>JAWWNI010000090.1:2012500-2405947 GCA_034642065.1 Darevskia nairensis | reverse complement strand
TACAGTGGGACCTCGACTTACGACGATAATGCGTTCCGACGCAATTTTCTTAAGTCGAAAATTCGTAAGTCGAAAAAATCCTATTAAAGTGGCCGTGACTTCCATTCATAAGTCGAAAAATTCGGTTGCGGCGGCCATTTTGTTTCTCCCGGAAGTCATTCGTAAGTCGAAAAACACGTAAGTCGAATCGCTCGTAAGTCGAGGTCCCACTGTACACATTTAAAAGGCCATATATATTTTTAATCAGCAAAAGGAACATTTTCACATGGCACCTAAAGATATGTAGTAAAGGCGCCAGAGGCATGGGAGAAGAGGAATATTTTTGCAAGGCACCTCAAACTGTATAATGAAGGCGCCAGGCAAGCCTTCCTGGGAAGAGCATTCCACAAACGGGGAACCAGTACAGAAAAGGCCCCTTTTTGTGTTGCCCCCCCTCCAAATCTCTCATGGAGGGGGCACACAAAGAAGGGATTCAGATGATTATCTCAGGGGCTGGGTTGGTTCATAGGGGGAGAGGCCATCCTTGAGGTGTACCAGGACAATTGAGCCACCCCTCTCTTTGCCTGATTATTTCGAATTTGTTTGTATACAGTGGGACCTCGACTTACGACGATAATGCGTCCGACGCAATTTTTGTAAGTCGAAAACATTCGTAAGTCGAATCCCCATAGGAATGCATTGAGTGAAAAAATTCGTAAGTCGAAAAAATCCTATTAAAGTGGCCGCGACTTCCATTCGTAGTCGAAAAATTCGGTTGCGGCGGCCATTTTGTTTCTCCCGGAAGTCATTCGTAAGTCGAAAAACACGTAAGTCGAATCGCTCGTAAGTCGAGGTCCCACTGTACACATTTAAAAGGCCATATATATTTTTAATCAGCAAAAGGAACATTTTCACATGGCACCTAAAGATATGTAGTAAAGGCGCCAGAGGCATGGGAGAAGAGGAATATTTTTGCAAGGCACCTCAAACTGTATAATGAAGGCGCCAGGCAAGCCTTCCTGGGAAGAGCATTCCACAAACGGGGAACCAGTACAGAAAAGGCCCCTTTTTGTGTTGCCCCCCCTCCAAATCTCTCATGGAGGGGGCACACAAAGAAGGGATTCAGATGATTATCTCAGGGGCTGGGTTGGTTCATAGGGGGGAGAGGCCATCCTTGAGGTGTACCAGGACAATTGAGCCACCCCTCTCTTTGCCTGATTATTTAGAATTTGTTTGTATACAGTGGGACCTCGACTTACGACGATAATGCGTTCCGACGCAATTTTTGTAAGTCGAAAACATTCGTAAGTCGAATCCCATAGGAATGCATTGAGTGAAAAAATTCGTAAGTTGAAAAAATCCTATTAAAGTGGCCGCGACTTCCATTCGTAGTCGAAAAATTCGGTTGCGGCGGCCATTTTGTTTCTCCCGGAAGTCATTCGTAAGTCGAAAAACACGTAAGTCGAATCGCTCGTAAGTCGAGGTCCCACTGTATTTGGATTGAGATCTGAATAACAAGGAACTCATCTCGTGTTTTTTGACAGCAGCCTTGGCCACTGTCACCTTTGATCTGAATAATCTCTACTATTGGTTTTCCAAGACTTGGCAAATCGCCAATCTGGAGGAAAAAACAACCCTCACATGAACTAAATGTGTCCAAAGGCCAAAGTACTTATTCATCAGGAGCCTTGGTCTCACAGCTCTATGAGAGTTTTTGGATTTCGTACAACTCAAGGTTACTTTTTAATCTTCTTTTTCTTCTGGGGGAAAAAATGGCAATTTAGACCATTGGACTCTTTCAGTAATTATACATTACACACCCTTTTCTTCTTGGTAGGTTTTCTTATTGAGTCACAGTGCCTGTATCCTCCATATCTTATTGGCAATTGTGACAACAAATCTTTTTCTCCTCTCATTTGTTCCTCTCTACCTGCCTGTCACTATCATTGTTATTATTAATTAAATTTGCATACTGCCCTTCGTCTGTAGATCTCAGGGCGGTCCACAACGTAAAATACAGTATATATATATAAAAAAAACACAAAATCCCTAATAAAAACAAGAGCAAAAACAAGTAAATAATCCCCCAATCATTATTAAAGTGCAGTAAAATGCAGGGAAGCAGGAGACATTAAAGAAGGAAGGAAGAAACGACAGGCTAGGTAGCGCAGCCAGGAATTTAAGTTGTGCTTAACATCATAATCATCATATATTATTTATTATTATTATTATTATTATTATTATTATTATTATTATTATTTTATTTATACCCCACCCATCTGGCCGGATTTCCCCGGCCACTCTGGGTGGCTCCCAACACAATTAATAATAATAATAATAATAGATAAAACATCAGACATTAAAAACTTCCCTAAACAGGGCTGCCTTCAGATGTCTTCTAAAAGTCAGATAGTTGTTTATTTCCTTGACATCTGATGGGAAGGCGTTCCACAAAGCAGGTGCCACTACCAAGAAGGCCCTCTGCCATGCGGTTGGCTGTGCCGGGGTTCAGAGAAATCTAGAGAAATCGCAGCGAATTGCATCCCACACCCCCATTCTTCTTCCTCCTCTGCCACCTCACCAGAAAGGGGCAACAATTCCCAGCTTCGTCTCATTCAGCCCAATGCTGTACTTGGGATTCTCGGCCATGATCCGGTAGTCACAAGACATTGCCATCAGGCAGCCGCCTGCGGGACTGGAACCCTGGGAGAAAGCAGAGAACCGGAAATCGAGTTCAAGGGTGGAGAGCCTTGGGCCTGGGAGCAAAGGTGGCCCTCTGGGTCTCTCGACATGGCCCTTGGAACTCTCCCTCACACCCAGAGTGTTTCTGCTCAGCTGGAATGTGCCTTTGAACAATCACTTGTCTGGATGATGAGAGAGGGGTAGGTATGCAAATAGGTGTAACATGTGCAACCATTGCTCCACCCCTTTCTGACTCTGGCCCCGCCCATTGCTGGCATGTGGAGGAAATGTGGAAAGTGTTCCCCAGCCGGGTTCTGGTTTGTCCCCAATGTCGTCTCTGCATCCTTGGCCCTCAGCTGCCTTCATTTCTTCTCTTATTTTGGCCATTTCTGTTCTCCCTTCTCTTTCTTCCTTACTTATCTGGGTACCTTCTTTGATGTTTTGAGAAAGTGAGGCATTGGCAAGGAACGGCTAATGGATGATCTACATCAGGCATAGGCAAACTCCGGCCCTCCAGATGTTTGGGACTACAATTCCCATCATCCCTAGCTAACAGGACCAGTGGTCAGGGATGATGGGAACTGTAGTCCCAAACATTTGGAGGCCTGGAGTTTGTCTATGCCTGATCTACATGTAGCCAGTCTTGGAAGCCACACAGGTTATCTATAAAATCGGATTGTTTGGGCAGAGTTTCTTTGAAGCTCATGCACGGACTGAACGGCCACAGGGCCGTGCAAACTGAGACTACCTGGGGGGGGGGAGTCATTTCACCACTTCTTGACGGCAGATTAAAATGCTTGCTTGGTATGTAAACATTGCTTGCTGTCTTAGAATAAAACCTTTAATCTTCTCACTCACTTGTGTATTTTGTATTGCTTCTGAATCTCATTTTAAAAGACCCACCTTCCCTTTGGCAAGACAACCACTGCTTGAATTGCACTCATTCCTAAACCTCACCCCAGGTCCAAGTCTGCAGCGTTACGATAGCTATATATGCATGTCTGAACTGCACTAGGGTGTGCTTGGAATAATAGCCCATTGAGCAGAGCTAAAAACAGTAGTGGCTTGTCCCTTAGGGCAAATGGGGCGCTGCCCCACCAACTGCACTCTGCTCTCACCTGCCTGCCTTCTTGCTTACCGCCATTCGGTGGCTGGCTCCGCCTGGCTCTGGTGCCACCTACTGTCTGTCGCCCTGCCTTCCACCCTACCAGCCCCCAGTGGCCACCGGCATAAGGTGATTCTTCTGGAGGGATAGGGAGTAAATAAATGGAACTTGCATTGATAGCTGCAATGGTCACAAGGCTGGAATTGTACAGATTAATCCACATCTCCTGCACAGCTTTCCAGAACTCGGCGTAGTGTTCCTCGCTCTTCCCACACATCTCAGTGATGTCCAGGCCCCCGGAGAAGATTTTGGGGACAACCTGGGAAAAGAAACGCATCTGTTATAGCTGGAATGCCACGCTGTTTCACTCTGAAAAGTCCTATGGGCCGTTTTCGCCCAGCTCCCAGAAAGAGGAGAGGTCTTGTACATAGATGTCAACTTTCCGATTTGAAAATAAGGGATTTTTTCCAGGCTTTCGGATTTGAAAATAAGGGATGCTGCGAGGGCAGTGCAATGGCACCAAGTAGCCTCGTCACCCTGCGCTCCAGAGGCTGCGCGCGAACGGGAGAGCGAAAGAGCAAGCGCATAGATGGCAGGCAGGCTGTCTGTCTGGTTGGGCGTGAGGGTCTGGCTGCACAAGGCATGCAAGCTCCGCCCCCAGTCGGTCTCAGACTCCTTATTGGCAGCCGAGCAACGCAGCTGAGGAGCCTCCCTGGCCGGCAGGGAGGGAGGGGAGCTGCTTCCTTTGAAATCCAGGGAATTTAAGGGATATCAACAATCCGGGATAGCAGCGGGAAACGGCATTGGAATAGGGGGTTTCCCGCAAAAAAAGGGAGGGTTGACAGCTATCCAGGGTTGGCTGGTGCTAAGGGTGGGCGGGGTTAGGCATCTGCCAATCATCCCTGCCTGCCAATCATCCCTGCCTGCACAATGGAAGCTCCCACCCAGCATAGCTTGCCCCCCACCAGCCCAGCAAAGATGGACCCAGAACCAAACAGACAGTTGTTGTCATTTTCCTAGATGTCACCCGTACCGAGGTCAGGATGACACCGCGGCACGCTTTGTTGTTCTCCAGCTTTTCCAGGCTTATGGAAAACTCCGTCAGAAACTCCAGGCTAAAGCTGTTAACCGGCGGGCTCTTCATCTTCATCACTGCTACCCCTGAACGGGAAACACAAGGAAACAAGAGTCGCTGCCAGAAATTAAGAAGTCCACCTACCTCAGTGTTGTCTACACTGACTGGCAGCTGCTCTCCAGGGTTTCCGGCAGGGGTCTCTCCCAGCCCTACCCGGAGATGGCGCTGGGGATTGAACCTGGGAGCTTCAGGCTCCAAGACGGATGCTCTGCCAAGGAGCTAGGGGCATTCCCAACGATCAAGACCTGAGCTGCAAGCAACTTTGAGAAGACATATGAAGGCAGCCCAGTATTGGGAAGTTTTCAATGTTTGACGTTTTGTTATGTTTTTATATGTGCTGGAAGCTGCCCGGAGTGGCTGGGGAAACCCAGCCAGGTGAATGGGGTATAATAATTGTGGGATATAAAGCTGTCAGTCAAGTCCAACAATCCTAGAGAACTAACTGCCTCTATGTGGCAGGCAGTTTGGTCGGTTGCTGCAAGGAGTGTTAACTGGTAACTGCTGGGATGCAGTCTTCTCATGACTCACTACTATCTAGTATATATACAGTAGTTTATCTGTTACGTAACCTAAGCCTGCCTTCAGGAACAACGCTGTAAACCTGAATGAATCTGATAGTAAAGTAGTTTATGCCAATATGGTTCAGATTCGTGTGTGTTTTCTTTAAGAGGGACAGAAAGAGATTATCAGCCAGGAAGGTATATTTATCGATAGGACTCAAACGAGTCAGGCAATTTATAATTCCATCTATGTACTGGAGAGCAGCCCTGGATTGAAGACTACAAAAACAGCAAGCAGCAGAAGGAGAAACAGCTGAATAATACAAATTGTGCATGGTCTATTCTGAAGTATTATTGCATAGGTAACTGACAGAGGGGTAACTAGGGCTCCCTTTTATCGATTCTCCTTTTTTTCTACGTTTTTTTTTTTTGCAGTTCATTTTTATTATTCTCTCTTACTGTATTTCGTTAGAGAGGCTGTGAAAAGAGAGGAAGGATCCCAGGTGAGAGCTAGGAGGGCCCCACCTCTTTAGGGAATAAAAGTTAAGATACAGCGGTAAGGGACAATATACAGTAGTTCTCTCTTCTTTCTTTTCAGTTTCTTTTTTTATTATTATTTCTTGTAGCTTAAGTTTGCTTTGCTTTTATTGTATTGTGAACATCTCGGTAAAACTTTATAGCAATGTTTGTTTCCAGCAGACATGTGCAATATAAATACAAATAAACTATTATTATGATTATTAATTCCACGTTGGACCAATTCACAAAGGATGGATCTATTAATGCTTCCCAGCCGTGACAGCTAAAGAGAACCTGCATGTGCAGAAGCAGTATATCTATGAAAGGATGTGTGCTGGGAGCCAACACGACCTCTCTCAAAGAATCCTGGGAACTGTAGTTTGCAAAGGGTGCTGGGGTTTGTGGCTCCATGAGGGGTAAAACAGCAGTTCCCAGGATTCTTTACGGGAAGCCATGTGCTTGGTGTCTACGCCGTCACGAACCGCACAAAAGGATGTGGATAGCTCAGTTGGTTAGTGTGTGGCGCTGATAACGCCACGGTTGCAGGTTCGAACCCCATAAGGGACAGCTGTATATGCCTGCCTTGCAGCGGGTTGGACTAGATGACCCTCAGGGCCCCTTCCAACTCTATATTTCTATGATTTCTATGAAACGCGAGCCTGAGGGGGTTTACCTGTGCCCTCATCCAGTTCCACCAGGATATGGTTGTTGCTGAACAACCTCCTCTGGACAGCAGGGAATCTGAGTCTCTGGGCGGCAGCTCGGCCATGTTGAAACTGAAGTAAAGAACCTGGGGAGGAAATACAAATATTACCAGCTTGTCATTGCCAGGAGACTGGCAGCTCAGCAGCTGAGAGCCCACTGCCTTGGGGTGACAAGAATCAACATTTTAGGAAAGAATCCTTGCCTTTTTTATTCTTTCTGTTGCTCTTCCTCTCATAAGCACCTTTTCAAACTTCCTTTCAGAAGTGGCTTTCTACATAGTTCAGGCTGCTGCTGAAGAAACGAAGGCACGCTTTAATTTTAAAGCACATCCGGATAACGTTCCTTCCCTCAAAGAATTCTGGGCACTGTAGTTCACTCCTCAGAGTTCCAACTCCCAGAAACCCTTAACAAACTACAGCAGCCAGAATTCTCTGAAAGGAGGAACGTGTTTCAAATGTGCTTTAAATGTATATTGTGTACCTGGTCTTTTGCTTTGTATTTATTAATACAATATTTATTATTGTATTAAGAGCCCTGGATGGGTTTTCCTTTTGTAATATTGAATTTATTCTGTATTTATTTTTTTTGTTATTCAGAATTTACTGACATGTTCTGTATTTTATAGACATGCAGATCACAATTTCCAACAACAATGCGTTGACAGGAAGTTGTTTTTTAAACAAGTGTTGTCACATAATGAACTGACAATTTACATAGATTCCTGCAGGAAAATTTCTAATGCATTGCTGAACACGGACTTTTGACCCCAACATGGCAAAAGAAACCAGGAAAACCCTCTGAAACAATGAAAAATGCAAACAGGGAAGGGGAAAAAAATGCCCTCCTCTTTATTCAATCTCTCCCTTCTTCAAACCATGGTTTCTGGTGAACCGGCTGCTGCAGACCAGCAAAACACAAACAGCAAGGCTTGTTTAAAGCTGCTTATTTGTTACAGAACTACATGCAAGTTTGGCTGTTTGGATATTAGGGGTCTCTGAACAACTCTAAACACCTTTAACAAACTACAGTTCCCAGGATTCATTGAGGGGAGCTGTGGTTCTTCAAAGTGTTAGGATAACTGCTTTATATGTATATAGGAGGGGTAGTACCTCTGGCGGGGGGACGACGACACATCATGCTCCTTCTGGGGTAGTTTGTCCATCTTTGGTCCCCACCCTGCACTCAGCTCTGACCTGTGGCTCCTACCAGCATGTCAGCATGAGACAGCGGCCACAATCCCAGGAAAGTCTTCAACTGACCGGCTAAACCAGGAGTAAAGATAAAGGGACCCCTGACCATTAGGTCCAGTCATGGACGACTCTGGGGTTGCGGAGCTCATCTCGCTTTACTGGCCAAGGGAGTCGGCGTACAGTTTCCGGGTCATGTGGCCAGCATGACTAAGCCGTTTCTGGGGAAGCAGAGCAGCGCACGGAAACGCCGTTTACCTTCCCGCCGGAGCAGTACCTATTTATCTACTTGCACTTTGACGTGCTTTCGAACTGCTAGATTGGCAGGAGCTGGGACAACGGGAGCTCACCCCATCGCGGGGATTCGAACTGCCGACCTTGTGATCAGCAAGCCCTAGGCTCTGTGGTTTAACCCACATCGCCACCCGCGTGAGCCCAAACCCTCGGCGAGTTAAGTCACTTCCCCTGCATGTGAAGACAAACTCCAGCAGTTTGAGAAGACCAAGAGTGGGTCCAATGGTCAAGGCGGCCATTCCTGCACATGCCGTAGAGGGGCAGGTGGGGCTCATCCACCTGGGGAAACTCTAGAAGGAAAACTCTGATCCTAAACCTCCGCTGCCTTGTGGGGTATCTTTGGGGGGGGGGGGGAGAAAAGGCTAAGGAGTAAACCCTGCACAAATCTGGAGGTTGCATGCCTCCTTCCAGCAATTCCTGCAGCCAGGTTGCTGCCAAATGTCTTTGCTTTCCTTTGGACCACATCAGTGACCCTGAGAGGCGGGGTCTTGTCATCTGGCCAGCCCAGGACCCCCATACACACCGCCCAGGCGTGCACCCCCCCTCCCAGTCACACTCCATTGTCTCTAGAGACAGGCAGGTGCCAAAATCAAAGCACAGTACAGATGGGGCCTTACTTCCAAGTGAGAACACAGGGAGGGGCGGTGTCTCAGATCAGATGTCCGGGACCCCATGCAAAATGCCCCTTCCCTTAAAATCTGCTTTAAATTGTTTTCTCGGATGCTGATGCTGCTTTGCACGGCTTCTGGGGAAAAACTTTTAATGGGGTTGTCCCGCTGTCTTTGATGTTAACCATCTGGAAGCCTTTAGGGGGAAATACGTTGCAATCCTTTGAGACGCTCCCCTAAGTTTCGCTGAACTAGGGCACTTGCTTCCGAGTAGACGAGGCTGCCTGCTGGCCTTTCGAGCAGGCCTGAGGCCCAAGCAATGGTCTCAAAGTCACCCTTGCCAAGGTGGGCTGGAAGGGGAGCCCCCCCCGCCCCCAACTTCACGCCCCTCGATGCAGCGGATGCAGTTGCAAAGCCGGCGCTTTGCATTCCCCGGAGCGCTTCTTGCAACGCCCCGACGGAGCGGACCGAAGCGCGCCGGATCGTACCTGAGTAGCGGAGCTGCTGCCAAGCCCGGGACACCGTCGCTGCAGCCGCCATGTTGCACGGGGAGGCAGGAGCAAGAGGAGGAGGAGGGTTGGCCCTGGCGGGCGAGGCCGAGATCCGCCCCGATCGCGCCCCTCCGACGACGGCTTCTCCGCCTGCCCACCCGGGGGAGCGAGCAAGAATCCTTCCACGAGGACTAGCCTCTGGCCCGGGGCACAAGCTTAAAACAGGTTCTGCGCGGTATCCTTGGTTGCGCGTTTACTCGCGAGTAAAGCCGCGCCGAGTCGCACCCGAGGATGTGGCGCAGGCCCAGGGAGGCTCGTTGCCTGACCGTGCTAGTCGTCGGGCTGCAAGATCTCCCGCGTGGCTTTTTGGGGGTGGAAGGATGGCATCCGCCTGGCCTGGCCTTGCTCCACGCTTGTGGCAGCCCAGGAAGGAACTGGCCGCGGGATGCCCGGACCTAGTCATTTTACTTATTTTACCGTTTAGTATTTATTTCAAACACGCGCCTAAAATCATAACCCCGCTTTTCGCCTGTGTCTCAAGGTGGCTTACAAAAATTATAAAACATCCAATGCACAGAATTTAATACGTCGGAAAACCAAGAACGTTCGTGGTATGTTTTTAATTACATTTTTGAAACCTCTCTTGTAAACTTTGCTATACGCCACCCCGGTATTTTACACAAGATCTAAGAAGATCTAAGAAGAGCACTCGTGGTGCAAAGACCTCCTGAAATAAAACTTGTTTTGACTTCGACGCCGGGAACTTTGCAAATGCCGGTGCCATGCCTGTTATCTCCCCATAGGATTGGGGCCCCTTTACACTGAAGGCGCCTCGACCCCCCGAGTCCTTCTAATCCACTAACACTGGATCGCCGAGGAATTTTATTATTTATTTATTTCTAACCCTGAATCTGCTCATGCACACGCGGAGCGCATATACAGTATTAACTTTCCCGTGCACGCGTCGGACCAGGCGGTACACAAAAATCTGGGGCGCCTTTGCAGCGGCATCTCTCTCGGGACGCCAAGATTCTATTGCTTGCAACCCATCGAGTCAGGGCAAGAAGGGAAGGGCGGCGGGGAGGCTTCAGGGGACTCCGCTGGGCATGCGCGAGTCGGTTTTGCGCACGCGCCTCGGGGGAAGCAGCCTTCGAACGGTCTGGAAGCCCCGCCCCGCTTCTCCCCGGGAGGGGGTGTGTGTGGTCACGTGGGCCGCGTCACGCTCTCGGGCCAGAGGGGAGGGAGGGGGGGTCGCCGGAGTGGGGTTTGTTTCCGGAAGTGCCCGCGCTTCTGCTGGGCCTGAGCCGAGGCCTGACCCGGCCCGCGGCTCTCGCTGCTGCTGCTGTCGCTGAAGCCGGAGCCCAGCCAGCCGCAGGGATGGAGATAACCAGGAACAGTGAGTCCGGCTGGGGTCGGGGAGAGGGTCAGCGACGAGAGCGCCTCTGAGCATATGCAGAGTGGCTCCCCCCCGCCCCTCCTCTTGGCTGCCCCTCAAGGCAGGCTGAACCTCCTCCCTTTGGGGTGGGGATGGGGGGAGGCGAAGGAGGAAACCTGCCCCCCCAGAACAGGTGTGGGGCGGGCAGAGGCCCAGATCCTGCCCCTTCCTCCTGCTGCTCAGGCTGCCCCTGATTCCTCCAGGCTGATATTTCCCCCCTCCCTCCCCACACATCCTTTATAATGTCCCCACCCCTCCACCACAAAAAACCCACAACACCCCCCCATTCATACCCAAAGGCTCGCCCTGTGTCAATTGCTCTTCTACATTGCCCCCCATTTAATAGTCTGTTTTCTTCTTTCTCTACTGGTTATTGGATCGAGAGATAGATAGATAGATAGGTAGATAGCACCCCCCCCCCATTTTATTTTATTTTTTAAAAACACGACCGGCTAGAATACGAGAGGAAATTGAGAGAACTGTGACGCTGAGCACCGTGTGCGTATCATGGGAAGACCCCTCTGTTGTTTTCATCAGCTTAAAAAAAAAGATTATGCTGGAATGAGAGAGTCCGCAGCAATCGTTTCCCAACTGGCTTGTTTTGCGTGGTGGCTGTCCACGTGCACTGTGCTGGGCTGCAGCTATACGTTGTAGTATGCTGGCTAGGATATGATTTATAAGAAGCAGAGGAAAACAGGCAGATGGAAGCAGGAGATCAGTTTCGTTTTCTGTCTGATGTGCTGCTTGCAGTCTTCCCCAATCCATTGGGTTGACCACTGTGAAAACAGGATGCTGGGCTAGATGGGCCTTTGGCTTGTTCCGCAAGGGGTCTTCTTCTGTGTGTAGGTTTAGTTGTACAGTTGGCGACAATCTGCTCTTACGTATTGCTGTCTCAACACACACCCACACCCCAATTTTGAAAGCATGCTGCTTGGAGATTTCCCCTCTGGCTGCACACGTTGCAGGCCATATCACTAACAGACAAAATACTTCCAGTTACAGGTAGGAAGCCGTGTTGGTCTGCCATAGTCGAAACAAAACAAAACAAAAAATCCTTCCAGTAGCACCTTAGAGACCAACTAAGTTTGTTCTTGGTATGAGCTTTTGTGTGCATGTACACTTCTTCAGATACACTGAACTACTGAAATGCACTTTAAATACTGGTGTTTTTTAAAATCAGTCATCTGTCATGCAAGAAGCTGGATTTACAACTTTATTGGAACCTTGCTTTTTAATGACACCCATTGACCGATACACTATGGTCAGTGACTGAAATAAAACCATTCATTAACAGATCTGGTCTTCCAGCGACCATTTTTGCCATATAGTTCTATCCATTTACAAAGATTATAATAAAATTTTTTAATAAATTATCCTTCCTATATTGAAGCATCTTGCACACAGGGACAGAAGCCTTGGGTATGTGTGGCGTTCCCATTTACTTCATCATCTCTGGTAAAATTTCATAGGGCAGTTGTCTCAGCTTCACTCGTGTGTCTCCTCTCCCTTCAAAAGGGCATAGACGTAGAGCACAGGTGCACTTTGTAATTCTTAATTAAAGCAAACAAATTGAGGTGGCATTGGTAAATGGACCATGTTTCTACCTACCACCCCCAGACCTGCTCCATCAGAGTCCTGCAAGGAGTGTTTGGCCTGTGTGGATATAAAAACATAAGAAGAGGCTACTGGATCAGGCAAGTGGCCCGTCTAGTCCAGCATCCTTGCTTCGTCTGACGGTAGAGACAGAACATAGCCATCAGGATTAGTAGCCATTGAATTGCCAAGGATTTATTTTCATCCTATCGGCATCACCCAAATACATTTCTTTGTGAAATGCAAAAGGTTTTGTCATTTTCACTAAGGAGCAGAAGTGTCTTTTTTTAAAAATATCTGTGTGGAGGAAATGATGATGGGGCAGATAAGAAGCTAATGTAGGAGATATGGCATTGCACACTGTCAAATTGTCCCCAGTCATATCACAATGGACTCTGGTACTGGAACATCTGGTGTAGGCAAAGATGGGTCCTGCACTATCTGCCCCATGCTAGCTGGAATGGGAGTGCTGATATTTAAAGTGGCTAGAACATAATTTGACAATGGTGGTAATACATATTAACTGCAACCCATGAAAATGCCTCGGTGATCCTTAATGTGCTTGGTGAATGTGTTATTTTGATTACAGAGCTGTGGATGGTTCTTCAGAGGTAGAGGGGCAACCATATGTGCTTTGCTCACTTTTGCTTCTTGACATGGTCTGTTTCTCTCTCTCTCTCTGACCTACAGATTTTAAGGACAACCTCTGCAAAGTTTATGAAGCTATTGAAGATGCAGACTTTTTGGCTATTGATGGCGAGTTTTCAGGTACGATGTATTTCATGGAATTCTTATAATGTAAAGATCTGAATTTGCAGCTCCTTGCGGATTGCTGTTCTGGAACATTGTCGCTTATTGATTATGGGGAGGCTGAAGGGCTATTGGTAAAAGCTGATCATGGGATGCTCCCACCCTTTCTGTGTTCTGTCTCTTGGGTGTAACAGAGAAATAATACAATGTGGGTACATTTTTAGAGAGGGTGGGAAAGGAATGAGGGACATGGGGATTTCTTTTTTTAAAAAAAGAAGTGTTTATTGATTTATAGGCATTTGTAGCCTACCCTTCACCGTGTGGTCCCAGAGTGGGTTACATATTTCAACTGTTGGAAGCTGTATGCTTCTGAATACCAGTAGCTGGAAATCACAGTAGGGGAGAATGTTGTTGCGCTCAGCTACTGCTTGCATGCTTCCCATAGGCATCTGGTTGGCCACTATGAGAACAGGATGCTCAACTAGTTGGGCCATTGGCCTGATCCAGCAGGTTCTTCATATGTTCTTACATCTTCCAACCTGACGTTGAAAGAAAGGCCTGACATCGAAACGTATACAGTGATGAGGCCAAACGTACTTGTGGGTGGGCATATTGTAATCTGGGGCCACCACAGAAAAGGTCCTGTCATGTAGTGCTGCCCTGTGAGCTTCACAGGACAGCAAAACTACCAGCAGCGTCTTCCCTGCAAATCTCAACATTTGGGTGGGTCTATATGGTGCTCCTTGAGATACTTGGGGCCCAAATAATAATTTAGGGTGTGATTTAAGCATGCACTGCAATCATTACAGATTAAATTTGTAGTCTCATAGCTGCTCTAATGCAGTGTTTCCCAACCAGTGTGCCTCCAGATGTTTTGGGACTACAACTCCCATCATCCCTCGCTAGCAATACCAGTGGTCAGGGATGATGGGAATTGTAGTCCCAAAACATCTGGAGGCACACTGGTTGGGAAACACTGCTCTAATGCATCCCTAACAGACTTGTTCAAACAACTTTTTATACTTACTAGGAATTAGTGATGGACCATCTGTTAGCGCATTAACGAATGGCTTCGACACACCTGAAGAAAGGTATCAAAAACTTAAAAAGGTAAAAATCTTAAATCATTCCATTACAGTGCTTCGTTGATTAAATATTTTGGACACAGGACTGTGACATCTGTGTGCCGGACAGATTTCTGTTGCTAAGTACAGCGCTGCGAGGAAACATTTTCAATAAATAAAAATTCGATGTTGCAAACCAGGCATAAAATGGAAGACTTTCTTCTGTGAATAATAGTCCTCTTTGGGCCACAAGCTTTTATTGGGCCAGGTAGAAGGGTTGGTCTTGCTACAATCCTGTGCACATTTACTTGGGAGTAAGCTCCCTTGAACACAGTGGGCCTAGTTGGCTGAGACTCAAGGGAGCTGAAGTCCAACAGCATCTGGAGGGCGTTGCATTGAATACTCTGGAGCAGGGGTCCCCAAACTAGGGGCCAATCGCCTTCTAAATCCGGCCCGTGGACGGTCCGGGAATCAGCGTGTTTTTACATGAGTAGAATGTGTCCTTTTATTTAAAATGCATCTCTGGGTTATTTGTGGGGCCTGCTTGGTGTTTTTACATGAGTAGAATGTGTGCTTTTATTTAAAATGCATCTCTGGGTTATTTGTGGGGCATAGGAATTCGTTCATATATTTTTTCAAAATATAGTCCAGCCCCCCACAAGGTCTGAGGGACAGTGGACCGGCCCCCTGCTGAAAAAGTTTGCTGACCCCTGCTCTGGAGAAATTCGTGATTACTTCACGCATTCGTGATTACTTCACGCATTCATGTACAAAGTGCCCGAATTCGGTGGGAAATGTAGTTTAGTGACCCTTTAAGTTTCTTTCTGTGTCCAGGGCAGCTGTTTATCAGCTCCATCTGGTACGCAGGCTGAGACCCTACCTGCCCGCAGACTGTCTTGCCAGAGTGGTGCATGCTCTAGTTATCTCTCACTTGGATTACTGCAATGCGCTCTATGTGGGGCTACCTTTGAAGGTGACCCGGAAACTACAACTAATCCAGAATGCGGCAGCTAGACTGGTAACTGGGAGCAGCCACCGAGACCATATAACACCGGTCTTGAAAGACCTACATTGGCTCCCAGTACGTTTCCGAGTATACAATTCAAAGTGTTGGTGCTGACCTTTAAAGCCCTAAACAGCCTCGGTCCAGTATACCTGAAGGAGCGTCTCCACCCCCATCGTTCTGCCTGGACACTGAGGTCCAGTGCCGAGGGCCTTCTGGCGGTTCCCTCGCTGCGAGAAGCCAAGTTACAGGGAACCAGGCAGAGGGCCTTCTCGGTAGTGGCACCCACCCTGTGGAACGCCCTCCCACCAGATGTCAAAGAGAAAAACAACTACCAGACGTTTAGAAGACATCTGAAGGCAGCCCTGTTTAGGGAAGCTTTTAATGTTTAATACATTATTGTATTTTAATATTCTGTTGGAAGCCACCCAGGTGGGCGGGGTATAAATAATAAATTATTATTATTATTATTATTATTATTATTATTATTATCATTATCATCATTATCATTATCATCATCATCATCATCATCATCTCTGCTCTGGGATTCCTGTGGCTCCTCTGAATGAATTACCTGGCTGTTTAGATCTTATTTTTGTCTTGTCACCTCCAGCATTCCATGGATTTCTTGCTGTTCCAGTTTGGCCTTTGCACTTTTAAATACGATCTCACAGAATCTAAGTACGTCGCTTTCTTGACTTGTTGATAACTTTTAAAGCTTAGCATGTTGATAGCGGCAGCCCCATCAACTGACCTCCCAAATCCTTTACCTTTCCTAGGTACGTTATAAAATCGTTTAATTTCTACATCTTCCCCAAACCTTTCAATAGAACGTCGCCAGATGTGAAGTTTGTCTGTCAGGTTAGTGAGAAGCTCGCTTCATACGTTTTTCCGTTTCTCCCTTCCTTCTGATGATGTAATGCTGCCTCTCTGGGTTGGGTGCAATTCAAAGCAAAACTTTGCTCTGGGGCCCATGTTTTGCGTTTTTCGCCACTTTAAAAAAAAAAAGTCAACTTTCACTGGATTCAAGTAATGCGTCCGCCTTAAAGCTTTTTCTTGTTTTCTCTTCCAGAGTTCAAGTATAGACTTTTTAGCAAACCAGGGATTTGATTTTAATAAAGTTTTTCGCAATGGTAAGTTTTTCAACCTGCCATAAAGTGTATACTCTCATAATCCTGACGTTTCCATAGCTATAACTTCGACTTCCATCTCCCCATTGATGCATCATCTCAATTGCTGTGAGTTTCTTCAGGCTATTTGCCCAGCAAATGAACTGCTTCTAAAGCACCTGTAGAATTGCTGCTTCCAACTTCTTTATGCATCTGTAACAATGGCCGTATACTGAAACAATGATTTGGCTTGTGTGTTAATGCAAAGCCATTGTTTACAGTGCTATATGCATGAATAGGAAGGATCCTGAACAAGGCTCCCTCCCTCCCACATAGCCAGGAAGACTTTGCTAGTGTTTACTTCATTTTCCCTAATCGGAGTTTGTTGTTAAGAATCATAGATTGTGGTTTAGAACTACCTCTGGTCAATTTCTCACCAAGCCGGCTTGTTGAGAAACTGACCTGTTGGTGTTTTTTTTTAACCCAGTCTCTGGTTCCTATAAAATGACACAAACCAGGATTAGGAGAAACTGGAAGTAAGTTGTTCTGACCATGTGGAAAGAAGTGGGGTGTGTGTATAAGCCCAAGTTTTCATTCAGGATCTTTCCTGCTTGTGTGTGTGTAACACTAAACAATGGTTTAGCATTGCCTTTCCCAAGCTGATGCCCTCCAGATGTTTGCTTGTTTAATATTACATATATACTCCCACCTTTCCTCCGTAGAGCTCCAAGTGGCACAAATGGCTCCCCTCCTCTCCATTTTATCCTGACAACAACCCTGTAAGGTAGACCAGGTTGGGAGATGCTGGCTGGCCCAAGGTCACCTGGTGGGGATTTAAACCCTGGTCTCCCAGGTCTACAGTCTAACCACTACATAATATAATAATAATAATAATAATAATAATAATAATAATAATAATAATAATAAAAAACAACTTTTATTTACCGTATTTTTCGCTCTATAAGACGCACCTGGCCATAGGGCGCACCTAGTTTTTAGAGGGGAAATTTTTTTGAGGATCAGCTCAAATTTCTGCAGCTTCTTTTGCAAAGGAGAAAAGCCCCATTTTTTTGAGGATCAGCTCAAAGTTGTTGAGCTTACTTTGCAAAGGGAAAAAACTCTGTTTTATGGGGTTTAACACGCTCCATAAGATGCACAGACATTTCCCCTTCCTTTTTAGGAGGAAAAAAGTGTGTCTTATGGAGCGAAAAATACGGTATATCCTGCCCTCCCCGGCCGAAGTCGGGCTCAGGACAGCTAACATCAAATATATAACACTAGTATAAAATCAAACAATAATCTGGAAGGTATCAGGCTGGGGAAGGTTGGTTTACTGATGCATGAAAACCGGCCTTGTCTGTTCCCAAGTTGCAATCTTCACCCGATTTCTCTTTCTTACACACACACACACACACACACACACACACACACTCTTTGGGCCACAAAAAGCATCACCATTTCGCTCTCTTTTTAAGGAATCCCTTATTTAAATCAAGAGGAGGAAAGGCAGCTACGGGAGCAATATAACGAAAGGCGATCCCAAGCCAACGGAGTGGGGGCCTTGTCGTACGTGTCCCCCAATGCCTCCAAGTGCCCTGTGACCATTCCAGAGGACCAGAAGAAGTTCATTGAGAAAGTGGTGTAAGTGGAAAAAACGATGCTCAAAAGTTTTGATGTCCTCAGTAACTTCTCTATTTTGAAACCGACTCAGAGCAGTGATTTTTCTGAACTAAGCTGTGTTTCTTTTTAGGGGCTGAATTAATTTATACCAGGTTATGTGGGTGGGTGGGTGGGTTTTCGCATGTGTTCCCTCCCTCTCTCCACTTTCAAGTCAGGTTTTACTGACTAGTTCTCTGATGTTCTGAAACATAGAGCCGTGGTTCCCAACGTGGGGCACACGACCCACAGGGGTGCAATTTGATTTTTAAGGGGGGCAATTCGAGAATGAGTTAGACCAAGTTAATGGCCTTTTAGCTTCCTCCACGTGAATAGGAGTTCACTTTTTGAATAGGAAGAAATACTTATATGCCACGGGGGGGGGGGACATCAGGATTTTAGAGATGCTTAGGTGGGGCATGGCCAAAAAAAGGCTGGGAACCACTGCTGCAGAGAGAGGAGCCGAGCTTTGCACGCTGGAGGTCCCCAGTTCAGTTCTCAGTCTCTCCACTTACCGTATTTTTTGCTCTATAAGGCGCACCTGACCATAGGACGCACCTAGTTTTTAGAGGGGGAAAGCCCCATTTTTTGAGGATCAGCTCAAATTTCTGCAGCTTCTTTTGCAAAGGAGAAAAGCCCCATTTTTGGAGGATCAGCTCAAAGTTGTTGAGCTTACGTTGCAAAGGGAAAAAAACCCTGTTTTATGGGGTTTAACTCACAGTTCTGCAGCTTCAGGAAAGGGAGCCATTTCTACAGTTTCCAGACAGATAATCTAATCAGCCAGTCACATGTCGCTGTGGAAACAGCCTCGCTCTGCAAGGGGGCGGGGCTGGAATCTCTCTCCCTTATCTCTCTCCCTGATCATTTGCTGAGCAGCTGCTCAGCGGGCTTCCTTTCAACACCCCCTTCTCTCTCTTTTTTTAAAAAAAAAGCACATCTGCTTTTGCCCCTGGGCAGTTCAGCTCCAGGGACCACACATTCACTCCATAAGACGCACAGACATTTCCCCTTACTTTTCAGGAGGAAAAAAGTGCGTCTTATGGAGCGAAAAATGCAGTAAATGGGTTTGGGGTTGCATCATTGGACAATCTTCGCTTGAGATCTCGGAGGGCCGTTGCTAGAGTTGACTAGTGAGCTGCACTGATCAAACTTGGGACAGAGCAGCTTTGTTTGTGGCTAACTGAATACTTTCAATCAAGACTAATGTTTCCACCAGGCGGCTTGGGACCTGGGTACCTCTCACTGCTGGACTCAAACTCCCATCAGCCTAAGCCATCATGGCCAGTTGTCGGGGATGATGGGAGCAGGAGTCAACCGTCTTCTGGTGAGTGCAAATGAACCTTGCATATTTCTCTCCCCTTTTCAGAGAAAGGATAGAAGACCTCCTACAGAAGGAAGAGAGCACAAGTTTGGAGCTGGAACCATGCACAGGGTCAGTTCCTCTAAAAACACAGAGTTTATGGCAGGGGTGAGGAACATCTTCCCCTCAAGGCTTTGCCAAGCTGTAGCCGCCAGCATCCCCAGCTGTTGGCCACGTTGGCTGGGTTTGGTGAGAGGAGTTGTACAACAATATTTGGAGTTCCCCGCCCCTGGTGCAGGGTGCCTGGGTGGGTGGAGAGAAGATAAAATAGGGAGCCAATCCTTCCTCTGGAAAGCTTAATCTCTCTATCTCTCTTTCTCTTTCTCTCTCTAGATTCCAGAGGAAACTAATTTATCAGACGCTGAGCTGGAAGTAGGTTTTGTGTTGCATTGCTGCTAACTGTTGCGAAAAGAAAAGGGGCTAGGACAGTGGGGAGGAACTAGATTGAATAAAAAGCTGTACAGTCGTACCTTGGTTTTCAAATTTAATCTGTTCAAGGAGTCCGTTTGACTTCTGGAACAGTTCGAAAACCAAGGCACGGCTTCTGATTGGCTGCAGGAGCGTCCTGAAGCGAATCGGAAGCTGTGTAAGCCGCGCCGGACATACGGCTTCAAAATCGTTTGAAAACCGGAACAATCACTTCCAGGTTTTGATTGTTTGGGAGTCAAAACGTTTGAATTCAAAGGTGTTAGGCTTCCGAGGTGCGCACTATATTTGCCACCACTTTTGCAGGGTGGCACAAAGTGGTCCTTTTGCGTTCGATAGTTCGATAATCAGTGAACTCAGGAGGACTAGCACCCTGCGCAGTTCAAATGGTGGCCTTTCCTTCCCACCAGGCTGCCTTTATATAGCCCTTGCCTTCGCAGGGACTCCTGATCCAGCACATTGCCTAAATTCTATCAGCTTATGCAAAACTGAATCCCTACCCTAAAAAAATATTACTCGGTCGTTAACTCTTGTCTTTCACTGTAGGTTTCCGAAAGGCATCCATGTCGAAACTCAGGAAACGGAGAAGGTGGGTAGGAACATATTTTGAAAGCTCTGTTTAATGCAAACTCTGACTTGGTGAGAGATTCAGTGGCGCCTGGTGCTCAGTGAGACTGGCAGGGCGGAAGGCAGGAGAGGCAGCAGGATAAGACCCCATCTGCCCCCGGGGGGAGGAAGGCGAGGGCAAGTGGGGCAGGCGCAGGCAATGTCAGGGTCCGCTCCAGTTGGACTCTCCCCTCCCTCCCTCCCTCCCCCACTGCCCACCATTTTGCATGTTATATCATTTGCCCTAGTCCTTTGAAATTGTAAGCCGCCTTGGCAGAAAGGCAGTGTGCAATGCAATAAATAATTGGGCCTAGCCAACCGCCAGCATCCTTTTCCCTGCTGAGTTCCACAAGGGTAACATGGACACCCAGGAGGAGGAAACTGACCGACAGGGCCACCTCTAGGGTAGTTGTAGGTAAGAAGGCAGGTGTGTGTGTGGAGGGGGGGGTGACGGACCAACAACAGATGGCGGCAAAGCGAAGGAAATCATATTAGCTGTTTCTCCTGAAGAAGTTGTGAGGATAGAGGAGGGGTGATCAGCATGGCACCTGGGGGTGCAACGGCACCTTTGAGATCTTCACTTGGTGCTCACAAAGCCTCTGATCCCCAAACTCAAAGAATCATAGAATTGTAGTGCTGCAGGGACCCCAAGGGCCATCTAGTCCAGCCCCCTGCAGTGCAGGAAACTCAACTCGAGCATCCATGACAGATGGCCATCCAACCTCTGCTTAAACACCTCCAAGGAAGGAGAATCCACCACCGTTCCCCTGTCAAACAGCTACTGTCAGAAAGTCCTTCCAGGTGTTGAGTCGGAATCTCCTTCCTTGTAACATGAAGCCATTGGTTCGAGTCCTACCCTCCAGAGCAGGAGAAAACAAGCTTGCTCCATCTTCCACGTGACAGCCCTTGAGATATTTGAAGGTGGCTGTCATATCTCCTCTCAGTCTCCTCTTTACCAGGCTAAACATACCCAGCTCCTTCAACCGTTCCTCATCAGGCTTGGTTTCCAGACCCTCGTAGCCTCCTTGGTTCTGAGGTAGGGAGGGTAGTTACCATAGCTGTCAACTTTCGGATTTGAAATAAGGGATTTTTTCAAACTTTCGGATTTGAAAATAAGGGATGCCGCGAGGGCGGTGCAATGGCACCAAGTAGCCTCGCCACCCTGAGCTCCAGAGGCTGCGCGCGAACAGGTGAGCGAAAGAGCGAGCACATAGACGGCAGGCAGGCTGTCTGTCTGGTTGGGCGTGAGGGTCTGGCTGCACAAGGCATGCAAGCTCCGCCCCCAGTTAGTCTCAGACTCCTTATTGGCAGCCGAGCAACGCAGCTGAGGAGCCTCCCTGTCCGGCAGGGAGGGAGAGGAGCTGCTTCCTTTGAATTCTGGGAAATTTAAGGGATATCAACAATCCGGGAAAGCAGCGGGAAACGGCATTGGAATAAGGGAGTTTCCTGCCAAAAAAGGGAAGGTTGACACCTATGGTAGTTACCTCCCCCCACCTTGACATGTGCATAGAGGTGAAGGAGGAAGTCAGAAGAGTGACATTCTTTCCCACTTCCTCTTTCACCTCTGTGTTTTTCAAGGCTCAGATTAATTCCGCTGGATCTGAGTTTTACCTAGATGCTTTGGGAGAGCAAAGTGTGTACATGTGCACACTCTGTCTGTGTGGGGGACTGATTCTCGGGGGACAGAGTGACCAGAGAAGTTGGCAGCCATGGCACTCGCTCACGTGTGCCCACCAATGCCTCAAAGGTGACGGATAGCCCTAAAGCCTGTGTAGGTTTTCTGCTCCATCTTACATCTTCCTGCAGTAATGCCGGCTTCTCCCCAACTAGAAGGAAAGATACATTATCATTAGCAAAGTGGATGAAGAGGAGCGAAAACGGAGAGAGCAGCAGAAGCGAGTGAAGGAGCAGGTTTGTGGCTGCATCTCCTTTTCGTTTCAAAAGGGATGGTGGGATCTGGGTGGTTGTGGGTGCTGCTGTTTGAGAATTGCAAGGCCAAACCACCTTGGGAGTGCCTAGAACTAGCCTTGCGGCTCGTTGGGCCTTAGCCCTCTTTTGCTCACGCTGGGATTTCTTGCTTGCAGGAAGAACTCAAAGATGCGGTGGGGTTTTCCCGAGTCGTTCACGCTCTTGCAAATTCCGTGAGTATTGCTGCCTTCTCATCTTTTTTGCCTCTCTGGTGGGGGGTGCAATTTCCCAACTTGCAGGTGAGAACTTTTGCTCTTGAGGATCAATTTCCCTTCTCTAGGTAGCATGCAGTGGCGTAGGAAGGGTGGGGCCCTGGGGGCCCTGGGGCCCGGGTTCCAGCCTGGGGGGGGGTCGACACTGCGCCATCCCACCCCCTGCGAGTGTGACTCCCCAGCTGCCGCCCGGCAGCTCCCCCGCGCAAGCCCCCACCGCACAAAAGGGCTGCAGTCCCCCGTCCGCGCAGCTACCCGCGCCTGGCAACTCGCAAGGCTGCAGCACTGCAGACTTATGAGTTTCTGGGCGCAAGCAGCCGCACGGATGGGGGGGCTGCCCGCAAGCGGCCCGGCAGCCAAGCGGCTCGGTACGCCCATGGTAGCATGTCCATCAGATGTGAGATTTGTTGCAACAAGGCAAGGAGTTTCTTTGGTAGTGACACTCCAGCTAGAGCAGGGGTGGGGGACCTCAAGGGCCACATTCCATTACAGGCAAACTTTTGGGGGGCCACATGCCAGTGGCAGGTCCAGGTGCAGAAGTGGCTGAGAAACTGGTACCACTCTTACTGTTGGCTACTTTCCAGCCACACAAAAATTTACAAACACACACACATCTCATTCCCTTCGTAGCACGTAAGATAAATGAATGATCAAGGACCCTTTCCAGCTAGGCAAAAATTACTTGAGGACGGCTACTGAAGGATGTGGCCTGGGAAGATGAAGCAATGCCTATTCAGAGTCCCAAGGGCCAAACAGAGAGGCCTGGGGGTCTCTGGGCCTGAGATCCCTCACGCTTCTTAGGAAGATATGCCTAGCAGACTCTCTTTGTCTTTTAGGCATGGGACGCGGGTGGCGCTTTGGTCTAAACCACTGAGCCCCTTGGGCTTGCCGATCAGAAGGTCGGCAGTTCGAATCCCCGTGACGGGGTGAGCTCCTGTTGCTCTGTCCCAGCTCCTGCAAACCTAGCAGTTTGAAAGCACGTCAGTGCAGGAAGATAAATAGGTACCGCTCTGGCGGGAAGGTAAACGGCGTTTCCGTGCACTCTGGTTTCCGTCATGGTGTCCCATCGTGCCAGAAGCGGTTTAGTCCTGCTGGCCACATGACCCGGAAAGCTGTCTGTGGACAAACGCCAGCTCCCTTGGCCTGAAAGTGAGATGAGCGCTGCAGCCCCATAGTCGCCTTTGACGGGACTTAACCGTCCAGGGGTCCTTTACCTTTACCTTTATACCTTTGTCTTTTAGGCACCAGATATATATATATTTTTATTCACCCTTAAATATTTTAGACTGTTTTATTTTTATCTGCAGGATGAGTTTGTTGTTTTGCATGTAATGTTTTTATTTTTTAGCAAACCACCTTGGAATCATTGATAAAAAGGGATGGATAGAAACATTTTTTAACAAGTAAAATAAAGCCTCTGTTGTTTCTTAAAAGTCCCGCTGTAGTACGGTACAGTGGTACCTCGGGTTACAGACTCCGCTAACCCAGAAATAGTACCTCGGGTTAAGAACTTTGCTTCAGGATGAAAACAGAAATCGTGCAGCAGCGGCACGGCAACAGCAGGAGGCCCCATTAACGAAAGTGGTACCTCAGGTTAAGAACGGACCTCCAGAACGAATTAAGTTCTTAACCCGAGGTACCACTGTAGTAGTCTCTTTCTCCGAGTGTCTGTGGGACCATGTGGGTGGTCCCTTAACTCATGCCTTTGGGCTTGTGGAACACCCTCCCTTCAGATGTCAAAGAGAACAACAACTACCAGACCTTTAGAAGACATCTGAAGGCAGCCCTGTTTAGGGAGGCTTTTAATGTTTAATAGATTATGGTGCTGGAGGAGACTCTTGAGAGTCCCATGGACTGCAAGAAGATCAAACCTCTCCATTCTTAAAGAAATCAGCCCTGAGGGCTCACTAGAAGGACAGATCCTGAAGTTGAGGCTCCAGTACTTTGGCCACCTCATGAGAAGAGAAGACTCCCTAGAAAAGACCCTGATGTTGGGAAAGATTGAGGGCACAAGGAGAAGGGGACGGCAGAGGATGAGATGGTTGGACAGTGTTCTCGAAGCTACTAACATGAGTTTGGCCAAACTGCAAGAGGCAGTGAAGGATAGGCGTGCCTGGCGTGCTCTGGTCCATGGGCTCACGAAGAGTCGGACACGACTGAACGACTGAACAACAACAACAGATTATTGTATTTTAATGTTCTGTTGGAAGCCGCCCAGAGTGGCTGGGAAAACCCAGCCAGATGGGCGGGGTATAAATAATAAATTATTATTATTATTATTATTTATTATCCTCCACAGGGCAAGCTTGTGGTTGGACACAACATGTTGCTGGACGTCATGCATACCATCCACCAGTTCTACTGCCCGCTACCTGAGGTGAGTGGTCCTTGCAGAGTGGCCAACATTTCAAAGGCTGTTCTTCACTTGAACCTGAGCTGCTGTCCTTCAAGAGAGGCCCAAAGGTCTTCTTTCAGGAGTAGCCGATGTGGTCCCCTCAAGATGTTCTTGGACTACAACTCCCATCAGCCCTAGTCATGCATGGCCAATGGCCAGAGATTATGGGAGTTGTAGTCCGAGGAGACCATGCTGGCTTTCCCTTCTCTGCTTAGTCTAGCATCCTGCCTTCCACCATAGGCAGCCAGAAAGCCCATCAGCAGTGAACTAAGACTACAGCCTCCCTAACTTTTGCTCCCAGTTAACTGATATTCAAAAGTGGATTGCTTCTGAATTTAGTTTCCCGTTTTACTATCACAACTAATTGTCGCTGTTAGATCTATCCTCCACAGGAACTTGTCTAATGCTCTGTTAAAGCCATCTGAGCTAGGAGCCATCGCTACATCTAGTGGCAGAAGGTTCCACGTATTAACGGCATGTTGTGAGAAAAAGTTATTTTGAATCAGAGTTTTAGCTTTATGAGGAAAGGAGAAAAACGTTTCTCCCCACTTTTGGCACACCATGTTGTAACTCTCCTCCTCAATTAGTCACACGTTTCCCCCTTCTTCAAAACTAAAAGGCCCCAAATCTTGTACATTTTCCTTACATGTGAGTTGCTCCACTTCCCTTACCATTTTTGTTGTCTTTTTCTGACTTTTCCCCACCTTTCCTATATCTTTTTTTGAAATACAGTGACCAGAACTGTACCCAAGTGTTGTTGTACACAGGTCTGTACATAGACATTATATAATAAGGGCATGTTTATTTTTGATAAGCCTCTTGCGTGGAATTCACCATAAATAAGCATTGACGCATATGTACGTCACTCACTTTATTCCTTGTGTGGTGATCATCTTGCTCTGCTTAAATTTTAGGATCTCAACGAATTTAAAGAACTGGCGACATGTGTCTTTCCAAGGTAGGCTTGTTTTGCCCTGAATTAATACTGTATTTTCCGGCGTACAAGGCGACTGGGGGTATAAGACGACCCCCAACTTTTAAAGTTAAAATACAGAGTTTGGGGTATACTTGCTGTATAAGGCTACCCCTCTTCCAACCACACACTGCTGCTGCCCAGGCCTCCGCCGCCGGGGCCCAGGCCTCCCGTCTCGCACAGCAGCCCTTTGCGCTCGCCGCCCACGCCCAGCCCGGACTCCATGGCGGCTGAGGCGGTAGCGGGGAGAGCCTCCCGTCTCACTGCACAGCAGCACGTCACGCTCCATGGCGCCTGAGGCGGCGCATGCACGCACGCAGCCAGTGGTGGGGCGCAACCCCGCGTTGCCAGAAAGACTACCCGGCGTACAAGACGACCCCCAACTTGGAGAAGATTTTCCTGCATTAAAAAGTCGTCTTGTACGCCGGAAAATACGTTAAGTTCATTCCTAGAGGGAAACCTTTGCAAGCTATTGCCTTTGCAAAATTTGAGCCAGGGAAATATTTTCTTCCCAACAAAATGAGGCTTTATAGTCTAGCTTCCTGGTTTCAGGAGGGTCAGCTTACACTCTTTGGGCATTCGCACCCATGTGTACATCAAGATGAACTGAATTTTGTGATCGGGGGCAGTGGGGTGGAATTGAATGAGTCGCTCATTCTGCTATAGCTGCTCAGGAGTCAGGTTGGGGAACTGAAGAGCTCTCCTGGGTATGTAAGCTCAGTCCCACGGCCAGTGGGAGTCCTGCTCTGCCCAGCCTCTGGCTTCTCAGCTAGGTTCATAGCAGGGGCAATTAGAATAAGGGCCACTAACTGATTGATGATTTAGGATTTTAAAATGTGCTTTTATATCAAATTTTCTTTTCTGTAAATACTGTAATGTTTTATTTTTGCTATGGCCATTGGCTAATGCGAATAAAGTTTTATTTGGCTTCTCAGCTGTTACCCTTGATTTCCAAGCCCCAGTTTGCATCCCTGAAGACTTGGAACTTTGCAATAAATATAAGCTATGGGTTCTGACTTCAGCTATCCAGAACCAAAAACTCATGCCTGTGTGACATAATCACAGATCCAAAGTGCTGGCAGTTGTTGGTAAGGGACGCAGGTGGCCCTGTGGTCAAACCACTGAGCCTCTTGGGTTTGCGGATCAGAAGGTCAGCTGTTCGAATCTGTGCAACGGGGGTGAGCTTCCATTTTTCTGTCCCAGCTCCTGCCAACCTAGCAATTCGAAAGCATGCCAGTTTAAGTAGATAAAGAGGAAGGTAAACGGTGTTTCCGTGCACTCTGGTTTCCATCATGGTGTTCCGTTGCTCCAGAAGCAGCTTTGTCATGCTGGCCACATGACCCGGAAAGCTGTCTGTGGACAAACGCCAGCTCCCTCGGCCTGAAAGCGAGATGAGCTCCACACCCCATAGTCGCCTTTGACGGGACTTAACCGTCCAGGGGTCCTTTGCCTTTCCCCCCCTTTTTTTTAGTAAAGGTAAAGGGACCCCTGACCATTAGGTCCAGTCGTGACCGACTCTGGGGTTGCGGCGCTCATCTCGCTTTATTGGCTGAGGCAGCCGGCGTACAGCTTCCAGGTCATGTGGCCAGCATGACTAAGCCGCTTCTGGCGAACCAGAGCAGCGCACGGAAATGCCGTTTACCTTCCCGCTGCAGCGGTACCTATTTATCTACTTGCACTTTGACGTGCTTTCGAACTGCTAGGTTGGCAGGAGCAGGGACCAAGCAACGGGAGCTCACTCCGTCGCGGGGATTTGAACCGCCGACCTTCTGATCGGCAAGCCCTAGGCTCTGGTTTAACCCACAAATTATGGTGAAGCCTTATCCTTGCTGTTTCATTTCATTTCTAGGTTACTGGACACTAAGTTGATGGCCAGCACTCAGCCGTTCAAGGTAACCAGCACCTGCAATTACTAATGGCGCTTTTAAAATTAAATATAGCTTTAGTTCAGCCTTCCCCCAGCTGCTCCCTCCTGGATGATTTGAGCTCCCAGTTCTGTATTACTGTGATGAAGCAAACTGTTAAAGCAATAAACTGCTTTCACAGCAAAATCACCGCTAGAATGTTTCCTACTCAGCATTGGCTAGGGAAAGTTTCCTTGTCATGCTATAGCGAGCTCATTTCTTCAGTGCGGATCCCTGCATAGCAAAAAGGACTCCATCAACTTGCCGGGGGGTGTGGCGTATCTGCTAGGCAGCGCTTACCGCTAACAATCCCCAAGAAAAAATGTAGCTATACATGCAAAATAGCTTCTTTTCACCTGTAATGCAGGTGAATGATGTGGATACATTTCTTCAGATGTGTCATTATCCCTCTTCCCAAGGATACTCAATTAAGTCGATGGGATTGAAAAAGACTAATAAATTAGAACGGAATTTCAACCGCCCTTCCATCTAATATATAGTGCACTTTTTTGCTTAATTGCATCATTGTAATTAATTAATTAATTGTAATAATTGTAAGTGATGTATGGAAGTGAGAGCTGGACCATAAAGAAGGCTGATCGCCGAAGAATTGATGCTTTTGAATTATGGTGCTGGAGGAGACTCTTGAGAGTCCCATGGACTGCAAGAAGATCAAACCTCTCCATTCTGAAGGAAATCAGCCCTGAGTGCTCACTGGAAGGACAGATCCTGAAGCTGAGGCTCCAATACTTTGGCCACCTCATGAGAAGAGAAGACTCCCTGGAAAAGATCCTGATGTTGGGAAAGATGGAGGGCACAAGGAGAAGGGGACGACAGAGGACGAGATGGTTGGACAGTGTTCTCGAAGCTACCAACATGAGTCTGACCAAACTGTGGGAGGCAGTGGAAGACAGGAGTGCCTGGCGTGCTCTGGTCCATGGGGTCATGATGAGTCGGACACGACTAAACAACAACAACAACATTTTGGGGGGGTATATGAGAATGAGAATTTGAGAATATATTTATTGTCATTGTCCCCCTTCGGGAACAACGAAATTACTTGGCTGCTCCATCCACCCAGATAGGGCACTCCATGCAAAGACAAAACAACTACAAAAACACTGATTAAAACCATACACACTGATTAAAACAATGATAAAACATAACAGGTAAGATTAGATGACTTCAAAGTCCTTGGAGTGTTCTTGGAGTACGATACAGTGCTGTTTTAATATTTTGGTTGTCTTGTGGTTTAGGCACCGCCTCAAAAGTAGGGTTGATGTGTGTGGAAATGTAATTTATGCCTGTTTCAGTTTAGGAGGTTGCAACTATATTTTGCCTGGTCCCATGGAATTGCTGCTGCCATCCAGATGTTTTGGACCACAGCTTCCATCAGCCTCAGCCAGCATGGCCGCCCGAAACATCGGGGGCGCCAGGTTGGAGGTTGGGGAAAGGCTGCAATGTTGAGTGCTTGCTCTGAACTCACTTGGATCATTCCTGTGGGCCAAGGGAATCAACAGCCAGTGGCTCACATTGATCTTTGCTTTTCAGGAAATCATTAACAACACATCCCTTGCCGAGCTGGAGAAGCGTGTAAAGGAGACTCCCTTCAGCCCTCCCAAAGTCGGTAAGGCGACAGAGGGCATTTTGCACAGCCGGTTCTGGACCACAGGTGGAAACAGATTGATTAAAATACAGTCATACCTCTGGTTGCGTTCGCTTCAGGTTGCGTTCGTCATGGGATACGGCCGCGCCGAACCCGAAAGTACCGGAATGGGTTACTTCTGAGTTCAGCACTTCACGCATGCACAGAAGCGCCGAATCACGCAGCACACATGCGCAGATTCAGCGCTTCAGGTTGCACTCTTTTCATGTTGCGAACGGGCCTCCGGAACGGATCCCGTTTGCAACCAGAGGTACCACTGTATAAGGAGTCCCTTCTACGCTGGAAAATTCTCGGGGAGGAATTTAAGCTGTACAGAACTGGAGATCTTACTGGTCCCATATCTGTGGGCAAAAGGCACTGCAAGGTTGTCTCCAGCTGCACCAGGTGCAATGATTTTTGTAGTTCTGTTGGGTCTACATTTATGTCTCTGTTGTTCTGGAACCAGCAAAATGATGAGGCTTTTTGAATGGAGACTTGTTGCTCTTTCGAACAGGGCTCCACATCCCAGTGTGGCTAAAATACCCCTCCTCCCGCTAGCATAACCTGCAGTGAGAGCCAGGTTCAAGGTTCTTGCGTTAATTTAAAAGCCCCTTAACAACTTGTGTCCAGAATAATTCAAGGGCCGCCTGACCTATCCTATTCTATCCTGGCCTGATCACTCAGGTCTTCCATCGTTACGATACTTGCCTTTTCTGTATTGCGTTTCTTGTCTGCCACTTAAGAGACGACTGTAGTCGAGTCCTTCATAAATTGTTTAAAGAAAGTAAAAGCAAACTGTTTTTCCTTTCCCAGAAAGCGCAGAAGGATTCCCGAGTTACGACACAGCTTCAGAGCAGCTTCACGAAGCAGGTTATGACGCTTACATCACAGGCCTGTGCTTCATCTCCATGGCCAACTTCCTAGGTACTTTTTGTCATTTTCTCCTTCTTGCGCAGTCTGCTCATCCCTGCCTTTTACCAGCTGTGTCTGATTCTTTGGGGGGGGCATCTTCTCTTTGCTAGGTTCCTTTCTCAGCCCCCCGAAAAGTCACGTGTCTGCCAAATCAAAGCTCATCGAACCTTTTTTCAACAAGTGAGTAACCACTTTAAATTTTTTGAAAATCGCGCAAAGGAGAACCCCAGCTTTTGAGTTGAACTTTAACCTGTTGTTCTTTAACGCTCTCCTGGTTAAAACAATAACAATAACAATCAGAAGATTGGAAAATGTTTATTGAATATAGGGAGGAAAATTGAGTTTATTTGAAAACGTTGGCAGCATTCAGATAAATTCAACAGTGTAAATAAGTTTTGGTGGATGTAATAGAGGAATACTGAATGGTTTAGTTTATATAAAACATGCGGGAATTTATGTTTTGCAAAATGAACCATGGAAAGAGAAGAAGGGAAGTCATTGATATTTTACGGTGGTTTGAATGAATATTCTAAAATGTAAAACAGAAAATTTAATAAAAATTATAGGGGGGGAACCAAAACCAATAACAATTTATCATTTATATGCCACTCATCTGATGCGTTGCCCCAGCAACTCTGAGTGGCTCTCCCCCAAAATAGGAAAAGCACAATAGAGCATCACACATTAAAAACTTCCCTAAACAGGGCTGCCTTCAGATGTCTTCTAAAAGTCAGATAGTTGTTTATTTCCTTGACATGTGGCGGGAGGGCGTTCCACAGGGTGGGTGCCACTACCGAGAAGGCCCTCTGCCTGGTTCCCTGTAACTTCAATTCTCACAGGGAGGGAACCACCAGAAGGCCCTCGGAGCTGGACCTCAGTGTCTGGGCTGAATGATGGGGGTGGAGATGCTCATTCAGGTAAACAGGGCCGAAGCGGTTTAGAGCTTTAAAGGTCAGCACCAACACTTTAAATTGCACTTGTAAACGTGCTGGGAGCCAATGCAGTTCTTTTAGGACTGCCCTGTTCTTGTTTTGCCCCTTGGAGGAGGCACACAGAGAAGGGCCACAAATGATTATCTCAGGTCAGTTCCTATGGGGAGAGGCGGTCCTTGACGTATTGGAGTCCTGAGCAGCATACAGCTTTGTAGGTCAAAACCAGGACTTGGAATTGAGCTTGGAAACTGGATCATGCAAGTGACTCTCTCTCTCTCTCTCTTTCACTTCAGACTGTTTCTGATGCGGGTGATGGACATCCCATATCTCAACTTGGAAGGACCAGACCGTAAGTGCTTTTTTCACCTCTCACGTTCCCTCTTCAGAGAATCGAACCAGCGCAGAATTTCGTCTTGCCCAGTAGTAGGCTGAGGCAGAATTTATTCCAGTGGTGGGAACCTCCAGTCTGTAGGCCCATAGTCAAAGCCATATATGATGTCCAGTGTGAGAAAGTCTAAGCCCTGGCTGCTGCAGGGGAAAGATTGTGAAAGTAGCCCAAGCCCACTCCCAATTCTTCCTTTGCAAGCACAATTTGTCCCTTTCTGAATTTGGTGTCTTTTTCTGTCATCCTGTGACAAAAATTGAGAACTCTGTTTTCTGCTGGAGAATCAGTGTTGTTGTTTAGTCGTGTCCGACTCTTCGTGACCCCATGGACCAGAGCATGCCAGGCACTCCTGTCTTCCACTGCCTCCTGCAGTTTGGTCAGGGTCATGTTGGTAGCTTCGAGAACACTGTCCAACCATCTTGTCCTCTGTCATCCCCTTCTCCTTGTGCCCTCAATCTTTCCCAACATCAGGGTCTTTTCCAGGGAGTCTTCTCCCTGGAGAAGGTAGCCAAAGTCTTGGAGCCTCAGCTTCAGGGTCTGTCCTTCCAGTGAGCACTCAGGGCTGATTTCCTTCAGAATGGAGAGGTTTGATCTTCTTGCAGTCCATGGGACTCTCAAGAGTCTCCTCCAGCACCATAATTCAAAAGCATCCATTCTTCGGCCATCAGCCTTCTTTATGGTCCAGCTCTCACTTCCATACATCACTACTGGGGGGGGGGGGGGAATGAATAAATCGCAAGCTGAAAACTTCTCCCCTTTCACTTTCAGTGCAGCCAAAACGTGACCACGTTCTTTACGTTACGTTTCCCAAAGAGTGGAAGACGAGTGACCTTTACCAGCTTTTCAGTGCTTTTGGTAAGTAACAACTGAGAAGGTAGGGATGCAACTCCACTGGGGGTAGGGTCTAACATCAGGGTTTCCAAAACTTCGGTCTCCAGCTGTTGTTGGGACTACAACTCCCATCATCCCTAGCTAGCAGGACCAGCGGTCAGGGATGATGGGAATTGTAGTCCAAAAACAGCTGGGAAACCCAAGTTCGGGAAACCCTGGTCTATGTGCAACCGGATGTAAGATCCCTGCAGCAGGGAGGGTGTCCTTCCAGTGTTCTGTACTGTGCTTGGCCCTGATGGAACCAAGTATTCAGTGATAGGTTTGGTGGCTGCCAGACTAGACATGGGATAGAGGGCAACAGGCAAAGAACAGGCATATAGCTGAAGGCTAGCCTTTGGTCCTCCATATGATGCCGGGACGCGGGTGGCGCTGTGGGTTAAATCACAAAGCCTAGGGCTTGTCGATCAGAAGGTTGGCGGTTCAAATCCCTGCGACGGAGTGAGCTCCCGTTACTCGGTCCCTGCTCCTGCCAACCTAGCAGTTCGAAAGCATGTCAAAGTGCAAGTAGACAAATAGGTACCGCTCCGGCGGGAAGGTAAACAGTGTTTCCATGCGCTGCTCTGGTTTGCCAGAAGCGGCTTAGTCATGCTGGCCACATGACCTGGAAGCTGTACGCCGGCTCCCTCGGCCAATAAAGCGAGATGAGTGCCGCAACCCCAGAGTCGGTCACGCCTGGACCTAATGGTCAGGGGTCCCTTTACCTTTATGATGCTAGACTCCCAACTTCCATCACCCCGACTTTTGGCTGTGCTGTCTGGGGCTAATGGGAGCTAGAATCCAAAGACCCTTGGAGGGCCACAGGTTAGCCAGCCCTGATAAAGGCAAGACTATACCCTCAGCTATCAGTGGTGGCTGCATCCATTGTGCTGGGTAGGCTAAAGACACGGAGTGCAATCGTGACAGATGGGACATTTTTGGGAAGAAGAAGTGTTTGGATTTGATATCCCGCTTTATCACTACCCAAAGGAGTATCAAAGCGGCTCACATTCTCCTTTCCCTTCCTGCCCCACAACAAACACTCTGTGAGGTGAGTGGGGCTGAGAGACTTCAGAGAAGTGTGACTAGCCCAAGGTCACCCAGCAGCTGCATGTGGAGGAGCGGAGACGCGAACCCGGTTCACCAGATTACGAGTCTACTGCTCTTAACCACTACACCACACTGGCTCTCATGCTGGTGTTGTGAGGGATTTGCATACACCCAGCAGCAGAGAAGGGGCTACGCCACCTGCTTCTGTGGAAAAGGAGCCAGCTTTTCTTGACCACGTTTGCCCCATGATTGCGTCTCGTTGCTCCTCCCATCTGCCAGGTGTCAACACACACCTGCTCTGATTTCGGAAGCGAAGGCTTTCTCCCAACACCATCAGACCTCAGGCCCTCCTGTCCCAGCCTGCCTTTTCCCATAGTGCGCTGCTTCATAGCACTCTTGACCGTCTTGATGATGGCTGAATGTGAGATGGTCTATACTAGTGTTTCTCAAACTTTAATCCCCTCCTCTGTTGTTGGACTTCAACTCCCATCATTCCTGACCCCTGGTCCTGCTACCTAGGGATGGTGGGAGTTGTAGTCCCAACAACAGTTGGCGACCCTGGTCTATGCCCTTCCGCTTCACAAACACTTTTCTTTTCTTTGCAGGCAACATTCAGGTTTCCTGGATCGATGATACGTCAGCCTTTGTGTCGCTTAGCCAGCCTGAACAAGTACAGATTGGTAAGTTACACGGAGCCTCTCTGTCGAGCCAACACACAGAGGCCACCGTTACTTCTGCAGAATCATAACTGATAGAAGGTTACACGAGAGGGGGTTCTTATATCTATAGCCCCTTTTAGACCAGTTTTTACTGGTTGATTGCCGCCTGCTATTGAGTTCTTTGTGACCTCGGTTGGTTTTCTTGTTTCCTGCTATTTCTTCTGAGGGATTGATCTCAGAGACTTGTATAGTGAGGAGGGGGGAACTGTGAGCCCCCAGATGTGGTTGGACAACATCAGCCTTCACCACTGTGGTCAGAGTCGTAACACCTGGAAGGCTACAGTTTCTCCCTGCCTGTTGTATAGTTGCCTAAAGATTGTGGGTGGTTAAATGGACACATAACCAGAAGAAGGGCTCCCTGCTCACTTGTTGTTAATATTTATTTTCCTACTTGCAAAAATATTGGTGTTGTTGTTGTTGTTGTTACCCTGCCTTTTCCCCTGACAGGACTCAAGGCAACTTACAGATAAAAATAAGAACAGCTAAAAACAACAACTAAGCATTGAGGGATGCGGGTGGCGCTGTGGTCTAAACCACAGAGCCTAGGGCTTGCCGATCAGAAGGTCGGCAGTTCGAATCCCCGCGACGGGGTGAGCTCCCGTTGCTCGGTCCCTGCTCCTGCCCACCTAGCAGTTCGAAAGCACGTCAAAGTTCAAGTAGATAAATAGGTACCGCTCCAGCGGGAAGGTAAATGGCATTTCCGTGTGCTGCTTTGGTTCGCCAGAAGCGGCTTAGTCATGCTTTGCCACATGACCCGCTGTCTGCGGACAAATTTGTCCACTGTCTGCAGACAAATGCCAGCTCCCTTGGCCTATAGAGCGAGATGAACACGCAACCTCAGAGTCATCTGTGACTGGACCTAACGGTCAGGGGTATCTTTAACTTTACCTTTTAAGCATTGATAAAGTGATAACTATATACATATCTAAAAATCTATTAAAACCATACCAGTAATTGCAATAAAAACAGTACAGCAGCAGCCCGCTCATTAAAAAGCAGTCAGTTCCCCAAAAAGCCTGTTGGAACAGGAATCTGCATCGCCTTTATTGCGGGGGAAAATATCAGCATAAAATCCAATGGTAAAATTACATTTATAAAAACGAATGCAAAAGGCGCCGCAAATCGGTAGATCTGCTTAATTTGCTAACACAGCTGGATCATCAGGTAACATCTGGGAGAACAGATGGTGTTTAAGCAGACATATAAATGCTAATACTGCCTGGAAACGCATTCCAAGGGGCAGGGGCCGCCATGCTAAAGGCCCTGGTTTTTGTGGACTTGGGACTACTGTCTCCCCTGAGGTTTAAAGTGACTGGGAAGAGGCATAAAAGTCCAGGCATTCCCAGAGGTAACCTGGTCCCAAGCTGTTCATAATTTTATGAAGCTCATAGCAAGACCTTAAAACAGGGCCCGGTAGCATAAAAGCAGCCAGTGATTAGCCCTGATTAAAGATGACAAGTGAACTGCTTAATATTACCGCCCTGGTTTCTTAGTCGCTGGTAGGTTTATAAGTGCCAGGTTGCAGCAGTTGCCAGAAGGTGGCTGAGGAACAGAGAAGAGGCTTTGGGAAGAAGCACCAGCTGAGTGGAAGGAAAAAAGGAGTTGAATTGATGGAGAAGGTTGCTCTTCTCTGGGTGGTCCTACTGTCCCTGATCATTGTCTGTGCTGGCTGGGACTGATGGGAGCCCCTCTAGGGAGGGAGGGGGGCACCAGGTTGGGTAAGACTTTGGACTAAGAGTAGGATCACATGGAAGATGGAGCAAGCTTGTTTTCTGCTGCTCCTAATTAAAAGGAGATTCTGACTAAACATTGGGAAGAACTTCCTGATAGCTAGAGCCATTTGACAGTGGAGCGGACTCTCTCAGAAGGCGGTGGAGGTTTTTAAAGCAGAGGTTGGATGGCCATCTGTCACAGATTCTTTAGTTGTGATTCCTGTATTGGACTAGATCACCCTTGGGGTCCCTCCCACCTCTACGATTCTATGATTTTATGGGTTCGCTCAGTCGTGAAGCTGCCTGCCTCTCAGCTGTTGTGAGAATAAAGTTACGTTGCATGGTAGTGGTAGGGGAGGAGTCATGCATGCTGCCCTGAGCTCCTCTAGAGCAGTGTTTCTCAACCCTGTGCCTCCAGATGTTTTTGGCCTACAACTCCCATCATCCCTGACCACTGGTCTTGCTAGCGAGGGATGATGGGAGTTGTAGGCCAAAAACATCTGGAGGCACAGGGTTGAGAAACACTGCTCTAGAGGATGGGCAGGAGAAAAGGCAATCGACAAGCACACGTGGAACTGCGTCTGGAATCCTGAGGCTTGAGGTGTTGTCCGCAAAGGCCCACAGCTCAGTGACGGAGCATCTGCCTTGCATGCTTCAGAAGGACCCAGGTTCAACCCCTGCAGGGAAAAGCCCCTGCCTGAACCCCTGGAGAACCCCTGAGAGTCAGGAGTCGACAATACTGAGCTGAGCTGGATGAGCTGATGCAACTCAAGTGTAAGGCAGCTCCCTCTGTGCTGTTGATACCCAGCTCTCTTCCGTACGGGTGCCTAGGGGGCAGTGCTGGACAGGCCAGAGATGGACGAAGGGAAGTTCAATCCAGACAACACAGCAGAGTTTTTTTATTATTATTACTATTGAAAGCATTTCAGTTGGAACAAAACGAAATAAAGATTAAGAGTGCATGGAAAGAAAAAGAAAAGAAAGGTATAATATACGCAAACCACTACAATTTCATATATGCTTGTCTAGTAAATGGGTATTTAAGTTTTGTTGTTGTCCAAATACATATGTGGATATTTATAAAACAGAGAAGTTGAAGGTGGGAGCGCCGCTCAACCTGGACTTGATGGTCTCCCTGTTCTGGATGGGGCCATATTTCCTTTTTGACAGTTCAGAGGGCATAGCTTGTGGGTAATGTTGGGCCAGGCGCTGCTTTGCTGGCTAAGAGTGCCTTGCTCATGCTCATTTCTACAGGGCCTGCACAACACATGTCCAGTCCATTGCTCCCTGCCTTGGTGGCACCATAGAATCCACTGCCTTTGGGGGGGCTGCCTGCCTCTCTGGGTGCCCACGTTCTTTTCTCTAGCCCCATCGGCACTGTACATGTAATGCAGGATCATACCACTTTAAAAGTTTTCCTCCAAAGGATCCTGGGAAGTGTAGTTGGTTTAGGGCACAGAGAGTTGTTCGGAAACCCTTACTCTTCTCGCCGAACTACAATTCCCAGAGTTCCCTGAGATTGGCTATTAAACCCCCTTCAGTTTTGATGAGGGCGAGCTTTTTAGCTGAGAAGCAGCCAGCCAGGTGTGTATTATGGCCGATCAACCAATGGGGGGCGGGGGGAGGAAATATAAAATATAAAATGCAGAATTGCAACTCCAGCCCAGCTAATTATTCTTTAAAAACAAAAAGCTAAGGTCTAGCAATCGTAGCAGGACTCAGGGACACAATGGCATTCAGGTATTCCCCCACCTGCTCAGTAAAAAAATGATTTGGTCTCCTCAGCAAGGCCACACAGAAGGGCCTCTGAAGATCGACCAGGAAATGATCTCATAGACGGTTATGGTATGCATTCTCGTAACCCCCTGATGAAAACTACAGTGAAAAGATCACGTGAACGAACACTTCAACCTCGTGAGTGGTTGAACTGACAGCATCTAAATTTAGAAGGAATTCTAGTAAATCTGCTGTCTGAAATATTTGAAGGTGTAAATGCTATACTGTACAGTGGTACCTTGGTTTTAGAACAGCTTAGTTTATGAACAGGGACCCAGGTGGCGCTGTGGGTTAAACCACAGAGCCTAGGGCTTGCTGATCAGAAGGTCGGCGGTTCGAATCCCTGCGACGGGGTGAGCTCCCGTTGCTCGGTCCCAGCTCCTGCCCACCTAGCAGTTCGAAAGCACGTCAAAGTGCAAGTAGATAAATAGGAACCGCTCCGGCGGGAAGGTAAATGGCGTTTCCGTGCGCTGCTCTGATTCGCCAGAAGCGGCTTAGTCATGCTGGCCACATGACCCAGAAGCTGTACGCCGGCTCTTGGCCAATAAAGCGAGATGAGCGCCGCAACCCCAGAGTCGGACACGACTGGACCTAATGGTCAGGGGTCCCTTTACCTAGTTTATGAACAACTTGGAAATAGAACGCTGCAAACCCGGAAATAGGTGTTCCGGTTTGTGAACTTCGCCTTGGAAGCAGAACATGTTGAGTGTGTTCCATTTGTAAATTGAGTCCCCCACTGCTAATCACAGGCTTCCTGTCGAGTCTGTCGGCTGTTGTGTCCCGAGCACCCACACAACACAAAAGTGATATTTGGAGCTTTTGTTTCTGATATTTTTTTGCATTTTTGTTTGTGGCTTTTTCATTCTTTGGACGGTGACTTGTTCTTCGTTTTATGGGACTGACTTGTGACTGTGGCTTGTGACTTCATTTTTGTGACTGTAGCTTGTGACTTCAATTTTGTGACTTGTTTTTGTGACGGTGTGGAACCCAGTTCAGCTACTGATTGATTGTGTGACTGCAGAAATGGATAAAAGCCCCCCCCCCCCATCCAAACAATTATCAGCGCACATAAGAAAAAGATTAATTTTAATTTTTATCATCTACAATACCGTCTTATTTATTTTATAGTACAGTACAGTGATTATTGGGATGCAGGTGGCGCTGTGGGTTAAACCACAGCGCCTAGGGCTTTTGATCAAAAGGTCGGCGGTTCGAATCCCCGCAATGGGGTGCGCTCCCATTGCTCTGTCCCTGCTCCTGCCAACCTAGCAGTTCGAAAGCACATCAAAGTGCAAGTAGATAAATAGGTACCGCTCTGGCAGGAAGGTAAACGACGTTTCCGTGCGCTGCTCTGGTTCGCCAGAAGCGGCTTAGTCATGCTGACCACATGACCTGGAAGCTGTACGCCGGCTCCCTTGGCCTATAAAGCGAGATGAGCTCCGCAACCCCAGAGTCGGTCACGACTGGACCTAATGGTCAGGGGTCCCTTTACCTTTACTTTACAATGATTATTGCTCTCATTTTATGGATCAGTGGTCTCGTTAGATAGCAAAATTCATGTTAAATTGCTGTTTGAGGGGTTGTTTTTAGAAGTCTGGAACAGATTAATCCATTTTGCATTATTTTCTATGGGAAAGCAGAGCACACCTTGGTTTTAGAACGCTTTGGTTTTGGGACAGACTTCCAGAACGGATTAAGTTTGGGAACCAAGGTACCACTGTGCAGTCGTACCTTGGAAGCCGAACACCTTGGCACTTGTACGTTTTGGCTCCCGAACGCCGCAAACCCAGAAGTGAGTGCTCCGGTTTGCGAACGTTCTTTTGGAACCCGGACGTCCAGCGCGGCTTCCGATTGGCTGCAGGAGCTTCCAGAACGGATTCCGTTTGACTTCCGAGGTACGGCTGTAATGGGTCTATATACTAGCAGGCTAGACGTCTGGTGATAGCTGGGTGTAGCCAATTCCCCCCAATTCCAGCTCATCAGAAGCAACTGGGCGATGGACCCTCGCACCCATGGGCCCCGTGTGCTCAAGTGCAGACATATCACGTTCAGTCAGAAGCTTGTTACAAGATAATCGCCGCAGACCAGTCAGACAAGTGCAGCGACGAACATGGAATGGAGTCAACTCTCCCACCTCTCTCTGTAGATTCCATTCATTTTTTTTGGAGCAGTGCTTTCTAGTCTACTTCCAGTAAAGAGGGTGGGGGGAATCTGTTAAAAGATGATTATCAAGGTAATTACTCGCCATGTAAAGTGCTCTTCCAGGTAATTCCCATGAGTTATGAGAGGAGGGTTTCAGCGACTCCCGTTGCCAGCTGATCTTCATCTCTCTTTCATGGTGAAATAAATGTCTCCATAATCGACACTTCCCTGCGAGGCTCCGAGCGGCAGGAACCCGCTTTGAAGTGCTCCTTCATAATTCGTGTTGGGGCATGAGAGCCTAGGTAGCGAAATCTTCCTTGTTTGAAAGCCGGCGTCTGTTGCTTCGGCGGGCGGCGGTGGTTTGTGCCCCCGGGGGCCGTGCCAAAAGTCTGGGGGTGGCTGGTTTCGTAAAGAGCTGGCGAGGAAGAGCCACATGCCTAGGGAGTTGCCAATTTCGCTCCTCGTGGGGCAGCGTCCCTATCTCCCCTTCGACGCCACCCTGGTCCCCTCCCAGGTGATTTGGACGCCAAGTCCCATCGGCACAGAAAGAGGGGGAGGCGGTGCTTGAAAGCAAGAATCGAAGGAAGGGGCGGCATGGAGCATGTGCTTTGCCTCTGGAAGGTCTCATTCAATCGGTATTTCCAGTTAAAAGCCAGTGTGGTGTAGTGGTTAAGAGCGGTAGACTCATAATCTGGTGAACCGGGTTCGATTCCCCGCTCCTCCACATGCAGCTGCTGGGTGACCTTGGGCTAGTCACACTTCTCTGAAGTCTCTCAGCCCCACTCACCTCACAGAGTGTTTGTTGTGGGGGAGGAAGGGAAAAAGGAGAATGTGAGCCGCTTTGAGACTCCTTCGGGTAGAGATAAAGCGGGATATCAAATCCAAAAGAGCTGGTCTTTCGTGTTGGACAAGCATTGCAATGCAAGCTGTTCCGCAGAATACCCGGAATCAATCTTTTAGGCTTGCCTTGACAAGACAAGCCACCATCCCAAATCTGTGCTACATTGCACTACTGGCGAGCCGTTTGTGTGTGTGTGTGTTAAGTGGTTCCATGTGCTGCCATCATGACACACAATACCCTGCCAAATGGGCTGCATTGCAGGCCTGTTCCTCTCTAGGGAGGCAGATCCTGGAAGGCCGGCATGCTTGCAGAGAGCGCCTCAGGGGCAGGAGCAGGTGCAGCGTATCGAGTTATGGTTTATTTTTTGCAAGGAGCGCTCGCTCGCTTCTGATAATCCTCCCCGTCATCTTACAGAGCGACAGGAGAGGGAAAGGGATCAGGGCGCCTTAACTGGGCATTAAGGCCATATCATCTTGTTAATGGGATTGAAGGGTACTGATCACTGCCATTTGAACGCTGCCCAATTAATTGAATCCCCCTCCCCGGGGCTTGCCCTCCAGGAAGTTCTCCTGTGCAGGCAGGCCCCAATTGAAATGAACGGAAGCTGGCAAGGGGCAAGGCTTGCTCGCACGGTGGCCAGGTTCTGTCGCAGCCAGTGTCCCTCTGAGTATCCGTTACTGGGAGTCATGGGTGAGCAAAGGGCTGGTTCTCTCATATCCATCTTTTGGGCATCCCACAGGTATCTAGTCAGCCGCTGTGAGAACAGGATGCTGGACTAGAGGGGCCCTTGGCCTGATCCAGCATTCTTATGCTCTTACTGGCGGGACATAAAACGACCCGGACTCCGCGTTCATCATCGGAGGCCCTTCTTTGTGTGCCTCCTCCACACGAAAATTAATACAGTGAGAGATTTCACTTTCTTGGGTTCCATGATCACTGCAGATGGTGACAGCAGTCACGAAATTAAAAGACGCCTGCTTCTTGGGAGAAAAGCAATGACAAACCTAGACAGCATCTTAAAAAGCAAAGATGTCACCTTGCCGACAAAGGTCCGTATAGTTAAAGCTATGGTCTTCTTGTAGTAATGTACGGAAGTGAGAGCTGGACCATAAAGAAGGCTGATCGCCAAAGAATTGATGCTTTTGAATTCTGGTGCTGGAGGAGACTCTTGAGAGTCCCATGGACTGCAAGAAGATCAAACCTCTCCATTCTTAAAGAAATCAGCCCTGAGTGCTCACTAGAAGGACAGATCTTGAAGTTGAGGCTCCAGTACTTTGGCCACCTCATGAGAAGAGAAGACTCCCTAGAAAAGACCCTGATGTTGGGAAAGGTTGAGGGCACAAGGAGAAGGGGACGACAGAGGATGAGATGGTTGGACAGTGTTCTCGAAGCTACTAACATGAGTTTGGCCAAACTGCGAGAGGCAGTGAAGGATAGGCGTGCCTGGCGTGCTCTGGTCCATGGGGTCACGAAGAGTCGGACACGACTGAACAACAACAACCTTGGAAGTTGAAGGGAATCTGTTCCGGAAGTCCGTTCAACTTCCAAAACATTCGTAAGCGCTCTTCTGCGGAGGGCAGGACGCCTGCACCTGGGAGGGCGGTGCATTCCGAGCGCCAGGGAGCCACTGTGCGGAGGCATGAGCAAAGGCGGTGGGCACTGAGAGTCTCCTCCCTGCCTTGCTTGCGCCCTGCAGGGGAGAGGAGGACAAAGAGGGAGCAGGCGAGGGGCCGCCTCCTTCCCGTCATCGTCAGTGCGGCCGCCATGGGGGAGCGGCTGCGAAGCAAAGCTGGCATTTCCTCGGCGGCTGTGTCGGCCCCCACCTGCTCGCTCAATAATGGGCTGCTGCACAACAGCTTCCATGGGCTGCCCAGCAATGGGGGAGGCTGCCGCGCGCCCGCTGCTCTTCCGACAGGACCCGCCGGTGCCCAGCCAGGGCTCGCCGACGAAGAAATGCCGGACGCGCCGTTAAAAAATAAATAAATTGTAAGCCAAAGCGCAGCTTCTGATTGGCTGCAGGAAGCTCCAGCAGCCCATCGGAAGCAAACAGAAGCCCTGGCGGACATTTGGCTTCCTAAAAAGGTTCACAAACCGGAACGCTCACTTCCAGGTTTGCGGCGTTCGGGAGCCAAAATGTTCGAGAATTCAGCTGTTCGAAAACCAAGGTACGACTGTACCTTGATCCTGGCCTCCTAGCCTGAGAGACCCAGGCCCCGTGTGCGCGACGCCTTTAAAGCAGTGTCACACTGCTTTGAACAGTCCCCGCAAAACGATCCTGGGAGCTGTAGTCTGTTAAGGGTGCTGAGAGTTCTTAGGAGAGCCCTCTTCATCTCCCAGAGCTACGTTTTCCCTGCTGGTTTTCACAAATCAGCCCTTCTTCCCAGGGAACTCTGGGAACCGTAGCTCTCCTAACAACTCTTAGCACCTTAAAACTGCAGTGCCCAGGATTCTCTGGTGGGAAATAATGGTGGTTTGAAGTGGTATGATGCTGTTTTAAGCAGGTAAAGGTAAAGGACCCCTGGATGGTTAAGTCCAGTCAAAGGCGACTATGGGGTTGGGGCGCTCATCTCACTTTGTCCACAGACAGCTTTCCAGGTCATGTGGCCAGCAGGACTAAACCGCTTCTGGCACAATGGAACACCGTGACGGAAACCAGAGCAGCGCACGGAAACGCCGTTTACCTTCCCGTCGCAGCAGTACCTATTTATCTACTTGCACTGCTGTGCTTTCGAACTGCTAGGTTGGCAGGAGCTGGGACAGAGCAACGGGAGCTCACTCTGCCGTGGGGATCCGAACTGCCGACCTTCTGATCGGCAAGCCCAAGAGGCTCAGTGGTTTAGCCCACAACACCACCCACATCCCCTTTACGCATGTAGTGCAGGTGGCGCGCTGCTATGGATCCTGCCCCTTTTTGTGCTGCACAATTTCTTATACAGTGGAACCTCGACTTACGAAGTTAATGCGTTCCGAATGCACACTCGTAAGTCGAAAATTTCGTAAGAAAACCCTATGTAAGTCGAGTAAACCCCATCTAAAACTTCGTAAGTCGAGTAAACCCCATCTAAAATCCAAGCGGATTTCCTTTCGGAAGTCGAAAAATTCGTAGGCGAGCGGCCGCTTTTTCCCTTTCAGAAGTCGAAAATCACGTAAGTCGAGTCATTCGTAAGTCGAGGTTCCACTGTAGATGCAAATGTGGAATGGAGCTGTGTTCTTCCCCACCCCTTTATTCTTTCAGCATAGCCCATCAGATTTCTTTCGCAGCAGGGTCCCCATCCGGAGCCTGCTTCGCGGTAGCTCGGTTTACCGAGTGCTGAGTTAAACCTTCGTAGGATTCGGCTGCGAAAGAAATGAGCCCTTGAGCAGATTTCTCTGTCCAGCTGGCTCAAGGTATCTGTTTCACTGCAGGGATTTCATCCCCTCCCCACCGCAAAACGCACCAAGCTTCTATTTCCATCGCTAACAGCGTACAAAGGTCGTGCTCTGAATTCCTTTGCAACAGGCTGAAGAAACCTTCAAGAATATAAAACCCCAGGCAGGCAGGGTGTCCTTCCAGATCTTGTCTAGAAGGCCATGCATGAATCCTTTGCGCCGTGATATTTGACATGTGCTCCCCACTCCCACCCGCTTCCAATACACAGCCTCAAGTGGTGTTAGATGGGGTTAAACGCAGGGTGGATTTGATTCAAATCCACCGTCTTCTGCACTTGTTCCAGCTTGTCAATATCCTTCTTACAATTTTATCGCCCAGAACTGGAGACAGTACTCCAGGTGTGGTCAGACCCAAGGCAGAATAGAACGGCATCATTATGGCTTCCCTTGATCTGCTTCTGAAACACCCGTCCTGAAAGACCTACATTGGCTCCCAGTACGTTTCCGAGCACAATTCAAAGTGTTGGTGCTGACCTTTAAAGCCCTAAACAGCCTCGGCCCTGTAGACCTGAAGGAGCATCTCCACCCCCATCATTCAGCTGAGGTCCGGCTCCGAGGCCTTCTGGCGGTTCCCTCCCTGCGAGAAGTGAGGTTACAGGGAACCAGGCACAGGGCCTTCTCAGTGGTGGCACCCGCCCTGTGGAACGCCCTCCCAGCAGATGTCAAGGAAATAAATAACTATCTGACTTTTAGAAGACCTCTGAAGGCAGCCCTGTTTAGGGAAGTTTTTAATGTTTAATGTTTTATCACTTTTTTATTCTTATTATCATTATTAATATCTGTTGGAAGCCACCCAGAGTGGCTGGGGAAACCCAGCCAGATGGGCAGGGTATAAATAATAAAAATTATTATTATTACTATTATTATTCCACCGATGCAGCCTAGACTAGCATTCACTTTTTTCTTTTCTTTTTTGGCCATTGCATCACACGGTTGGCTCACATTAAGCTTGTGGTCCACCAAGACCCCTAGATCATTTCCACATGTGCAGGTGGTTTCCCTTGCCCAAGTGTAAAACCTTACATTTGTCCCTGTTAAAATTCAGTTTGGTGGTTGCTCCTTTTGAGGGTGCAGGTTGTCTCCAACGCTGTTGAAATTTATGGATTCAATTTATCCATTCATTTCAGTGGGCCTGCTCTTGAGTAGCCCTAGCATTGGCTACAGCTCTTAAGCGTTGGCTGCATGGAGCTGAACATCTTGGCGTGTGGAAGTGACTCTCCAGCAACAGCTCATCCACCTACAACACATTTTTTGGTGGTGGTGGGGGGGGGAACGGTCGTGCAACACTTTCCTCTAAGCAGTCGGGCTGGAAACAGCCAAGGGACATCAGCTGGTAGCCGAGGGGTTTTGCTGACTCACCCCTAAGAGGTAGCTGGCTTCGCGCCCAAGCTTGGCAGGGAGATGAAAGGCAGCGGGTCTGCAAAGCTGCTAGGACTTGAAGGGAAGCTGCAGGATTGCGAGGGCCAAACCTCCGGGAGCGCATGTGTGCATCATGCGTGAGAGAGGGAACAGGCACGGAAAGGTTTTCTTCTTCTTTGGGATGTTGCGAGAAACCAGCAAGGCAAAGGAAGGAACCGCCACATTTCGGGAGCCACCAGTTTTTTGCCAAATCATTTTTATTAAGGTTTTCAATACAACATAATCACATTGAAACATTCCAAATTACATTTCAAATTATTTATCCAATTATCAATAATAATAATAATAATAATAATAATAATAAAGTTCCAATTCTGCCAAATTATTATTTAAATTTATTTTGAGGTTTCCCATGCTTCAAACTCCGGAGTTATCTAATCAACTATTTGTCCTTGCTTTTTACCCTTCCTATACAGTGGTACCTCGCCTAACGAAGATAATGCGTTCCGACGCGATCGTCGTTAGGCGAAAAAATGCGTTCGGCGAATCCCCATAGGAACGCATTGGGGGAAAATTCGTTAGTCGAAGAAATCCTATTCAAAAGTTCGTTAGTCGAAGAAATCCTATTCAAAAATTCGTTAGTCGAAGAAATCCTATTCAAAGCGGCCGCGACGTCTTTTCTTAAGTCGAAGAAATTCGTTTCCGGCGGCCATTTTGTTTTGCCGGAAGTCATTCGTTAGGCGAAAAAGACGTTAGGCGAGTTATTCGTTAGGCGAGGTACCACTGTATTTTCACAGCCTCTGATGTATTCCAGCAAGCAAGATAAATCAAAACAAACAATGTCCCTGTGTGGATTTAAGTCCATATTTCATCACCATACGATCGCCTTGATACTCTGATTCCAAAAGGCAAATCACGGACAGTCGCCATCTTCATTCAGTCCCGATAACATCCAGACCTCTTTTTCCACAGCTGTCGTTCACACCGTCTGCTTTTCACTTATACCTTTCCAGGAGGGTTTGCCAATTATATTGAAAGTTCGTATATTGTGGTTATTAAGGCTTGCCGCTCCCTATGGTGTCGTGTTAACACAGCCCGGGCTTCTCTTTCAAGATGGCATGGGGGTTTTTTGAACTCACATTTCGGGAGCCACCAGTTTGTAAGAAAAAGCCCCCCCCCACACACACACACACAAACAGAAGCAAAACATTGATGAGTTGTGTTTTTCCTGTCTATTTGGCCAGAAGCTTTGGAAAATACATCCAACTTATTTCGTCAGACCTCCTGCTAACCTAGGGAGGGAGGAAGTGACTAGCCAAAATGTTACTAGAATCTTAAAAATTTAGACGCGCACACACAGATCAAATCAGGAGTGGGGAGTTGAGCCCCAGTCAGCACGGCCAGTCCTCATAATATTAGGGTCGCATCCGCCAGGGCCGGCCCACCCATGAGGCAAGGCGAGGTGACCGCTTCAGGCGGCAGGATCCACAGGGGCAGCAGATCCTGTGTCCAAGGAGCGCATCACCCGCTATTTCTGCCACGGCACTGGCAGCAGCTGCAGCACACTCCTTGGAGCCTAGATCTGCCTCCTCCTCCTCGGTGGCAGCACCCAATGCCTCTTCTACGGCCACCTTTTCGTGAACAGGAGGTGCTGCTGGTCTCCTCCCACCCTTAGGGAGGAAATGGAGGGAGCTGCCCTCCACGGTCTCCCGGGCTCTGCGCCCGCCCAGCGTGATTCAGCGCAGGCCTTAGATTCCCACTTCAGTGTGGTGTAGTGGTTAAGAGCGGTAGACTCGTAATCTGGTGAACCGGGTTCGCTTCCCCGCTCCTCCACATGCTGCTGGGTGACCTTGGGCTAGTCACACTTCTCTGAAGTCTCTCAGCCCCACTCACCTCACAGAGTGTTTGTTGTGGGGGAGGAAGGGAAAGGAGAATGTGAGCCGCTTTGAGACTCCTTCGGGTAGAGATAAAGCGGGATATCAAATCCAAACTCCTCTTCTTCTTCTACTTCAACCGTTGGGTAAGGTTGATCTGATCCTACCCACACACCCCACCTTGTTCCCTGTGTTGATCTTCACTCCCCAACCTCTTCCCTTCTAGGGGGTGCCATTTTGTGGCTCGCCTCAGGTGCCGAAATGTTTTGGGCCAGCCCCGACATCCACATCACACGTGAGGGATAGCTCAGTCGGTTAGAGCACGAGACTCTTAATCTCAGGGCCATGAGTTCGAGACCTGTGTTGGACAAAAAAGATTCCTGCACTGCAGGGGGTGGACTGGATGATCCCCCGGTATCCCTCCCAACTCTACAATTCAATGATTCTAAAGCATTTGGATTCCACTTTAAAGAGCCACAGCTCCCCCCGCAACAAAGATTTATGTTTTAAATGGGGGGGGATTGTTTTTGTTTCTTACTATGTTACATATTTTTGTTTTTCTATCGTAAGCCATCCTGTGGTCCTCAGATGAAAGGTGTTATAACAACAAAAGCAACAATATAAATATAGTAATAGATGGCAGTTCCCAGGATTCTTGGCTGGGGGAGAAGAAGCAGCCATGAATCTTCAAAGTGGAATAAATGTGCTTTAATCATACAGTGTGGGATGCGGTATGAGTCTTAAGACATTAGCACAGCTGTTAAGAAATCATAGATTTATTGTGGAAAGGGGTGGGAAACTGCGTGCAAGAACACTGTTGGCAAACTGAAAATGTGTCGTCATTAGCCAAGATTCAAAACGCAGGAATAGATGAGGGCAACTCTGTTTCCAGGTAATACACTGAGTTGCACAAGTCCTGGAGGAAAATCAAGGAAAAGGTTGGCTACAAAGAAATATTTTTAAAGGGTGTGGGTTTAGATGGTGTTTCTCACAAACGCTCCCTGCAGATTGAGAAAAAAAAACTCATTGTCTGCAGGCTGCAGGGCTGGGGGTTGTTCCGTCTGAGCAGAACTGAATAAACCAGAGCTATCCAAACTTTCCATTCTTAAAGAAATCAGCCCTGAGTGCTCACTGGAAGGACAGATCCTGAAGTTGAGACTCCAGTACTTTGGCCACCTCATGAGAAGAGAAGACTCCCTAGAAAAGACCCTGATGTTGGGAAAGATGGAGGGCACAAGGAGAAGGGGACGACAGAGGACGAGATGGTTGGACAGTGTTCTCGAAGCTACTAGCATGAGTTTGGCCAAACTGCGAGAGGCAGTGGAGGATAGGTGTGCCTGGCGTGCCTTGGTCCATGGGGTCACGAAGAGTCGGACACGACTGAACGACTGAACAACAACAATCCAAACTTTTCATGCTGGTGACGCACTCCTTAGACACACATCATTTCGCGACATATTATAATTCAGTTTTGCATCATTTCGTGACACAGTAATTCAGTTTTACTAGCAAACCGGAGATTAAACTAACCACTTTCCAGACCCGGGAGGAGCGCGGGGAGCATTCACGCAACACAACTACAGTGGTACCTGGTTTTGAGTCCGAGATCCGTTCCAGAGCCCCAGACGCTCGATGAAAGGGACACTCAACAGAGCGTTGCTCTGTGCACGCTTTTGCATTTCTGCGCGAAGCGCAATTTAGCGCTTCTGCACGTGTGCGAGCGGCAAACCCGGAAGTAACCCGTTCCGGTACTTCCAGGTTTGCCGCAGATGTTCCATGGAATGGACAGCCGACAGGGCGGACTTAAAACAAGGTACCACTGTATACAGTTTAGCCGAAACACTAGCGTGTCACGACACACAGTTTGGAAAGCTCTGCATATAGCACAATTTGCATTACCTTTTTTGTAGTTCATCATTAAGGAAAAGTATAAAGGTAAAGGGACCCCGACCATTAGGTCCAGTAGCGGACGACTCTGGGGTTGCGGCACTCATCTCGCTCTATAGGCCGAGGGAGCCGGCGTACAGCTTCCAGGTCATGTGGCCAGCATGACTAAGCCGCTTCTGGCGAACCAGAGCAGCACACGGAAATGCCGTTTACCTTCCCGCCAGAGCGGTACCTATTTATCTACTTGCACTTTGACATGCTTTTGAACTGCTAGGTTGGCAGGAGCAGGGACCGAACAACAGGAGCTCACCCCGTTGCGGGGATTCGAACCGCCGACCTTCTGAATCGGCAAGCCCTAGGCTCTGTGGTTTAACCCACAGCGCCACCCAGTTAAATTCACTTAAATAAGACCTTTCAGCCTGGCGGACCTCAGTGCTAGGAACAGCAATGTGCGATCTAGGGTTGGTTATGGCAGTGTTTCTCAACCCTGTGCCTCCAGATGTTTTTGGCCTACAACTTCCATCATCCCTGACCACTGGTCTTGCTAGCGAGGGATGATGGAGTTGTAGGCCAAAAACATCTGGAGGCACAGGGTTGAGAAACACTGGGTTATGGAATGCTGGGGTTTGTTAGGAGACGCCCTCAATGAGCTACAGTTCCCAGCACCCTGGAGGGATGCATTTGGCCCCAGATCCTGAGGTTCCCCATCCCTGCTCTAATGTGGCTTTTTCTGTACCTGATTTTTTTACTTCGTAATGCTTCCGGCGTTTTCAAAGCCTGCTTTGTTTTGCTGCTCATTTTGCTTCTGTTGGATTTATTTATTATTTGATGCAGCTTTGCAGTGTTTTGACATTTCCTGTTTTGACCTTGGCTTTCTTCTTTTGGTGCTTTTATTTTATTTTATTTTTATTTAAAGAGTTTATTTAACAAAATTTCAACATACAGTACACACAAAACACATCATACAAACAGCTCATACCCACAAATCCTACAAACAAATCATACATATCACACACGAGTCATACATATCACCCAAAAGAAAAATCCATATACATAAACCCCCTCCCCACAATTCCCTCCCCGAACTTATATAGTTCCCCCCCCATACATATACATATACACATGCATATACATACAATTTAAAATTGACTTTGGTGCTTTTATTTGGGAGAAGATGCCTCTGTAGTCAGATTTTCTGCAGTGTTGCCTTTCTAATGTTTCGAGAGGTGCTGTAAACCAGTGTTCCCCAACCTTGGGCCTCCAGCTCTTTTTGGACTACAACTCCCATCATCCCTTGCTAGCAAGACCAGTGGTCAGGGATAATGGGAATTGTAGTCCGAAAACAGCTGGAGGCCCAAGGTTGGGGAACACTGCTGTAAACGTCTTACAAGGTTTCCTCCTCTGCCTCCCCCCCCCCCCAAAAAAGCCTGTAAAATGGTATAGAAACAATCGAAATACAGTCGTATCTTGGTTGTTGAACACCCTGGAACTTGGACATTTTGGCTCCCGAATGCCGCAAACCCGGAATTGATTGTTCCGGTTTGCGAGCGTTCTTTTGGACCCTGAATGTCCGATGGGGCTTCCGCGGCTTCCGATTGGCTGCTGGAGCTTTCTGCAGCCAATCAGAAGCCGCGGTTTGGTTTTCGAACATTTTGGAAGTCGAGCAGACTTCCGGAACGGATTCCGTTCGACTCCCAGGGTACGACTGTAAATAGAATGTGGCTGGCGAATAGAGATTTCTCCTGGCTCCAGTTTGCTTCACTGTTAACTAGCTGTCCCGTTGCGTCCTGCAGCCGTAAACACCAGCAAGTACGCCGAAAGCTACAGAATCCAGACCTACGCAGAATACGTGGAGAAGAAGTACGAGGAGAAGAGGCAGGGGAAGAGGAAATGGACGGAAGATGGTTGGAAGGAGATGGAAGGGAAGCGGCTGAAAACACAGGCCACTCCATATGTGCTTCAAAACCGGTACTACAACCCTAACAGGTGAGAGGCACTTTTTTCAGGGTCTGCGCGTTTAAAAGACAGGTGAGAGAGAATCACATTTCTGTGCATTTCGAAGAGGCCCAGGTGTTCCCATTTGTAAGATTTCACACCCATCCTTCGGCACAGAGGGTAGGACTCGAACCCGTGGCTTTTAAGTTACAAGAAAGGAGACTAAGGAGTAGGGAGAGCTTCCTGGCATTAAGAGCTGTTTGATTCCCTCTGGTGGTGGCAGGCTCTCCTCCCTTAGAGGTTTTTGAGCAGAGGTTGGATGGCCATCTGTCACAGGCTCTTTAGTTGAGATTCTCCTGCGGTTGAACTTAAAATGATCCTCTGTGATAAGGTCCCAGGACAGGTTACTACAATGTTATAAAAACAGATACAGCCGTTGCAGTTATAAAACGGGTAAAACGGTTTCACATGGAACAAGAGAGGCAGGTTCCCCGAAGCAAAATGCCTAAACTGAGGTCCAGCCCCGAGGGCCTTCTGGCGGTTCCCTCACTGCGAGAAATGAGGTTACAGGGAACCAGGCAGAGGGCCTTCTCAGTGGTGGCGCCCACCCTGTGGAATGCCCTCCCTTCAGATGTCAAGGAAATAAACAGCTATACAGCAATTAGAAGACATCTGAAGTCAGCCCTGTTTAGGGAATTTTTAAATGTTTAATTCTATTCTGTTGGAAGCCACCCAGAGTGGTATAGTTTTTGTAAAATATGCAGGGATTTATGATATGTAAAATGCAGCATGGAAAGAGAAGAAGGGAAGTAAGTCATTGATATTTTAAGGATGTAAATTTTAAATTGTAAAACAGAAAATTTAATAAAAAATTATATATGTAAAAATAAAACAGAAGGAAAAGGGGTTGGGGGAGGAGGCGGCAAAAGCCAACGTCTGCCTGAGAACCTGAGAATGTCCTTTTTTCTCTCTTTCCCTCCCCAGTTTTTCAGCTACCAGCACCGTGGGGAAGAGAAGCATGAGCCCCATTCAAGAGGAGAGCGGCTGTGACGATGTGGAAGAGAGCGAAATGCAGGAGGATCCCCCAGACCCCTTTGCGGAGCCCTTGGAAGAGGGGAAGAAAAAATCCAAGAAGTTCAAGAAAGCCAAAAGGGAACATGCCTCAGCAGGTAGGTGGAATATGTAGGTGTGTTGATAAATCAGCAGAGAGCTTGATTGAACTATGCATGGATTTAGGTTCAGTGGGTGGTGCTTGTGGGGTGAGCTTGGCTCTGCCGGTTGGTAGGGCTGGATGGGGGGGAAGGAAAACACACTGGTGCCAGAGCTGCTTCTTAGTCTGCATTTGTGGCTGGCCGCTACAATAAGCCAGCAACAGTAATTTCACTTTAGCAAAAGCACAGGGTAAAGGTAAAGGGACCCCAGGGCTGGGCTTTCAGAGACTGAAAGTAGTCCAAGCACAGAGAAATCTGTGACTTTTTCAGGTAGAATAAATCACAGAGTGGAATTTCAGGATAGTTTTAAGAGTGGGGGGAGGGAAAGCAAATAATAGTTTGCATCTTGCTTTCCTTTTAAAAAAATCAGATAGGGTTCATCTGCAGTAGTTAACAAACACACAAAATCACAATTACGTTATTGAGTGAGAGGCAGTTAAAAAGGTAAAGGGACCCCTGACTATTAGGTCCAGTCGTGTCCGACTCTGGGGTTGCAGCGCTCATCTCGCTTTATTGGCCGAGGGAGCCGGCATACAGCTTCTGGGTCATGTGGCCAGCATGACGAAGCTGCTTCTGGCGAACCAGAGCAACGCACGGAAATGCCCTTTACCTTCCCGCCAGAGCGGTACCTATTTATCTGCTTGCACTTTGTGCTTTCGAACTGCTAGGTTGGCAGGAGCAGGGACCGAACAACAGGAGCTCACCCCGTCGCGGGGATTTGAACCGCCGACCTTCTGATCGGCAAGCCCTAGGCTCTGTGGTTTAACCCACAGCGCCACCCGCGTCCCAATTAAGTAAAGGTTACCTTTACTTAATTCTAGTGTCAGACTAGGCCAGTGTTAGTTTACACAAAACAGGGTTAAGATACGGCAGGGTTCGATTTGACAAGGGTTTGATTTGTGGCAGTTGGTAGAACACGAGACTCTTAATACCAGGGTCGTGGGTTCGAGCCCCGTGTTGGGCAAAAGATTCCTGCATTGCAGGGAGTTGGGACTAAATGACCCTCGTGGTCTCTTCCAGCTCTCTGATTCTATGATTCTTTTAACAGTGATGCCGGTATCTTGTGCCAGCCCTCCAGCAGTTCTGCTCAGAACTCAGCGCTGCCCAGAGCTGCTGGTGCCGAGCTGCTAATAATAATAATAATAATAATAATAATAATAATAATTTATTATTTATACCCCGCCTATCTGGGCCGCAACTAAATGGGAGGATAATTCAACCTGTCCGCATGCGGCTGAATAGCAGGCCTCTTTGTCCCGAAGGGCTTGTAAACGTCTTGATGATTGCACTATGCTCCATGTGAGGCTACCGTTGCACCACATCCGGAAGCTCCAGCTGGTACAAAAAGACAACCTTCGTCCGTAACGTCACGTTAAAGTTTATTTCTGTGCTGCTTTTCGGCCAAATGAGGCCCTGACGTCCTTCTAAATTACGTTGAGACTCAACTTTATTTATTTATTGGGTCTATATACCACCTGCTGGCCCTCGGGCAGAGGATATAGAAGCATAATTAGTCGCACCGACAGGGTAAAGAACAGCTTCTACCCGTGGGCTGTTAGGCTACTGAATGAAAAGATAACAACAGGGCAACTGACTTTCGGGTTAGGTGGGTGTGCAGGGAATTAAGACTAGGAGCTGAGTGGGGATCCTCGTGTAATCTCACTGTATACAATCTGTACAAGTGACAATAAAGTAAGACTTGACAAGAGTCCTCGGACGGTCCGTGAGCTCCCTGGCCTTGGTTCTTACTCGTGATCCCTGCACACGCATGAGCAGAGTCTGCTCTTTCGCTTTGACACACGAGACTGTAGAATTGTAGTTGGAAAGGGACCACGAGGTTCATCTACCGTATTTTTCGCTCCATGGGACGCACTTTTTTCCTCCTAAAAAGCAAGGGGGAATGTCTGTGCGCCCCCTGGAGCGAAGGCACTGGACGGCCTCCACCCCCCTCCGCCGCCAGCAGCAGAGTGGTGGCGGAGGGGGGAGCAACCCGCAATCGGGCTGCTTTGGGCGAACCGCGAGGGAGGGCTCCGTTTCCCTCCCTCCGTTTCCCTCCCTCGCGGTTTCCTTTGCAGCAGCGGGGCTGCGCAGGAGACGCTCCTGCCCAGCTTCGCTGTTTCAAAGCCTCGGAAAGCTCCATTTCCCTCCCTCGCAGTTGCTTTGGAGCAGCGGGGCTGCGCAGGAGCCAATTAGCTCCTGCGTAGCTCTGCTGCTTTGGGGCAAGCGGCAAGGGAGGGCTCCGTCTGGGCTGCTTTCCCTCCACCCACCCCACAGCGAGCCGGGGAGAAGAGACATGGTTGCCCCTGCGAGAGGTGGTGACGGGATCAGTGCCCCGAAAGCGCTCCTCTCGGGGTGCTCATCTCGCCACCGCCTCTCGCAAGAGCAGGCTTCCTCCCCCCCTCTCTCTTTCTTTCTTTCCCTTCCTTCTCTCTCTCTCTCTCACCCCTTCCTTGTCTCTCTTTCTTTCTTTCTCTCTCTCACCCCTTCCTTCCCTTTCCTTCCTTCCTTCCTTCTCTCTTCCCTCCTTCCCTCCCTCCTTCTTTCCCTCTCTCTCTCACCCCTTCCTTCCTTGTCTCTCTTTCTTTCTCTCCCCCTTCCGTCTTTCTTTCTTTCCTTCCTTCCTTCTCTCTCTTCCCTCCTTTCCCTCTGTCTCTCTCACCCCTTCCTCCCTCCCTCCCTCCCTTCCTTCCTTCCTTCCTTCCTTCCTTCCTTCCTTCCCCTTCCTCCCCCTCCCAGCCTTTTCCCTCTTTAAAATATAGGAGTGTCTCATGGTCCAGTGCGTCCCATGTAGCGAAATACTGCAATACAGGAATCTTTTGCCCAGCTCAGGACTCGAACTTGACAAGCATGAGATTAAGAATCTCGTGCTCTTGCCAGCTGAGCTATCCCAGCTGTTAGGATGCTCTCCATAACCACTGCGTCATGTGCTTTCCTCCAGAAGACCTCCAGGCCCCGCCCACCCGGCTTTTCGACGTTCCAGACACGTGGTAGCATCCAGCTACGACACCAGCGCGAAGCGGACTCCCGGTTTGGACGAATCTGCGGCCCCTCGCACCTCGGCCGGGCTGCCCTTTGTTTTAAAACGAAGTCGGGGGGCGTGTGGCGTTTATATAATATACACAAATAAAAAGCAGGATGTCTCTCAGCAATCAGTTTAATTTTTTTATATTAAAAAAAAAAACCTACGGAACAATCATCGTTGCCGCCACTCCCCACCTTCGTACATGTGTGCGTGTAACACGTTGGTTTTGTTGCTTAACCTGAAATCTTACTTTTTTGCTTGTCGTAAATGTTAGAAGACTGAGTGTTTGGTATTGATCACCTTTAAACGGCATGTACCCTGTGAAATTCGCAAAAAGAAGAACCCGTGTGTGTTGTAACTTTGCTCCGCTGCTCCATCAAGGGGGGTGGGGACCGGGAGACGGTTTATACGCAAGTTGTCTTTAGTCCAGATTTTCACCTGTTGTTGCTACTTGGCCAGTAACAAAATGCTTTCAGCCACTTGACTCCCTTTCATTCCTCTCTTGCTAGGATCCGCACCCCCCACCCACCCCTTTTCCTCCCCCAGCCCCTTAAATTAACATCCTTTGTCTTGTCTTTTTTTTGGGGGGGGGCACTATTTTCCTCAACCTCACCTTTCGTTCGGGAAGTATTTGAGTGGTATTTAGAGGTGGGAGGGGGGTTATCCTTTTTCCTGCTCTCTTTCCCTTAACTTTGTGGGTTGTAGTGTGTGTGTGTGTGTGCACGCACACACGCGCGCGCACACATACACATATATAAAAGACAAATGGAAACCTGCGACATTTACCAGCCTTAGTTTAAAATACAAAACAAAAGATCTGCTTTGGTAGATTTCATAAACTTGGTTTGATATTTAACATTTTTGTATCATGGAAATGAGAATGGGGGGGACGGGACGTATTTCCATAAAGTGAAAATTAAAGATTTTTTTTTTCTTAGGACTTGGGTCTCTCTGTGTGTGCTTTTTAAAAGCAATTTTGAATCAGAATCAGGAAGAATCTTTTATTTGGCATCAGCCACTAGCCATAGCAAAAAAATAAAAATACAGTGTACAGTACTGAAGATAGAAGTAAAAACTTAACTACACAAAATACATTCTGGAGGTTTGCAAAAAAAACAATGTTGTTGTTCCCCCACCTTGCAAAAAAAACAAAACAACAATTTTAGGGTTAATAAGGATTGCGGCACAAGCTATAGAGGAGGGAACAGGTTTTCCCTGCCAGATTTTTAAAGAAAGTTCCCATTGCCTGTCGATCAAGGAGAGCAATCTCGGATGAAGACGGCGTTGAATCTTTTCTATCACCCATTCGCCTTGTTCAAATCATGGGTTTGAGAAAGAGCCCTGCGAGGTAGGCTCACACTATTCGTGGCCACTTGGGAGGGGTCTGAGCCGGCTGGAGTGACTTAGCAGAAGGCTAGGGGACCCTGAGCTTCCAGAGGCTGTTGGACTCCCAGATCCCATCAGCCCCAACCAACATGGCCAATGGGATGATAGGAGATCGTAGCCAATGAAGGGCCAAATGTCCCCAGCCCTGAATTTAGTCTCTGTAACCGCTCCACAGTCTGTGTAACATGGAGCCCACCAACTGTTACTGGACTCCATGGTGATAGGCTGGGCTGCTGGGAGCTGGAATCCGGCAGCATCCGGAGAGGCATTAGGTGGGATCCCCCCGCTCTTCCAAGACATGCTGCCATCGAGCCTCTTGGGCTTGCCGATCGGAAGGTTGGCGGTTCGAATCCCTATGACGGGGTGAGCTCCCGTTTCTCTGTCCCAGCTCCCGCCAACCTAGCAGTTCGAAAGCACACCAGTGCAAGTAGATAAATAGGTACCACTGCGGCGGGAAGCTAAACGTTTCCATGCGCTCTGGTTTCCATCACAGTGTTCCGTTGCGCCAGAAGGGGCTTAGTCATGATGGCCACATGACCCGGAAAGCTGTCTGCGGACAAGTGCCTGCTCCCTCTGCCTGAAAGCAAGTTGAGCGCTGCAACCCCATAGCCGCCTTTGACTGGACTTGACCGTCCGGGGGTCCTTTACCTTTACATGCTTAAAGCAGCGTCATACCACTTCAAACCACCATGATTTCCCACCAGAGAATCCTGGGCGCTGCAGTTTTAAGGTGCTAAGAGTTGCTAAGAGAGCTACGGTTCCCAGAGTTCCCTGGGAAGAAGGGCTGATTTGTGAAAACCACCAGGGAAAACGTAGCTCTGGGAGAGGAAGAGGGCTCTCCTAAGAACTCTCAGCACCCTTAACAGACTACAGCTCCCAGGATTGTTTTGGGGGGACTGTTCAAAGCGGCGTGACACTGCTTTAAAGGCGTCGCGCAGATGGGGCCTGGGTCTCTCAATAGCAACCCCATAGTACCCTTTGACTGGACTTGACCGTCCAGGGGTCCTTTATCTTTTTTTCTTTTTCTTTATTTTTACTTTTGCTGCCATATAATGACCAGATCCATCTTGCAAACCTTTTGTACACAGCAAGCTGGGAAAGGGGCAAAGTTCAGCAGCAGAGGTTCCAGCTTCAATCTGTCTCCAAGTAGGATTGAGAGACTCCTTCCTGAACCCCTGGACAGCTGCTACTTGGAGTTGGAAGAGGAGGGGGGGCCCCAGGGTCATCTGTTTATTAATAATATCTTATTACGAGGATTGCATTTATAAAAAGATAGAGCATGGGGGGGAAGTGAGTGAGAATGAAAAAATGAAAGAAATAATACTCTACATTTATACAGCTGCGTATATTCTTATCCTAATACACGATTGTCAATAACCTAATATAATCTGTGGAGACTCCAAATACCATTGCACTTACCCAAAAAAAGTCTGGGTCTATAAGAAGTCAGTTCATATGTTACCAACAGTATCTTACAGGTAGAATTTTATTCCGTTCCATTTATCTGTTGAAGGTATCGTAATCTGTTGAAGTCTTCCTAATGTTTTGGCGGAATCTCTTTCCTCAGTGTATTGTCAATGCAGACACAACTGGAAGGACTAAGAGACGTAAAGGTAAAGGGACCCCTGACCATTAGGTCCAGTCGTGTCCGACTCTGGGGTTGCAGTGCTCATCTCGCTTTATTGGCCGAGGGAGCTGACTAAGCCACTTCTGGAGAACCAGAGCAGCACACGGAAAAGCCGTTTACCTTCCCGCCAGAGCGGTTCCTATTTATCTACTTGCACTTCGTGCTTTCAAACTGCTAGGTTGGCAGGAGCAGGGACCGAGCAGCGGCAGCTCACCCTGTCGCGGGGATTCGAACCGCCGACCTTCTGATCGGCAAGCCCTAGGCTCTGTGGTTTAACCCACAGCGCCACCCGCGTCCCCATGAGACTTAACTCTGCAATAATAAGACAAACGGTGGGTCATTGCTTGTGGCCTTTGTCGTGGTTTTCAGGAAATCCTTGCTTTACCATCACTGAATGCTGCACTCTCTTCGGGAGCCGTAACAAAGGCAAATTGCTCGGCTCCCCTGCTCTCCCCGCCCCTGGGCAGCTAGAGAATAAATATGGAATTTGCTTGCATATTTATTCTACGAAGCTTTTGGCCTCGGCCGGCTCTCGACGTCTGCCAGATGAGCAGATGTTTTGGCTGTAGAGGATCCCACCGCAAACTGCACGGCTCCCTTGCTGCAAAGGCGGTTTTGTTTAAGCGAAGACAGAAGTGTTTTGTGTAGGCCGGCTGCTCTGGCTCCAGGCTAGAATCAAAGTGACGTTCCGTTCCGTTCCCCGCACCCCCCCCCCAAAAAAAAACCCCAGAAGCATTGCTCTCCAGCTGCAACGCTGGTCCAGGCACTTGGGTACCCGGGACGCAATTCCCATACCCTAAAGAAAATAAGAGTCAGGCTGCACAGCCCAAAAGTTAGGGGACTTTTCAGAGCCCACCAGAACAGCTAGACATCAAGTACATCATGGCAATGCTAGGAATCTTTTTCCAGGCCAGGGGCTGGCATGGACTGGTTGGATACAGAGGAATGGTGGGAGGAACCAGCTGGGGAACCCCTAAGGGAAGAAGGCTCAGAGCCCGGGGATTGGGAGTGGGATGACAATGAGTGGCCAGAGGGAGAACCCTGCGAGGTGTCAGAAGTTGAAGGGGTAACAGGGCTCAGTGAGCCGGGAGAGCCTGTGGCAGAGAGCAGTCCAGAATCCAAGGCAGAAGTGGAGGCTGGAGAGGAGCAGGGCCAAGAGGCAGAGATTAGGCAGGCTGCTAAAGATGTCAATGGGTCTCCCTCTTCTGCGGCAACCAGCTTCCCTCCCTGCTCATCTTCCGGAACCAGAAGAGGTATGAAGAAGGCGGAGCAAAGACAGTCAAGGCCGGGGGTGGAGCCTGAGGACACCGCTGGCATCCATCTCTCGACAAAGTCAAACTGCTGCCAATACTTAGCTTTTAGGTATTGCATGTGCACAGATCCAGCCCATGCTTAAGGCAACCATTTTGAACGGGGCAAGAATGGTTTATTGAGCAGTGGCCCAAATTGAAAGCGTTTCGCCGCCACTGCCGGCTTTGGTTAGTAATTACGAGTGCTGAACAGGACAGGGCAGTTAATTAGAAGATGATCAGACGATGCTGAAGCCAGACAAGATGCAGAACAAAGCTAAAGCAGATGCCATTTTTTATTTTATTTTTAGAAGAACGTGAGAAGAGTCTGCTGGATCAGGCCAAACAGGGGGCCCTTATCCTGTTCTTAACAGTGGCCAACAAGATGCCCCCTAGGGAAGCCCACAAGCAGCGACTGAGTCCGAGTGGATTCAGAACAGGCATAGGCAAACTCGGCCCTCCAGATTTTTTGGGACTACAACTCCCATCATCCCTAGCTAACAGGAGCAGTGGTCAGGGATGATGGGAGTTGTAGTCCCAAAACATCTGGAGGGCCGAGTTTGCCTATGCCCGATTCAGAAACGTGCTCCCTCTGACTGTGGAGGCAGCACACGGCTATCACTAGCCTTAATCTTCATGAATTGGCCTAATTCTCTGTCCAGCTTGGTGGCTGTCTCTCCCTCTTCCGTAGCTTAACCGCTGGAAGATTCAGGGCAGAGAAAAGGAAGTCCTTCATGCACAATCCTCATGAAGCCAAGGCCAGGATAGGCCTGGAGTGTTCACAGGATCACAGAAACGTAGAGTTGGAAGGGACCCCCAAGGGTCCTCTAGTCTAACCCCCTGCAATGCAGAAATCCCAACCCAAGCATCCATGACAGATGGCCATTCAACCTCTGCCTAAATGATAATTTTAGGTTGTATTTGACTAAAGATATAGATATTTAACTGTTGCTATATCTGTATTGTCCCTGTTATACCTAATTGCAAATTCAAATGTACCCCTATTGTGTTTTATGACTTCCTTGATATTGTATGTGAGCTGGAACTGGCCTGTGACCGAAATAATAAACTCATTCCTACGGTACTTACTACAAAGAAAGTCCCAGCTTGTTTGATGGCGTTTATTCCCAGGCTGGTATGCCCAGACCTGCAGTCAGATTCGGAGCAAAACGCATCATGTATTTTGGCCCGCAGTCAACTCGGCTCGATCTCTGGCAGCTCTCGGATATGGCAAGGCTCCCAGACCGCTTGGGCTGTTGTTCTGTGTTTGCTTCCTAACGGGTTTCAAAGATCAAGAGCACTTGGAGCGTTTGCTCGCCATCTAGCTGCTTTTCCCCCAAGGGTGTCATCGCCCAGAAACTCACAGAGCATGGCGTTCCTGAATGCGCCAAACGGCAGCAAAGATGAATGCGCCAGGCATTTAGCCAATGCCTGCATTCCACAGGACCCTCCACGAGCATTTGGCATTTCAGACTATGCTCAGTTTCCTTCGACCGCTGCGGGAAATGGTGCGCGCAGCTGCTGCTTTTGTGAAGCAAGCTCTCCCTCCAATGCTGTTGCTTTTGTATTGTGCTAATGCACAACAATGCGCAAACTATGGTCTGAAACTCAACATCAAAAAAACTAAGATCATGGCCACTGGTCCCATCACCTCCTGGCAAATAGAAGGGGAAGAAATGGAGGCAGTGAGAGATTTTACTTTATTGGGTTCCATGATCACTGCAGATGGTGACAGCAGTCACAAAATTAAAAGACACCTGCTTCTTGGGAGGAAAGCAATGACAAACCTAGACAGCATCTTAAAAAACAGGGACATCACCTTGCCTACAAAGGTCCGTATAGTTAAAGCTATGGTTTTCCCAGTAGCGATGTATGGAAGTGAGAGCTGGACCATAAAGAAGGCTGATCGCCGAAGAATTGATGCTTTTGAATTATGGTGCTGGAGGAGACTCTTGAGAGTCCCATGGACTGCAAGAAGATCAAACCTCTCCATTCTGAAGGAAATCAGCCCTGAGTGCTCACTGGAAGGACAGATCCGGAAGTTGAGGCTCCAATACTTTGGCCACCTCATGAGAAGAGAAGACTCCCTGGAAAAGACCCTGATGTTGGGAAAGATGGAGGGCACAAGGAGAAGGGGACGACAGAGGACGAGATGGTTGGACAGTGTTCTTGAAGCTACCAATATGAGTCTGACCAAACTGTGGGAGTCAGTGGCAGACAGGAGTGCCTGGCATGCTCTGGTCCATGGGGTCACGAAGAGTCGGACACGACTGAACGACTGAACAACAACAAAATGCACAACTGTATCTTAGGCTCCCAGGAGCATCAGAAGAACTGGCTGGATTAGAACAAGGGCCCATCTAATCCAGCATCCTGCTTCGTCTCCACCTCCTGTTTGGCCCCCTTGCCTTTCACCCCACCAGATCCCACCAACACCATAGCTGTCAACCCTCCCTTTTTTTTGCGGGAAACCCCCTTATTCCAATGCTGTTTCCCGCTGCTATCCCGGATTGTTGATATCCCTTAAATTTCCCAGATTTCAAAGGAAGCAGCTCCTCTCCCTCCCTGCCGGCCAGGGAGGCTCCTCAGCTGTGTTGCTCGGCTGCCAATAAGGAGTCTGAGACTGACTGGGGGCGGAGCTTGCATGCCTTGTGCAGCCAGACCCTCACGCCCAACCAGACAGACAGCCTGCCTGCCGTCTACGCGCTCGCTCTTTCGCTCACCCGTTTGCGCGCAGCCTCTGGAGCGCAGGGTGGCGAGGCTACTTGGTGCCATTGCACGACCCTTGTGGTATCCCTTATTTTCAAATCCAAAAGTCTTTAAAAATCCCTTCTTTTCAAATCCGAAAGTTGACAGCTATGACCAACACTGATGGAATCACCGCCACTCGCAGCAAGCCAAGTCCTCTGGGCGACAGCAGAACCATGTGGGGAAATTCAGGGCTTCAGTCATCCCCGCAGTATACTCCAGAGAAGCAGGCTGTTCTCTATGACCTGCATCCCCATCCCTTCCAAAGAGGATGGGCTTCTCTCTCTCTCCTGACTAGGCCAGGAGTGCAGGACAGCAAGGGCAGCGTTCCAGAAAAAGCAGACAGACAAATGTCTCCCTCCCTCTCTCCTAACACATCCAGTGCCGATGCTGAATGCTGGAAGATTGGGGAGAGATAAAAGGAGGTATTTCTTCACACAGTGCATAGTTAAACTATGGAACTCACCGCCACAGGGAGCAGTGATGGCGACCAACTTGGGTTTGTTATAAGAATTAGGGTCTCAAATATATAAATCAAATGTTCATACATTTAAAAGGCACACACATACGTAAATATATAAACCACGTGTCTAAAATAGTACAGGAGAGCAATCCTGAAACCATTTTGACTCTCCCAAATTGACCTCAAATGTTTCTCTGCAAGGAGGAAGGAAATGGGAAAGCCTCCCCATTGTCTTTTGCTTACAAATCTTGTCTTAAGGACATATTTGTGTATGAATAGGGTGAGCCTGTGACCTGGAGTCGGGAATTAAAAGTATTTACCATCACAGAGCCTAGGGCTTGCCAATCAGAAGGTCGGCGGTTCGAATCCCTGCGACGGGGTGCGCTCCCGTTGCTCTGTCCCAGCTCCTGCCAACCTAGCAGTTCGAAAGCACGTCAAAGTGCAAGTAGATAAATAGGTACTGCTCCGGCGGGAAGGTAAACGGAAGCTGTACGCCAGCTCCCTCGGCCAATAAAGCGAGATGAGCGCCACAACCCCAGAGTCATCTGCGACTGGACCTAATGGTCAGGGGTCCCTTTACGCTTGACCATCACAAAAGAATGGCCGGGCTGCCCAAGTAAAGCAATCACTGGCCATTGTCAGGTATCCTGGCAGACAGGATTTCTGTTGTAGACCACTTCCTTCTGTGATGTATGTATGATATGATGCTCTTCTGGCTTGTCAACATCCTTTTTAAATTGTGGTACCCAGAATTGGATGCAGCATTCCAGGTGTGGTTTGACCAAGGCAGCATAAAAGTAAAGGGACCCCTGACTCTGGGGTTGCGGCGCTCATCTCGCATTATTGGCCAAGAGCTGGCATACAGCTTCCGAGTCATGTGGCCAGCATGATTAAGCCACTTCTAGCGAACCAGAGCAGCACACGGAAACGGCGTTTACCTTCCCGCTGGAGCGGTACCTATTTATCTACTTGCACTTTGATGTGCTTTCGAACTGCTAGGTTGGCAGGAGCAGGGACCGAGCAACGGGAGCTCACCCCGTCGCGGGGATTCGAACCGCCGACCTTCTGATCGGCAAGCCCTAGGCTCTGTGGATTAACCCACAGCGCCACCCGCATCATAGAGCAGCATAGAGTGAATTAAAAGAGGATTATTAGGAGAGGGTTATCCATGGCTATTAACCATGATGGCTCGGCTCTGCCTCCATGGTTGGAGTCAGTATTGCTTGCGTATACCAATTTCTGGAAATCGCAGGAGGGGAGATGGCTCCTTTGTTCAAGTCCTGCTGGCAGGTTTCTCACAGGCAGAGTCTGGTTGGACACTGAGAGAACAGGAAGCTCAAGTCAACGGACCCTGGCCTGATCCAGCAGGACTCTTCTGGTGTCTATGAATTCTCGTAGCAACCAGCAGATACAGCACATGGATGATTTAAGCACCGATCACAGCAAAAGGAGTCACTGGCAACTGGTTGCTCTGGCAAGCGGTCAGAATCCTGCTCAGATTCTAACATAAGCCTGCGATGTTCAGGGTATTTATTCCAAAGAGATGAATCACTGAGCTGCGAGAAAGATGAAAACACAAGTCATTGGCGCTTTTATCTAGATTTTTTTTTTAAAAAAGAACACATTTTGTATTTATTTTTTAAAGAGATTCTTTTTAGCCCTTCACTGGATATTCAGGAAATTGCTGCACCTTCCAGACTATTAATCACACACTGATGGGGTGCCAAAGATGTGAGGCAGGAATGCTGAGCAAACCAACCGGAGCTGAGGAATCTTGAATTCTGGAAAGGGTTTGTAGGGGAAAGGGAAGAGGATTAAACTCTCCTGTTCCTTCCAGCTGGGATAAGTTCCCCTCTCCAGAGAGAACCAACCCACGGAAGGCCATTAATCACTATGCCCTGACGCATCTCCCAGTCCTCAAGTCTAGAGCGAGGGAGACAAGACTGGCTTCCACCTCCCCAGATGTCTTCAGGGCCATTCTGTTGCCCCGTCACAATCTGCAGGCTGCCAGCTTCCTTCTGAGCCTTCCAGTGGATATATTTATATCTCAGCAGCATCACCCTCCAGCTGGATGCGGACAGAGGCCCCCATGGGTCGGGGTGGTGGTGGTGGTGGCAATTCTTGCGCAACTGGGAGGGGGGGCCCTACTTGGTCCGAGGTGGGGATGCTTCTGTAACTGAGAGCGCTGCACTACTGTGTAAGCTGCTCCTTGCAGCAGATTGTGCTGTACGCAGAGCATCCTTTGAAAAACAGTGGGGTGGGAATTTGCTTTGCAAAACTCCTTGGTACAAAGAAAACTTGGGCGAGATTGGTGTTAGGAACTCAGATATATAATCTAAGCGCCAAATGGTAGAATCATAGAATCCTAGAGTTGGAAGAGACCACAAGGGCCATCCAGTCCAACCCCCTGCCAAGCAGGAAACACCATCAAAGCATTCCTGACAGGTGGCTGTCAAACCTATGCTTAAAGGGTAAAGGTAAAGGGACCCCTGACCATTAGGTCCAGTCGTGTCCGACTCTGGGGTTGCGGCGCTCATCTCGCTTTATTGGCCGAGGGAGCCGGTGTACAGCTTCCGGGCCATGTGGCCAGCATGACAAAGCCACTTCTGGTGAACCAGAGCAGCGCACGGAAACGCCGTTTACCTTCCCGCTGCAGCTGTACCTATTTATCTACTTGCACTTTGACGTGCTTTCGAACTGCTAGGTTGGCAGGAGCAGGGACCGAGCAACGGGCGCTCACCCCGTCGCAGGGATTCGAACCACTGACCTTCTGATCAGCAAGCCCTAGGCTCTGTGGTTTAACCCACAGCGCCACCTGGGTCCCTCTGCTTAAAGACCTCCAAAGAAGGAGACTCCACCACACTCCTTGGCAGCAAATTCCACTGCCTAACAGCTCTTACTGTCAGGAAGTTCTTTCTAATGTTTAGGTGGAATCTCCTTTCTTGTAGTTTGAATCCATTGCTCCGTGTCCTCTTCTCAGGAGCAGCAGAAAACAACTTTTCTCCCTCCTCTATATGACACCCTTTTATATATTTGAACATGGTTATCATATCACCCCTTAACCTTCTCTTCTCCAGGCTAAACATACCCAGCTCCCTAAGCTGTTCCTCATAAGGCATCGTTTCCAGGCCTTTGACCATTTTGGTTGCCCTCCTCTGGACACATTCCAGCTTGTCAGTATCCTTCTTAAACTGTGGTGCCCAGAACTGGACACAGTATTCCAGGTGAGGTCTGACCAGAGCGGAATACAGTGGTACTATTACTTCCCTTGATCTAGATGCCATACTCCTATTGATGCAGCCCAGAATTGCATTGGCTTTTTTAGCTGCTGCATCACACTGTTGACTCATGTCAAGTTTGTGGTCTACCAAGACTCCTAGATCCTTTTCACTTGTACTGCTCTCAAGCCAGGTGTCACCCATCCTGGTACCTAAAACCTAGGCTGCAGCTACCACAATAGAATATCTAGGCACCGTTTATTATTATTATTATTATTATTATTATTATTATTATTATTATTCATTCATTCATTTTTCTATACCACTTTATATTTTAAGACCTACATTGGCTCACGGTACATTTCCGAGCACAATTCAAAGTGTTAGTGCTGACATTTAAAGCCCTAAACGGCCTCGGCCCAGTATACCTGAAGGAGCATCTCCACCCCCATCATTCAGCCCGGACACTGAGGTCTAGCGCCAAGGGCCTTCTGGCAGTTCCCACCCTGCGAAAGGTGAGGTTACAGGGAACCAGACAGAGGACCTTCTCAGTAGTGGCGCATGCCCTGTGGAACGCATCAGATGTCAAGGAAATAAACAACTATCTGACTTTTAGAAGACATCTGAAGGCAGCCCTGTTTAAGGAAGTTTTTAATGTTTGATGTTTTATCGTGGTTTTAATATTCTGTTGGGAGCTGCCCAGAGTGATGAACGTTAAGAGTTGCTGGAGCTTTGTGGCCATGGTTAAATTTCATTATTCTGTATTTCTGTTGATGAAGTCCGTTCCTTTGAAGAAATTGTACCAGTGAAACGGGGAGACCTCAAGCTAGCCACCCGCCGGAGGACAGACGAGGACGTTTGAGAGACTTTGCTGTACACACCATATATATGAGCATTCATTGTACAATCACTCTACAGCACATAGTATTGCCTATGGAACTTTGCACTTTAAGAGTTGACTATATTTGGAAAGTATGCCACATAGGCAACGCCTTTGAGGAGATACTTGTAGATATGTGTTAAGTTATGCCATTTTCTGTCAATTTGTTGGTATAATATATTTTTATAGTTCATATTTCATATTTTTTCACAGTTTTGTGTATTTCATATTGCAGTACACAGTGCAGCAAGCAACAGGGGCTCTGTTCCGTCGCTTTCCCTGGCATTCAACTGCGGCTTTTTTCAAAAAAGAGAATTCATTTTCTTAAGATCTGCCCCTGCCCCGTCCCCTTCCCAGTCACCATTTCCATCCCTTTTACTGCTGGCAATCTCACACCCTCCAACATTTCTCCAATGAAAATAGGGACGTCCCATTCCATAATGATAATTGTACTATTTATACCCCACGCATCTGACTGGGTTGCCGCAGCCAATCTGTGCAGCTTCCAACATATATAAAAACATAATAAAACATTAAACCTTTTTTTAAAACTTCCCTATACAGGATTGTCTTCAGACAGCTTAGGGGTCGGATAACTCCATACCTTCCAATATTTCTCCAATGAAAATAGGGATGTCCTAAGGAACAGTGAGGTGCTGTTTTGCAGGGATTGGCCAAGAACCAAAGCATTTTTACAGGGGAGTAATAAATTTACACACATTCTCTTAAGATACACCCTTGCCACGCACATGCACACATAAACAAACACAGCATCTTCAAGCACTTTCTTTCTAAAGACAGATAAAATAGACTCACTTAGAGTCAGTTCCAGGGCAATGCAAGAAAGCATTCTGATTTTGATTATTTATACATTGTTTTTACAGGCACCACCAGCAGAAACAAGCATGAAAGTCAGAGGAAAACAATATTAAAATGCAAGGAACAGAATCAGTACAATAGCCTAACCTGGACTTCCCGACCCGAGATTGTCCAGTAGTTTTGGACTACATTGCCCATCAGCCCCCTACCATCATGGTCATGTTGCCTGAGCATAGCTGTCAACTTTCGGATTTGAAAATAAGGGATTTTTCCGAACTTTCGGATTTGAAAATAAGGGATGCCGCAAGGGATGCAATGGCACCAAGTAGCCTCGCCACCCTGCGCTCCAGAGGCTGCGCGGAAACGGGTGAGCAAAAGAGCGAGCGCATAGACGGCAGGCAGGCTGGCTGTCTGGTTGGGCATGAGGGTCTGGCTGCACAAGGCATGCAAGCTCCGCCCCCAGTCAGTCTCAGACTCCTTATTGGAGCAACGTAGCTGAGGAGCCTTCCTGGCCAGCAGGGAAGAAGAGGAACTGCTTCCTTTGAAATCCAGGAAATTTAAGGGATATCAACAATCCAGGATAGCAGCGGGAAACGGCATTGGAATAAGGGAGTTTCCCGCAAAAAAAGGGAGGGTTGACAGCTATGTGCCTGAGGCTGATGGGAGTTCTAGTCCAAAGCATCTGTAGGGCCTCAGTTAAAGGAGATTGGCTTGAGCAAATCAAAAGGCCTGAAATGGTACCAGAGTTGGCACCAGGCAATCTTCCCTGGGAAAAGCATTCCCAAGTCAGGGTGCTACAACAGATAAGGCCCTGTCACAAGTAGGGATGGGGGGGGGAGAGAAATTCAATTCAGTTCACATTTAAAGGCAAACTTACCAAACACACATTTTTTCCAAAACAAGTAGCAAACGAAAACACCGCCATCCTTCAAAATTGGCACTTCTCCAAATTTCGCAATTCAGTTCTCCAGCCAAGTAAGTAATGTGTATTTTAAAAGCCTTGGCTAGAGTAAAGCCTGCATATTAATGCATATACTAATGAAAACAGCATACGAAAATTATATGTGGTGGGAAAATATGCCTATTAGGCAAAACTACATACAAAAATGTGTATAATGGAGAAATTTGCATTAAAATGCTAATGCAGAAGTAGAACTGAGCTCTAGATAGTGAAACCAAAATTGTGTAGATTTACTCATCCGTAAACCACACGCCATATGCATCCCTCCTCATCCCAAACTATTGTGGGGGATGGGGGCTGCAGAAAGGTCTTGAAGTCAGGTACCTCCAGGACTGATGCCTCCTACAGGTCAGATCCATCAGTTCCCAACTCTTTAATGTTCCTTAATGGTGCCCCAAATCCACCTTACCTTGGGGGTCTGCCTCACCTTACCTCATGGTAGAGAGCATGCAGTTAGCAAAAGAGTCATAACCATGCAGTCATCTTCCATCACGGCTGAAAAATGGCTCCATAAATAGCATGGTCAAATATTTTAACAGCCCTTCACTAGATTAATGTACTATTGCCTTGAAATGACAACTTGAGTTTAAAATAATAGAGTGCGTTTGGAGGGGGGGGAATGCAGCTTACTTTGGCCAAGTCACATACCATCTGGCTCAACAACTCCCTAAATATTTGAAGCCACACCCCGGACTAGAAAAATGGGGCGGAGGGGAGGAGGAGGAGAAGAGCGAAAGCTTGTTTTCAGCCACAGTATATAGAGCTCCTGATTAATTCTGAGTCACGGAGGAACCTTGGAATCCCAGTCTCCCTCTTTCTCGTGAAACACAATTCTCAGGGCCTTCTCAGTGGTGGCACCAGCCCTGTGGAACGCCTTCCCATCAGATGTCAAGGAAATAAACATCTTACTTTTAGAAGACATCTGAAGGCAGCCCTGTTTAGGGAATTTTTTAATGTTTGATGCTTTATTCTGTTTTTAGTGTTCTGTTGGGAGCCGCCCAGAGTGGCTGGGGAAACCCAGCCAGATGGGTGGGGTATAAATAATAATAATAATAATAATAATAATAATAGTTGTTGTTGTTGTTGTTGTTGTTGTTGTTATTTATATACCATCCTATACCCAGGGGGTCTCAGGCCAGTTCACAGAATAAAATCAAGACATAAAACCACAAAACAGCCAACCAAAATAAAACAACAACCCAATAGCCCCCCCCAAAACACACACACACACATTTTAAAAGGGCATAGGATGTAAATCAGATCAAGCAAAGGCCCGGTTTAAAAAGAACGTATTTGCCTGGCGCCTAAAGGTGTATAATGAAGGCATCAGGCAAACTTCCCTAGGATTCTGGATGAGCCATTGGCCTGATCCAGCAAGCCTCTTCTGAAGTTCCTGTGACAGCAAGGACCCTGCCTTGGAAGATACAACCCCAGGTCTCAGTGTGCATCCTGCCACCCACAGCCCCAACAGCCAGGTCCAAATTCCATGCTGTATCTGTTTTTCCCCCACTACAGTCAAAGCACGAGGCGTTGGCATTGGGCTCGGCGGGCAAGCGGTCCTCAAGAGAGATCCCGGAAACTTGCCCACAACGTTGCTTTCTGAAGAAGTGTGCATGCACACAAAAGCTCATACCAAGAACAAACTTAGTTGGTCTCTAAGGTGCTAAAAGGTAAAGGGACCCCTGACCATTAGGTCCAGTCGTGTCCGACTCTGGGGTTGCGGCGCTCATCTCGCTTTATTGGCCGAGGGGGCCGGCATACAGCTTCTGGGTCATGTGGCCAGCATGACTAAGCCGCTCCTGGCGAACCAGAGCAGCGCACGGAAACGCCGTTTACCTTCCCGCCGGAGCGGTACCTATTGATCTACTTGCACTTTGACGTGCTTTCGAACTGCTAGGTTGGCAGGATCTAAGGTGCTACTGGAAGGAATTTTTTATTTTGCTTCAACATTGCTTTTAATTACGCTTTTCTTTCTGGGAAGGAAACCTTGCCAGCAGGTATCAACGCTTCCTAAGCTCATGACGGGACTAACCGCCCAGTAACTCCCAGCAAAAGTCCCAGAGAATACAATTGGAGTAACACATGCAGTGCTGAGCCTGTTTCGCCAAAGAAACAAATACTATGGATAAAGCCCTTGTCAAACTGGGAAGGACCATGGCCTAGTGGTCATAGAATCATAGGACTGTAGAGTTAGGAGGGACCCCAAGGATCATCAAGTCCAACCCCCTGCAATGCAGGAATATGCAGCTGTCCCATGCAGGGATCGAACCTGCAACCTTGGCGTTATCAGCACCACGCTCTAACCAACTGAGCTATCCAGGCAGAGCATCCCTCTTGCAGGCAAAAGGTCCCAGGTTCAATCCCCAAAGGTACCTCCAGGTTGGTCTGCCGGGGAAGATAGAAAAATCATGAGGAAGGTTTGAAGAAAGTCAGGGCCCTAAAAAGCCAAAATGTAAGAGGAGATATTGCAATGGAAGGTATTATTGTAAAACTCATAAAAATGATATGGGGAAAAAAGAAAGAAAACCCAACTTTGATTTGCTCCTTGCAAACAGCTGAAAGCCTGCAAATTTTGATAATACTGTAAACCGGATTTTCAATGGGGGTTGAATAATTTCGATGGCAACTGTATCTGAGTTTCCAGCACTGCTTGCAGGGCTCTATCGAACGGCCCTCTGTGTGTGAGAGGCGACCCAAACAGCCCTGGATGAGGCAGGTGACTCAGGTGCGTTGGGACATGTAGGGGCACTACGACGGCGCCCTCGGATTCACTCCGGGACCCGTCCAACGAGAAGCACACGTTCCCAAGGCTCTCCCGCTCCCGTCTCGGGTGAAACGCAACCCCATCCCCGCCAAGCCGCACCCGGGAGGCCCCCAGCGGCACTCGAGACGTCTTCCCTGGGATTTACGACCGACTAAACTTGTTGATCAACAGGTGGTCACACGTTTTGCCACAGAGGCTCCTCCTCGGCGGGGTTTAGGCAGGCCTAAAAATAAGGCAAAGGTAAACGCAGCAGCTCCGTGGGGCCGCGGGTGTTTTCCGCCACACCAAGGCGTCCGTGGCTCCCGCCTTGGAGAAAAGTCGGCCGCCCGAGTCCGGCCGCCCGGAAGGATACTGCAAGAGCAATAAGGATTTTTAGGGGCATTATGGTGGTGCAAAAGAAACACATCTGCCCCCAAAAGTCCCTCATTTTCCCTGCGTTGAAGAGCAATGGTGGTGCTGGGTAGGTAAGTTTATGTTTCACATAAAAGTGCTCCAAGCGCCAGGCGAGGTTCTCTGCCCTCCCACCTTCTCTCTGCACAACCACCTTGTGAGGTAGGCTGAGAGAGAGAGAGAGAGTAACAGGCCTACGATGACACAATGAGCTTCATCTGGGGGTGGGTGGGTTTGAGCCTCCCAAACTCTCATCCGACATCCTGACCGACCGCTGCACCACAAAGTGAATCTTGGCAGTTCACACTAACCATGTATATATTCTTAGGTTGTGGGTTTTCGGCACGGTCCCTAATAAATAAAGCTTTGAGAGCCAGTGTTAGACCTACTGGGGGGGGGGGGGTAAACTACAGGGCCGAGGGAGCTGGCGTACAGCTTCCAGGTCATGTGGCCAGCATGACTAAGCCTCTTCTGGCGAACCAGAGCAGCGCACGGAAACGTCGTTTACCTTCCCGCTGCAGCGGTACCTATTTATCTACTTGCACTTTGACGTGCTTTCAAACTGCTAGGTTGGCAGGAGAAGGGACCGAGCAACGGGAGCTCACCCCGTCACGGGGATTTGAACTTCTGATCAGCAAGCCCTAGGCTCTGTGGTTTAACCCACAGCGCCACCCGCGTCCCATTTTGAGTAAGCCTAAATAAAACGCCAAGATATTTATTCTTCTGCCAACGTGCCCCCCCCCCAAAGCAACCTCTCCCAGGCAACCCAGAGAGGCAGCACTGAGGTTCTGGCAAAAGATAGCGCAAGCAGGTAAAGCGAGAAGGCAGGTTTGCCTTGCCCCTCCCGCAGGAGATGTGCTCCGCCTGCTGACGAGACTGCCGTCTGCCATTGAGGCCGAATAACCGCTAAGAAGGGAAGCTGACGGGCAGCTCTGGGAGAGTCAAAAGAGTTCTGCGGACCCGCCTGCTCATTCTCCATAATTCCTCCCATAAGCCTTACATTCTGTTGAAAGCAGAGGCGTCCTTTTCCTCCCGTCAGCTGTGCACCCCAACAAAAAAGTTCGTCCAACACGCTTTGGACACTTCAGACACTTTCTCAGCTTGCTTCTAACGGATTCAGCAAAGCCACCATTGCACCACACGGTTCCTTCACAAACCGTGACATACTTTAAAAGATTCCAAAAGTCAAAAAGGCACACAGTGACTGGAAGCGGGGCATCTACGCAACGCTCGCAAAAACGTTTTGCAACGAGAACGCGTCGATCTTTTGGCAAAATCTACCTAATAAACACCACCAAGGTCAGGGCCGGCCCACCCGTGAGACAAGGCAAGGCGACCGCATCAGGCGGCAGGATCCAAAGGGGCAGCAGATCCTGATGTAGATCTTTACACCCACCTACCCATGTTCCTGATGCAGACATTCACTCACCCCTTCTTCCCTGGTGGGGAGGGGTGCCATTTTGTGGTTTGCCTCAGATGTCAAAATGTCTTGAGCAGACCCTGACCAAGGTAATAACTAGTTGGTGGGCACAATATTCTATTCTATTCTATTCTATTCTATTCTATTCTATTCTATATTCTATATTCTATATTCTATATTCTATATTCTATATTCTATATTCTATATTCTATTCTATTCTACAAGGGGATGGGGAGTGATCACAAAGCTATGAGACATGCCTGGCCCCTTCACAATGTTTTTAGATGCCAGGCGAAAACATTTTGATTCACCCAGTCCTTCTGAGTGGGGCACGGTTGAATATATTCTGTTTTAGGTTGGTTTTATTTTTCGTTTGAATCTATGTTGCACCTTTGTTTTCGTAATTGCCTCCAAGTTCATTTTCTGCAGAAAAGCAACTACCGGTAATAAATCTTTAAAAAAAATGCACAATGTATCGTTAATGGGGACAGGCCTGCTAGAAGCGTGTGTTTTGTTTTTTTAATCTGCTTTTCCTGTCACATGTTAATATCGCAGCTGATTTCCTGTCCATGAGGACTGCTGGAGTTCTCAGGGAATTTCCCCCGGACAAACGGAGGGACATTTCTCACATCACACGACCAGGGCTGGCCAAAAACATTTTGGCACCTGAGGCGAACCACAAAACACCATGCTCCCTTCCTGCAAGAGAATGAGGGGTGAGTGATTATCTACACCAGGAATTTAGGTTGCTCGACTTGTGGATGATTTGGTGCTTTTACACAACAAAACTGTTTCCACTCACGCCCCCTCCCCACCCAATAAGAAAAACACTCCTGGATATTTATATTTTACAGTAAGGAAATTGGCACTGAAAAAGTGTGGGGTCACAGGGACTTGGTGCAACATTGTATAAACTCCCCATAACTAAATTGGAATGAACACCCAATAAACAGCAGAATGCACAAAGTGGAATTTGCGCAAAGCAATCAAGAGGAGAGCTCAAGACACTGGCTGCCTGCAGGTGACCCAAGGCTGATTTGCTACGCCAGCTAAGATGCAGGTATTTTGTGTTTTGTAGAAACTTCATCCAATGCAAAACAGGGTTCCTTTGCAGACAAACGTGACTTCCAGAAGAGGGACTTTGTGGGCCAGTTGGATAAAACGTAAGCTCATCTCGCCCCCAAAACCCTGACTCTGGAATCACCGCATCCAAAAGTTCACATTTACGGTATTTCACAGTGCGCTCCCCTGGGTTATTTTCCTGCCTAGATTTGTCCCTTAAGAGAGTTTCCCAACCCTCCTGACAAGCTGAGACGAGATGGCAAAAGTTCCTGCACTGTGCAGAAAGAGACACACACACACCCATCTCCCCACCAACCAAGCGCAGCTCTTACTCAGAGTCTGCTGACTCTCATTCACGGCCAGATAGCAAAGTCTTTGAAGGATCAGATTTACGCTTGTTATCAAGGGTGGGGTTAAGCTGGCAGGAATGAGCTGCAAGAGCCACAATCTGATGGGAACTTTGAACATCCAGATCACCCCAGTCTCTGCAGAATTCACTAGACCACAATCCTGTGTGTCAGTCCATGGAACATAGCTGTGAACCCTCCCTTTTTTTGCGGGAAGCTCCCTTATTCCAATGCCGTTTCCCGCTGCCATCCTGGATTATTGATACAGTGGTACCTCGACTTACGAAGATAATGCGTTCCGACGCGATTTTCGTAAGTCGAAAACATTCGTAAGTCGAATCCCCATAGGAATGCATTGAGCGAAAAAATTCGTAAGTCGAAAAAATCCTATTTAAAAATTCGTAAGTCGAAAAAATCCTATTAAAGCAGCCACAACTTCCTTTCAGAAGTCAAAAAATTCGGTTGTGGCGGCCATTTTTTTTCTTCCGGAAGTCATTCGTAACTCGAAAAATACGTAAGTCGAGTTGCTCGTAAGTCGAGGTACCACTGTATCCCTTAAATTTCCCGGATTTCAAAGGAAGCAGCTCCTCTCACTCCCTGCCGGCCAGGGAGGCTCCTCAGCTGCGTTGCTCGGCTGCCAATAAGGAGTCTGAGACCGACTGGGGGCGGAGCTTGCATGCCTTGTGCAGCCAGACCCTCATGCCCAACCAGACAGACAGTCTGCCGTCTATACGCTCACTCTTTCGCTCACCCGTTCGCGCGCAGCCTCTGGAGCACAGGGTGGCGAGGCTACTTGGTGCCATTGCACCGCCCTCACGGCATCCCTTATTTTCAAATCTGAAAGTTTGGAAAAATCCCTTATTTTCAAATCCGAAAGTTGACAGCTATGCCATGGAAGCAGCTTCACAGCAGCGATTGTGGAGTAGCCCTATAACTGCCTCTGAACTTGGCTCTCCTGAAATCCCTCAAGGACCAGAACAACCTGCCTCTTCTTACCCCAAAGGCAATCAGGGCACCATGTGCTTTCCGACAGGCCCCAATCCCAACCTCTGTTGTTTTGCTCTTACCATCACCTCTCCAACACGCTCTGTGCCATGGGTGTAGCCCAGGGAGGGCGGCAAGGAGGGGCAGCTGCCCAACAAAAGGCCTGCCCCCCCAAAACAAAAATCCTGGCTACGCCCATGCTCTGTGCCCGCAACTTTCTTCAATAACAGAGATTTGTAAAAAATGCTTCACTGGATCAGATCAAGGACTCATCTAGCTCAACAGCATTCTCCCTCTGGGGGTATACTGTGTCTATCCATGGAGGTTCCATGCATTACTTTTAATTTACTGCTTTGCAGCAGCCGCTGACACCTTAGCTGCCCTGTTTCTGCGCAATATTATTCATTATTATTTAAACCATATATTTTCCCGTCTTCCCTGCAAAGGACACAAGGCAGCACCATTTTACAAAAAAAAGACAAAGCATGCAAGCGATTAAAAAAAAACAAAAAAAAAACAACCCTAAAAATCAACAGATTACACCCAGAAGTCAAAACTGACAGCAGGAGTCTTGGCAAAAGCCAAGGTTCTCTGGAATAAAAAGCCAGGCATGCATGTTTGTTTTCCAGATGTGGCAGGAGCCCTGCACCTGAGATTTCAGTGATGAACCCACCCACCTCAAAGCCTGCAAGGGAGGGGGGTAGGTAATTGAGATAGCTCAGTTTGTAGAGCATGAGACTCTTAATCTCAGGGTCATGGGTTCAAGTCCCACACTGGGCAAAAGATTCCTGCATTGCAGAGGGTTGGACTGGATGACCTTCGTGGTCCCTTCCAACTCTACAATTCTATGATACTACGGGCTTCTAAAATTATACACCACGTGGAGAAAGCAGACAGACGGTTTTTTCCGCCTCTCTCATAAAACTAGAGCTCAGCACCACCCAGTCCAGCTGATGGGCAGGCAAGAGTAAGTTCTTATTTGCCCCAGAGCATTATTAATATTGATCTTCTGTAAGCTGTTGTCATTATTATTAATGTACGGAACTCATTGACACAAGATGTGATGGTTTTAGGAGGGGTTGAGGCCCCTCTTTGTGCTGGATAAGCGGAACCTCCATACCGAAGTGCAGTCTATCTCTGAATCCCAGGTAGTCAGCTTCAGGCATCCCATGGGGAGAGGGGCTGCATCCGGCCGGCCAGCAAGCGCCCTGGCCTAGGGACCCTTCAGCACCCCCCGCAATCCAGCAGGGTCTCCTTCCGAGACGTCCTCACGAAGCCCCCAAAGGGAACTGTCTGAGCACGTACAAAGCAGGCTATGTCTGGCACCATAGCTGTCATCCAGGAGGCTGGACACGCTGTATTTTGCAAAGCAAAGCAGCCACGTGGAGACAGTCAAGCCATTGGGGGTGGGGGAGTCAGGCCAGTATAGGCTTGGCTCCACGTGGGTCTTTTTTGGGGGGGGGGGGCTTGGTTTCTGCATCACCGTCCTTTAAAAAAATAAAACAAAATACTCTCTTCCCCAACCCCGCCAAGCCACCTGCTTATCTCGGGCAGAGCAAGGAGCCCAGCTCCAGGGGGTGGGACGGGAGCGGGCCCCCCACCCACCCCACTCCTCTCTCTCTCTCTCCAGCCGAGCAGGCGGGCGCCAGTGTCTGCGGCGCGATCCCGGGGGAGCCCCGGTGCTCCGCTTTGCCCGCCCGTCTGGCTGGCGGCTTCCGCCTCCCCCCCCCCCGCCTGCCCCCCATCTGACAAAAGCCCACCGGCCAAGAGAGGAGGGGCGGGGAGGGGGGAAAGGGGGCGGGGAGCTTCCAGGGGGTTTCTCTCTCTCTCTCCCCCCCCCCCCCGCACTTCTGATTGCATAACACCAAGAGACAGGCAGGGAGAGAGGGAAGGAAGGAGGGGGTGCCGCCCGCCCCCCTCTTCCCCCTTTGGAGTGCCCCCCTCTTCCCCCTTTGGAGTGCCCCCCTCCCCAAATACACCTGCCGGCGTCCGGAGCCCAGGCGAGGGTCCCCGCGCAGAGGAGAGCGGGGGAGGGACCTGGGGGAATCCCCAGAGGGGCTCCCCCGAGAGGACTCACCCGGCGGCGTTGCACAGGCGCGGGTGTCAGAAGAGACTCCGCCAGCGGTGGCGGCGGGGGGGGGGGGCACGGGGAATCTCCCGACTGCCTGCCTGGGGCCGAGGCCGGGGGGGGGGGAGAGTCGACCGGGCGCCTCCTGGCGTGGCCGCCGCCCCTCCCTCCCTCCTTCGCTAGCTGGCTGCTTCTCCTCCCCGGCGAAAGCGTGACTCAGGCGGGTGGACGTGGGTCAGGCAGGGGACCCCCCCCCAAAAAAAAAAATCTTACCGCGGCCGACCGCCCAAGAGGGAGTCTCCCCGAGTTGTCTGCCTGCCTGCCTGTCTGCCTGCCCCGCGGGGCAGCGACTCCTCTGCCCGCCCCGTCGGCGGAGACAGGGGGGTGTGGCCCGCCAGCCAAGGGAAGGCTGGCCCAGGCAGGGAGAAGAGCTCTGGCTGTGGGGTGGGGGGTGGCATATAGGAAACTAAAGCCGATTTGGGGGGGCTCTTTGGAACTGGGAAACGGCTCTCTGCTTCACCCCCCCCAAAAGCGCTCCGGCCCACATCTGGCCAGAGGTGTCTCTGCGCTGCCAGGGTGCCCTCTCTCTCTCGCCGCAGTTGGAGTGTTGGTGAGCACCCCGCGACCTCGCGCAGCGGGGGCCCTTCCTCGCCTATGCAAAGGCCTGGAGCTCACGCATTAAAGGAAAAAGAACGAGGAGGGGAGAAGAGAAACTGCTGCTCCCCCCCCAACACTCCCGTCTCCACTTTGCAATATTCCCCTGCCGCTTTAAGAACCAACAAGCAACCGCGCGCGCCCGGAGCGTAGGGACAGGCTCCCAGGCTTCGCCAAGCGGGCGCCCCTCGCAGACGCTGCCGACTGCAACTGAGCTGCCAAGGCTGCGAGAAGCCGGGGGGGGGGAATTAAAGGCCGGGGGTGTGCTGCTGCGCGCAAAACGCAGGGAGGCGACAGGCAAGCAGGTAAGTAAGGTCCCTGCCCCGACCAGCTTGCTTGCAGTCCAACATGCTCCGGAAGGGGAGCGGGCGGGGTGCAGTATAGGCGCTGGAAGAATGAGGAGGGCAGGGGAGACTCCTGCACAGCCGGGGAGACTCTTGCGTTATCAGGCAGCTGCAGCAGGGAAAGAAGCAAGCCAGCAGATGCAGGTTTGAAATTGCCACCACGCCCACCCGCAGCTACACAGGGATCCGGAGCTGGAGGGAAATGGTTCTGTAGGAACAGCAGCTGGATGGAACCAGCGACCGCAGGCACAACTTGGATGTTTCCACACTTTATTCCTGCCTGGGGGAAAGGGCAAAAATGGTGATCCACCACCTCCTGATCTCAAAACACATTACGGGGCCTTCTGAAGGACAGCTGCTGTTACCAGGAGTGGTTCACGCATATCTGCGCCTGTCTTAGGGACTAGAATCTTAACTTTGAAAGCGAATGCCCAGGGTGCTGTGTTTTGCATCTAAGTTTCTGCACTTGCATGGTGTGGCTGCAGAATCACTGCGCAGGAACACAATCCTGCCTGTCATTGCAGGGGGTTGGACTAGATTACCCTAGGGGTCCCTTCCAACTCTACAATTCTATTATCTTCTTACACACCTGAGTTCAGTTACATATTATATTTTGTATTAATTGTATTGCATTGTATCCAACAAAAATACTTCATTTCCGAGTTTAATTACACGTTATGTGTTGTGCTATGTTACAAAAGGACTTCATTTTATTAGAAAAAGGCTGTGCAGCCTCCAGCAGCTTGCTTGGAAGCTGCGTAGCATAGGCTGAAATTCCACCCCTATTATTATTATTCATTATTATGATGATTTATTAAATGTATCATATGCCTAAGTTTGTCAGCAACTCACAATAAAGCCATAGACATTTCAGGACTAGGTACGATCGCACGGAACAGGTTCACTGTACATGTCCAGAGGTGCTCTCCTCTTTTTAAATATTGCATCGCGTGGCATGGCCCTAAGAAAGCCAACACCAGTTCTGAGCCCCACTGAGCCCTTTGCATAAATTAGGCGCTGCCTCCACGCCCATTGGCTGAAATTCTGTGATGTCACAGTGGCTTCTGCAATGATGCAGGCCATCTGTACGGTCACAGAATGCGGCTAAACATTCCAACTGCTAGGGAGGAAAATCATCAGTGCAAAGGGACAAGGAACATCAGATAATATGCACTGTTGTGGGTGGAAAATATTAGGAAGCTGCCTTGCACCAACTGAGACCATTGGTCCATCTAGCTCAGTACTGTCCACACTGACTGGCAGCAGCTCTCCAGTTTTTCAGATGGCATCTCTCCCCTACAATCCGTGGAGATGCAAGGGACCACTGAGTATGATATTTCTTCTGAAATAAGGCAAGTTGAATGTGAAAATAGAAAACAACACCAAGACATTAATTAATGCTTTCTACTTCGGGGGCGGGGGGCAAAGAATTGCAATTTTGTTCTGAATATTCCCCAATTTGCATGTTGAGTTGTTCCCCACACCCCCAACTTTAAAATGTCTCGACATGTTTTAATGTTTTACAAAAGCTAGCATTTTTAATAACATTTAGGTAAAAAAGTAGCATTTAATAACATTTAAACAGATAAGCTAAAATACACAGTTTAAAAACAAAACTTCCCTGAACTTCCCATAAACACAGTTTCTTACTCTGTTATCTTTTGAGCCAAACAGTTTAGGTCATTCGAAAGAACCATTCTGCCAGTTTAATTCGCAATAACTGCTTGTTTATCATCCGAGGTCACACTCCGAACAATCCCTGGGAATCGAAACCAAGGCGAAAACTTTTCGGTTGCTCCCATTACTTTGTTCAGTATTATTGCTGCCGCTCACTTTTAATTTCCCTCGTAGAATGCGCCCTGGAAATCATTTATTGAGATAAATAAATAAACAGCAGGATGGATTTGCTGCCCTCCAATGGTCACACATGAGGTTTGATTTGCAGAAGCAAAAGTTCCGTTGCAAAAGAGGGTGACGCCTGAATTTCAACAGGTTATTGTGGCCTTTGAGACAGACGTGAAGAGTCACCTGTTGAACTTCTGCCTGCTGTTCAGGCGGCTGACCAGAAGAAGAGGAATCAACCTTCACAGTCAGAGAACAATGCAAATCATTATAGCATCTTATACACTAAGGAATTGGAATTTGCACCATAGGCTTGCAACCAGTCTGAAACTGGTTGGGTAATTTACACTTGCTCCTTGCTGTTCGGTAATTGTAATCAAGGCAGCTGCCAGTTGCTGCTTTCCCCCACAACGTCTCACTCTTTTTTGCTCTGCAAATTCGGTTTCCTTTCCGACAACCTGGAAGCACAGTTAAGTCTGGTGCTGCAAGAACGCCCTCTAGTGGCTCCAGGTGTGTGTGTTTTTCTGGATGCTGCTGATCACTGTTGTGAATTGCGCCGTGATGCGCCTTTCATGAGGACTAGGAACCTTATAATGCAAGGCATTTAAGAAATATCGCGATTCCCAGCCCAGTAAAAGCACTTATAAGTGGAGGTGTTGAGCGTGCAATAATTATAACATGCCGGAATAATTAAATAAAAGCAAAGTTCACTGTTTTTTGACTCCTACTTACTTACTCCCAAGAGCAAGTCAGGAGCTTTTTAAAAATATATATATAACTTGCCTTTCCTCCCCCTCGCTTTGTTTCCTGGGGGAAAGCTTGCTGCGTGGTGGGTTGCTCTTAAAAGGCGCAGGAGCTAGGAAAAGAAGGCAATACAAGGCTGATCGATCTCCCTTTAACGTGGGGGAAATCCCTTAAATAAAAAGCCGGCCTGGCCTCCTTTCCAGCGACTGGTACGATTAAGGCGCAGGACCCAGGTTAGTGAACGCCCTCCCCGTGTTTGCTTTCACGTGGGAAACAAACGGGAGTCGAGCTTAGATCGCTAGATTCCCCTCCGCTATGGCTCCTCGTCCCCTTCCCCCCCCCCTCTCTCTTTTTTTTCTTTCTTCTTCTTCTTTAAACTTTCGCTTTCGGGTCTTAAATTGCCCTAAAAATGAGCCCCTCCCTCTCATTCTCTCTGGCGCGCCCACCCGGGCGAGGGGGAAGAGGCATTCGGCCCGCGCGGGTTTTAGCGAGGCACGGACGGGGTTCGAACCCGTGATCTTCGGTTTACGAGACCGACGCCTTACCACTTGGCCACCGCGCCTGCGTTGAAAGCCTCGCCTCACTCCCATCTAGGCTGGCGCCGCTCCCGAGGCGGCGGCGGCGACGCCGGCGCGCGCCCCCGACGCTCGCCGCGCTGTCTTGCGTCCGCCGCCAAGCGGCAGCCCTGGGAAGCGCACGCGCGATCGGCCGGCCGCCTTGGAACGCCACAACACACACCCCAGTGCGCATGCGCCTGGGTGTTCTCTAGGGTCTGTTGCAAAATGATGGTCCCGTCACGTTCTTGCAACTCCGCACCGAGCAAATGCAGAGAGGAGTCCCGGGGAGACAGGGCACCTGCGGAGAGGCGGGCACATGCCCACCCCAAATCACCGATTGCGAGCAGCTCTTTCCTTTTCAATTAATTTTTGATCCACTAAAGCAGATCGATGGACAAACACAGTGTTGAAAGTAGCCCAAGGCTGCCATTGAAATTATTATTCCAAAACATTGCAAAAAAACCCCAACCAAAAACACCATCCATTTTTCCATGAACCTATCAAGCTTGTTTTATATGTAATACTGTAAACTAATTTAATTAGATTAAATTAGAGATTGTTAGCTGCTTTGAGATCCTTAGGCCGGTATCAAATCAAAGCAGGATATCAAATCAAAACTCAAAACAGAATAAAAAACTAAGTTAACTAAGTTGGTCTCTAAGGTGCTACTGGAAGTAATTTTTTTATTTTTTATTTTGTTTTGACTATGGCAGACCAACACGGCTACCTACCCTGTTTCCCCCATTTTAAGATGTAGTCATAAAATAAGCCATAGCAGGATTTTTTCGCATTTGCGAAATATAAGCCGTACCCCAAAAATAAGCCATAGTGATAGGCGCAGTTCTGGAGGGCGCTAAGGAAAACGTGGTGCTGGGCTTACATAATAAAAATAAGACACCTCTCAAAATAAGCCATAGTGCGTTTTCTTGAGGGGGAAAAAATATAAGACGGTGTCTTAAAATAGGGGAAACACGGTACCTGTAACTAAATCCAAACTCCTCTTCTTCTAATCATTGATTTACGTATAAGCTAAACAAGCTATAGCTTAGGCCCCACTATCTTGGACCCCCCCCCCATTCCACTATTAATATACTTGTATATTGTATTTCAGTTCAACAATTACTTAGAGAAAATACATATTTTGTTATGTGCAAATGGCTTGAGATACCTACCCTGTTTCCCCTTTTTTAATACGTAGTCATAAAGTAAGCCATGGCAGGTTTTTTTTACCTGTGTGAGAAGTAAGACGTACCTCAAAAGTAAGCCATGGTGCCGCCACAGGGGGAGGCTGTACTGTACCATACTGACGTAATAAAAATAAGACATCCCCCCGAAAATAAGCCACCCTGTGTTTTTTTGAGGGGAAAAAATTATAAGACGGTGTCTTAAAAAGGGGGAAAGACGGTATTAGGTCCATAAATTACCATGTACTATATATTCAACACAAAACTCTCTTGGAGGTCCCCCCAAAAAAATTAAAGGAAAAAACTGGATGTACATTTCCAAAATATAAGATAAAAAACAAATAAAATAAAACTTACATACAGCAACAGTGTTTTGTGTTGTGTAGGCTCCTATAAGGTAAGTAATGGCCTGCTCCCTAAAATATCACTGGTAAAATACATTTTTTTTGTTATGTGCAAATGGCTTTAGGTATTTATGGTTATAAATAAATAACCATATAGCATATATTCAACAACACCAACAACACAGCGACAATTTGTTGTTGACAAAGGACAGCTGGACATATAAAGGGCCCCATTACCTTCAGTCGCTTAGGGCCTCATCAAACCTAAATCCGGCCCTGATTGGAACTATAGACCAGATTTTATTCAAACCATTCAAGTTACAAGAAAGGAGATTCTGACTAAACACCAGGAAGAAAATTCTGACAATTTCAGTTTCTCTCAGTTTCTTATTTCCCCCATCTTTAAATTCTCCACACATTTCCACATCAGTTATTTTATTATTCTTTTTAAAGTCCTCATGAAACTCCACCAGCATTTTAGTGCAAATGTCTAATGAAGGCAACAACCATTTTGCATGTGTTCTAAGAACTCGCAACCATGCATGTGCGCATCGCCGCAACCCAGATGGGGCCAGAAAAGGGGGTGGGGTTGTACGAAAGAGGGCTTAACAGGGCAGGGTGGACTTGCTCGCAAAACGGCCATCGCCCGTATGCATTTTTTTGTATGAAACTTTGCCCAATATACACATTTTTGCAAGGCATTTCCCTAATGCTTATGTTTCTCCCGATAAAATGAATCTCTAGACGTTATTTTCACTTGTACATGCATCTATTTGCACACTTTACCCCCAGTATATCCTTTTTTGCACACATTGCTTGGCAGGAGAGCTGCACTGCAGAATTAAACCGAAATGCAAATTTCAAAGGCTATCGCTGTGTTTTGGTTTGCACAGTGCTTCGGAAAGCGTGGCCAAACTGAACCAAATTTTTCCTTCAACAATCCCCAGGGCGGTGAGAATTTCCCCACGACACTGACACATGCAGATGTGGAGCAAACTGTCTAAAAACAGCACAAGATGGCCAGCAGCTGGGGCTTTGCTTTCAGGCAAATATCTTTAATAGTTTCTTCCTCCCCACCCCAATATTCCTTCTGCTTCTGAATAAATCCCCTTCTCTCTCTCTCTAAGATGGCTGGATTGTCACAGCACGTTTTTTCCGCACTCCTTTTGCCTCCTTCTCCAAGCCGGAAGGAGCAGAGCTGGTTGGAGCAGTTTTGGATTTGCTCTCCAATCGTACCACCTGGGGGACCCGGTTCCCGTTCATTTTCAAAATCCGCTTTGGAAGGACCCAGCAGACAGGTTTGACCGTCGCCCCACTTTTATCCAGGGACATGCAGACATAACAGAAGGGCCGGCTCGGCTGAGGGTCAGCGGAATGGCTCGGTTGTGCCGATTTCTTTGCTTTCCTTCCTCTCGCCTCTTTGTCAAAGCCAACATGGACCTGCAGCTCTGCTCCCTGGGACGGAAGCAGCTGGGCTTCCATTTTCTTCTTCAAGTGCAGATTCAGTTTCTCTTTCACCAGGTCCAGCTCAAGGAAGAGGCTTGCCCTTATAATGGAGGCCTCCTTTTTCCGGATCCTGGCCTTCTCCATCTCCGGCCTGCTTCCACCAGCCACTGCTGCCCCTTTCTCCGTTTCTGCCTCCTTTCCACCAGTGGAAGGAGAAGGAAGCAGGGAGCCAGACTCAGTCGATGGTTCCTTTTGCCCACTCCTTGCTTTCTCAGTTCGGCCAGGCTCTTTCGCTTTCTCTTCAAAGAAAGGCAAGAGAACCCTTCGGCGCACCCCTTCCGACTCCTTTTCTTGCTGCTTTGTAGTTCCAGTACTTCCACCAACCTCTGTTCCTTTCTTATCAATGGGAACTGGGAGAATCTTCTGGCCTGGAGCTCCGTCCTGCTCCTTTGGCTGCTCCTTTGTTTCTGCAGTCCCAGGACTTCCACCAACCTCTTTTCCTTTCTTATCAATGGGAACTGGGAGAACTGTCTGGACTGGAGCTTTGTCCTGCTCCTTTGGCTGCTCCTTTGTTTCTGCAGTCCCAGGACTTCCACCAACCTCTGTTCCTTTCTTATCAATGGGAACTGGGAGAACTGTCTGGCCTGGAGCTCTGTCCTGCTCCTTTGGCTGCTCCTTTGTTTCTGCAGTCCCAGGACTTCCACCAACCTCTGTTCCTTTCTTATCAATGGGAACTGGGAGAAGTGTCTGGACTGGAGCTCCGTCCTGCTCCTTTGGCTGCTCCTTTGTTTCTGCAGTCCCAGGACTTCCACCAACCTCTGTTCCTTTCTTATCAATGGGAACTGGGAGAATCTTCTGGCCTGGAGCTCCGTCCTGCTCCTTTGGCTGCTCCTTTGTTTCTGCAGTCCCAGGACTTCCACCAACCTCTTTTCCTTTCTTATCAATGGGAACTGGGAGAACTGTCTGGACTGGAGCTTTGTCCTGCTCCTTTGGCTGCTCCTTTGTTTCTGCAGTCCCAGGACTTCCACCAACCTCTGTTCCTTTCTTATCAATGGGAACTGGGAGAATCTTCTGGCCTGGAGCTCCGTCCTGCTCCTTTGGCTGCTCCTTTGTTTCGGCAGTCCCAGGACTTCCACCAACCTCTGTTCCTTTCTTATCAATGGGAATTAGGAGAACCTTCTGGCCTGGAGCTCCGTCCTGCTCCTTTGGCTGCTCCTTTGTTTCTGCTGTCACAGGACTTCCACCAACCTCTGTTCCTTTCTTATCAATGGGAATTAGGAGAACCTTCTGGCCTGGAGCTCCGTCCTGCTCCTTTGGCTGCTCCTTTGTTTCTGCAGTCCCAGGACTTCCACCAACCTCTGTTCCTTTCTTATCAATGGGAAGTAGGAGAACCTTCTGGCCTGGAGCTCCGTCCTGCTCCTTTGGCTGCTCCTTTGTTTCTGCTGTCACAGGAATTCCACCAACCTTTGTGTCCTTCTCATAAAAGGTAACCTTGCGAACCTTCTGGCCTGGAGCTCCGTCCTGCTCCTTTGGCTGCTCCTTTGTTTCTGCAGTCCCAGGACTTCCACCAACCTCTGTTCCTTTCTTATCAATGGGAACTGGGAGAACTGTCTGGACTGGAGCTTTGTCCTGCTCCTTTGGCTGCTCCTTTGTTTCTGCAGTCCCAGGACTTCCACCAACCTCTGTTCCTTTCTTATCAATGGGAACTGGGAGAACTGTCTGGACTGGAGCTTTGTCCTGCTCCTTTGGCTGCTCCTTTGTTTCTGCAGTCCCAGGACTTCCACCAACCTCTGTTCCTTTCTTATCAATGGGAACTGGGAGAATCTTCTGGCCTGGAGCTCCGTCCTGCTCCTTTGGCTGCTCCTTTGTTTCTGCAGTCCCAGGACTTCCACCAACCTCTGTGTCTTTCTTATCAATGGGAACTGGGAGAACCTTCTGGCCTGGAGCTCCGTCCTGCTCCTTTGACTGCTCCTTTGATTCCACAGTTACAGTAGTTCTACTGACCATTGTTCCTTTCTCAACAAAGGTAACTTTGTGGACTGGCATTCCTCCCACCTGCATTTTTTGGTCCTTCGATTCTGCAGTTGCAATCTTTTCACCAATATCGTTTTCTTTCACATCAAGGGAAATATTGTGGTGTATCCCTCCCACCACCTCCTTCTGGAGGTCCCTTGATTCCATAGGTACAGTTCTTCCAGGGATCACTATTCCTTTCTTATCAAAGGGGATTGGGAGAACCTTGTGGCCTGGCCCTCCATCTACCTCCTTTTGGTGGTCCATTGATTCCACCATAACAGTGCTTCCACTAATCTCTGTTATTTTTTCATCAATGGAAATTGCAATAACCTTGTGGCCTGGCCCTCCCTCTACCTCCTTTAGTTGGTCACTTGATTCCACCATAACAGTGCTTCCACTAATCTCTGTTAATTTTTCATCAATGGAAATTGCAAGAACCTTGTGGCATGGTCCTTCCTCTACCTCATTTTGGTGGTCCATTGATTCCACCATAACAGTGCTTCCACCAATCTCTGTTGTTTTTTCATCAATGGAAATTGCAAGAACCTTGTGGCATGGTCCTTCCTCTACCTCCTTTGGTTGGTCACTTGATTCCATAGTTACAGTTCTTCCAGTGATCACTGCTCCATTTTCATCAAGGAAAATTGGGAGAACCTTGTAGAGTGGACCTCCCTCCACCTCCTTTTGGTGTTCCCTTAATTCCACAATTCCAGTTCTTCCAGTGATCGCTGTTTCTGTTTCATCAAGCAAAATTGAGAGAGCCTTGTAGTGTGGACCTCCCTCCACATCCTTTAGTTGGTCCCATGATTCTACCTTGACAGTGCTTCCACTCATCTCTGTTACTTTTTCATCAATGGAAATTGCAAGAACCTTGTGGCATGGTCCTTCCTCTGCCTCCTTTGGTTGGTCCCTTGTTTCCACAATTCCAGTTCTTCCAGTGATCGCTGTTTCTGTTTCATCAAGCAAAATCGAGAGAGCCTTGTAGTGTGGACCTCCCTCCACCTCCTTTAGTTGGTCCCATGATTCTACCTTGACAGTGCTTCCGCTCGTTTCTATTACTTTTTCAACAATGGAAGTTGCAAGAACCTTGTGGCATGGTCCTTCCTCTACCTCCTTTGGTTGGTCACTTGATTCCATAGTTACAGTTCTTCCAGTGATCACTGCTCCATTTTCATCAAGGAAAATTGGGAGAACCTTGTAGAGTGGACCTCCCTCCACCTCCTTTTGGTGTTCCCTTAATTCCACAATTCCAGTTCTTCCAGTGATCGCTGTTTCTGTTTCATCAAGCAAAATCGAGAGAGCCTTGTAGTGTGGACCTCCCTCCACCTCCTTTAGTTGGTCCCATGATTCTACCTTGACAGTGCTTCCGCTCGTTTCTATTACTTTTTCAACAATGGAAGTTGCAAGAACCTTGTGGCAAGGTCCCCCCTCTACCTTCTTTAGTTGGTCACTTGATTCCATAGTTGCAGATCTTCCAGTGATCACTGCTCCTTTCTCATCAAATGAGATTGGAAGAAGCTTGTGCCTTGGCCCTCCTTCCACCTCTTTTTGAAGTTCCTTTGTTTCTACAGTTCTGCTTCTGCCTCCGATCTCTCTTCCTTTCTCATCAAATAAGATTGGAAGAACCTTGTGGCATGGTCCTCCCTCTACCTCCTTTGGTTGGTCCCTTGTTTCCACAATTCCAGTTCTTCCAGTGATCGCTGTTTCTGTTTCATCAAGCAAAATCGAGAGAGCCTTGTAGTGTGGACCTCCCTCCACCTCCTTTAGTTGGTCCCATGATTCTACCTTGACAGTGCTTCCGCTCGTTTCTATTACTTTTTCAACAATGGAAGTTGCAAGAACCTTGTGGCATGGTCCTTCCTCTACCTCCTTTGGTTGGTCACTTGATTCCATAGTTACAGTTCTTCCAGTGATCACTGCTCCATTTTCATCAAGGAAAATTGGGAGAACCTTGTAGAGTGGACCTCCCTCCACCTCCTTTTGGTGTTCCCTTAATTCCACAATTCCAGTTCTTCCAGTGATCGCTGTTTCTGTTTCATCAAGCAAAATTGAGAGAGCCTTGTAGTGTGGACCTCCCTCCACCTCCTTTAGTTGGTCCCATGATTCTACCTTGACAGTGCTTCCGCTCGTTTCTATTACTTTTTCAACAATGGAAGTTGCAAGAACCTTGTGGCAAGGTCCCCCCTCTACCTTCTTTAGTTGGTCACTTGATTCCATAGTTGCAGATCTTCCAGTGATCACTGCTCCTTTCTCATCAAATGAGATTGGAAGAAGCTTGTGCCTTGGCCCTCCTTCCACCTCTTTTTGAAGTTCCTTTGTTTCTACAGTTCTGCTTCTGCCTCCGATCTCTCTTCCTTTCTCATCAAATAAGATTGGAAGAACCTTGTGGCATGGTCCTCCCTCTACCTCCTTTGGTTGGTCCCTTGTTTCCACAATTCCAGTTCTTCCAGTGATCGCTGTTTCTGTTTCATCAAGCAAAATCGAGAGAGCCTTGTAGTGTGGACCTCCCTCCACCTCCTTTAGTTGGTCCCATGATTCTACCTTGACAGTGCTTCCGCTCGTTTCTATTACTTTTTCAACAATGGAAGTTGCAAGAACCTTGTGGCAAGGTCCCCCCTCTACCTTCTTTAGTTGGTCACTTGATTCCATAGTTGCAGATCTTCCAGTGATCACTGCTCGTTTCTCATCAAATGAGATTGGAAGAAGCTTGTGCCTTGGCCCTCCTTCCACCTCTTTTTGAAGTTCCTTTGTTTCTACAGTTCTGCTTCTGCCTCCGATCTCTCTTCCTTTCTCATCAAATAAGATTGGAAGAACCTTGTGGCATGGTCCTCCCTCTACCTCCTTTGGTTGGTCCCTTGTTTCCACAATTCCAGTTCTTCCAGTGATCACTGCTCCTTTTTCATCAAGGAAAATTGGGAGAACCTTGTAGTGTGGCCCTCCCTCCACCTCCTTTTGGTGGTCCCTTGATTCTGCCTTGACAGTGCTTCCACTCATCTCTATTACTTTTTCAACAATGGAAGTTGCAAGAACCTCGTGGCCTGGCCCTCCTTCCAGCTCCTTTTGATGTTCCTTTGTTTCTGCAGTTCTGGTTCTTCTGACCTCTGTTCCTTTGTTAGCAATGAAAGTTGGGAGAACCTCATGGCATGGTTCTCTCCCTACCTCCTTTCGGTGGTCCCTTGATTCCACCATTCCAGTTCTTCCAGTGATCTCTGTTCCTTTCTCATCAAAGGAAACTGTGAGAACCTTGTGATGTGACGCTCTCTCCAGCTCCTTTTCACGGCCTTTTGATTCTGCAGTTCTCGTTCTTCCTCCAACCTCTGTTCCTTTCTCATCAAAGAAAATTGGGAGAACATCGTGGCATGGTCCTCTCTCTACCTCCTTCAATTCCATCATTCCAGTTCTTCCACTGACTTCTATCTTTTTCTCATCCAAAGCAATTGCGAGAACCTTGTGGCTTGGCCCTTCCTCCAGCTCTGTTTGGTGGTCCCTTAATTTATCCGTTGCAGTAATTCCACTGACCACTGTTCCTCTCTCATCAATGAAAATCGGGAGAATCACGCAGGATGATGTTCCCGCTAGCTCCTCCTGGAAGTGCCTTAATTCACGGCATCTGATCCCTTGCCTGCCGTCAGCCTCCACACCCTTTCCCGCTCCTTCTCTTTCAGCTGACTCTCCATCGGTACTCAAGGAAAACCGGAGAACCTTGCTGGAGGATGCTTTCTCTGCCTGCATCTCCATTTTGTGTGGCTCTGGGACTATCGGCATTTGATCCAAGCCAAGAGGTGTTTCCTCCCTGGGATGCCTCCTCAAAATGATGCTGGGTGTGCAAGGCTCAAGGGGTGTCCTTTTCATGCTACTTCTTTCGGGCCCGCTCAGCTCTGAAGAACTGTAGGTCAGCTCTGCCACCGACTTTGAATAGGGCGTTGGAAGTTTCGACTTGTAGACCAAGTATTTGTGTCCGACGTTCAGGTCAATGATGCAAGGAGCCTCTCCAGTGGCGAAGGGCAGGCAGAGGTCTTTGGGCCTTGGGGTTTTGTTGCCAAAACGGATCGGCTTGGGCAGAGGATTTGCAAAAAGGACCTTGTAGAGCTGGAAGGATTTTTCCACCATTTCAGGAAAGGCGCCCGTCTGGATTTCTAACATCTTCACCATAATGTGGAAAGTGAGCTTCTTCACGTCTTCTGGCTCCATCGAGAGGAGAATATACTTCCCAAGGGAAGTCCCGGTTTTAGGGCCTGGCCTCTTCGTGAGGAAACAAGGCTTCCCGCTCTCTTTCGGCTGGTCCTCCAAATGAAGAAGGTAATACTTCTTGGTCCCTGGAGATTTCCGTAAAGGTTTCGCATAGAGCACCGTGGCGTTTCTGTGTGAAGACTCGAGAGACAGGGGGCTTCGGGCACAAATCGGCACTGGTGCTGTCTTTCTCTTTGGCCTCTGGGGGCTGCTTTCATGCTCCCCGGAAAATTCGTCAGCACAGGGTTGAAACCACGATACAGACTTGGAGACGAGGGTGGGGACGCCACACCGCCTCTGAACCATTTTCTTTTTGACGTGAAATTCAAGGGAGCCTCTGGTTTCCCTGTCCATCTCTTCCAGGACTAAAGGGGCCACCTTAGAGTCACACAGAGGGGAGCTGGTGCCGGAGATTGCCTTTGTTGCAGGCCGCTGTCCAGTGGGAGAAGATGGCTTTGGCGCGCTTTCCTCTGAGGTGCTAGAATGTTCCTGTGCGCACGTCATATCCATATCTATACATGGAAGGGGCATTTGGTCTGAGCAGGACAGTTCTGGAGGTTTCTCCTCCTCCTCCTCTTGATCCGTGCAACTTTCAACACTGTCTTTGTCCATCAGTTTGGGAGGAGAGGGTGGTTTGGCCTTATGCGATGGCGGAGGACCCATCCGAATTGCGAGGCATTTTTCCACCAAGATGACCTGGTCTTCTTTTTCATAAGTCGCGCTCTGGATAATATTTATCTGTGCCAACGAAGCCATCGGCGGGAAGGAAGGGATGCTTATGACTTCTACCGGTGTATGTCTTTCAGGCAGCAATGGGACCTCCAACGGTTCACGCTTTGGCACTATCAAGCAGGGCTCGTCCAAATTGCAGCAGGAATCGTAGCTTTTGGTCTCCGTCACATCCGAGGAATCTGATACGGTCCACGAAGTATCTCTAGCATCCTGGAAGTTTTCGGAACTCGACTGCAAGTCCAGACATTTTAAATGAGGCAGGCAGGAGGAGGACGAGGAGGAGGAAGACGACGACGACAAGGAGGAGGAGCAGGAAGCATGGCTTAAAATGGCCTCATACTTCAATGGAGCAAATCCATTATATTCTGGACATAAACACTCCTCTTGATGCCAATTTCCCATATCTTCACATGGAACAAGAGAACAGTGGTGCATTTCACAAGGCTGCTCACAACTGCAAGACATAAGACAAAACAGAGTTGTTTTATACATTTGATTCGTTAATAACGGTCATGTCCAACTGAATTTTAATCAAGTGTGTGTGTGTGTGTGTGTGTGTGTGTGTAGGTTTACAAATGCTTTAAAATAATAGATCCATTTAAACTAGTGGGCATGTCCATTAATTTCCCAGAGGGCTATTCTGAGTATGACTAACGTTGGACAACACCCAAATTCCTACCATTTCCAAAAGTTCATATTTTTAAAAAACGATATGCCTATGCAATTTCTAAGACCGGGCTGGGCAATGACATGAGGACAAGAAAAGAAAAGGCAGCGTGGAAAAGAAAGAACTAAGTTAGCATAAAGCACGATAAAACGATGTTTTTGTGTTGAGGGGAGTGGGGACCGAGTTGTGTCCTACAAAACATTTTAGGAACCACCTTAGGATGGAGTTCAACGCCAGGGAGATACAGAGTAGACCCACTGAACTTAGTGGGCAGGTCTAACTTCTATGTCATTGTGTCCACTCTGGAGGAAAACAACAGAAGGAAAAGAGGGACAGGGGTGACAGAGCTTTGCATGCAAAAAGTCCCGGGTTCAATCTCCAGCATCTGTAAGTACAGCCTGGAAAGACCTGAAAGCCTGGGAAGCTGCTGCCTGATTCTTGTTCACATTCATCCCTTGTTAGCTTGTCTGTTTTGCATTCATCCCTTGTTAGTTTTTCTGTTTTGCATTCATCCCTTGTTAGCTTGTCTGGTTTGCATCCATCCCTTGTTAGCTTTTCTTGTTAGCACTCATCCCTTGTTAGCGTTTATTGTTTGCATTTATCCCTTGTTAGCGTTTGTTTGCACTCATCCCTTGTTAGCTTTCGCGCCAGCTAGGACATAAGGGGCTGCCTTTTTACTCCCCACAGCCCTCACCAGCCTTCTCCCAGAAAACTCCCCACCTGGGCGGCCCCTAGAACACAGCCCAAATAACATCGCTTTAGTCTAGAGTTACTGAGGGCGTACCTACCTTTCCAAATAAGAAGTTAACGGTGCCCCACAAGCGCAAAGACATTCTGCGACAAAAAAAAATAATATTATTTGTTTTGAAGATTTATTATAGCTCTGGAACGTTTAATCAATGAATGAAATCGACTCGGGAATATGAAAAGCTTTTTGGCCAGGGAGCCACATGGCAGTAGTGGGTGGGGCCAAATTAAAAGTAGGCGGAGCAACACATGTAAATTTTACCTTTAGTTTCCACACAAACGCTCCTCTCTATCTGTCCTCCATTGACTTCTGTATGAGGGTTTTATTGTCATTCCCACGTCAACAATTGTCCCGCCCGCATTGCCATGACAAAGCATATTTTATTTTACTTTCTTTATAAAGGTATTTATAAAACTGACAGCTTGGAATAAGAAGTGGTGTACACCATGTCAAACCAAGAACAGACGTCCCACACCGATGGCAGTATAGATCTCCGCAGAGAAAATGCAGTTATTACAGGACTTGGAAAAGAACAAGTTAAGGGCAGCGTTAGAAACTGAGATATGGAAGCTAGGAGCTAAATGGCACCTTCAACCTAGGTTATGGGCGCAACAGCGGAATGTGTCCATCAGTATGCGGATGATACCCAGCTCTACCTCTCTTTCAAATCAGAACCAGTGAAGGCGGTGAAGGTCCTGTGTGAGTGCCTGGAGGCGGTTGGAGGATGGATGGCGGCTAACAGATTGAGGTTGAATCCTGACAAAACAGAAGTACTATTTTGGGGGGACAGGGGGTGGGCAGGTGTGGAGGACTCCCTGGTCCTGAACGGGGTAACTGTGCCCCTGAAGGACCAGGTGCGCAGCCTGATAGTCATTTTGGACTCACAGCTGTCCATGGAGGCGCAGGTTAACTCTGTGTCCAGGGCGGCTGTCTACCCGCTCCATCTGGTACGCAGGCTGAGACCCTACCTGCCCGCAGACTGTCTCGCCAGAGTGGTGCATGCTCTAGTTATCTCCCGCTTGGACTACTGCAATGCGCTCTACGTGGGGCTACCTTTGAAGGTGACCCTGAAACTGCAATTAATCCAGAATGCGGCAGCTAGACTGGTGACTGGGAGTGGCCGCCGGGACCACATAACACCGGTCCTGAGAGAGCTACATTGGCTCCCAGTACGTTTCCGAGCACAATTCAAAGTGTTAGTGCTGACCTTTAAAGCCCTAAACGGCCTCGGTCCTGTATACCTGAAGGAGCGTCTCCACCCCCATCGGTCAGCCTGGACACTGAGATCCAGCGCCGAGGGCCTTCTGGCGGTTCCCTCACTACGAGAAGCAAAGCTACAGGGAACCAGGCAGAGGGCCTTCTCGGTAGTGGCGCCCGCCCTGTGGAACGCCCTCCCAGCAGAGGTCAAAGGGATCAACAACTACATAACATTTAGGAAATACCTGAAGGCAGCCCTGTTTAGGGAAGTTTTTAATCTGTGATATTTTAATGTATTTTGATATTGTTGGAAGCCGCCCAGAGTGGCTGGGGAGACCTGGCCAGATGGGCGGGGTACAAATAATAAATGATGATGATGATGGTGTCTAGGCACGCTTTTTATAACAAGAATACAAAGCTGAAAATGAATGAACTGCAGCTAAAATACAATGTTCATTTTTCACATGGTCTATTTCTTCCCTGCCTGCCCGCCCACCCCCCTAATATTCTTAAGAGGGACTCTTCTCCAGTCTTCAGAGAGTACTGGTAACTGGAAGTGGGGAGGTAGAAAAAGGTCCTCCTTTCCTTCCACTCGGGGACGCGGGTGGCGCTGTGGTTTAAACCGCTGAGCCTCTTGAGCTTGCCGATCAGAAGGTCGGCGGTTCAAACGGGGTGAGCTCCTGTTGCTCGGTCCCAGCTCCTGCCAACCTAGCAGTTCGAAAGCACGCCAAAAAGTGCAAGTAGATAAATAGGTACCGCTCCAGCGGGAAGGTAAACGCCGTTTCTGTGCACTGCTCTGGTTTTGGTGTTCCGTTGTGCCAGAAGCTGCTTAGTCCTGCTGGCCACATGACCTGGAAAAACTGTCTGCGGACAAACGCTGGCTCCCTCAGCCTGTAAAGCGAGATGAGCACCGCAACCCGAGTCGTCTGCGACTGGTCTTAACTGTCAGGGGTCCTTTACCTTTCCCTCCCCCTTCCACTCTGCAGCTTTAATCTGAAATCTTACCGGTAGGTGCAGTACTGCACCCAGAGCTCAGAAACTGCTCGCGCTAATAAAATTCCCTGTCGTAAAATGCGCCTAGAACAATGGGAGTTTCGAACACTGTTAAGGGAGAAAGTCAGGTTGCAAAAACATACCATTTTTTTCTGGTGCTTCCAGTTCTGCTTCTCTCTCTAGTTCAGGAACCGTTTCCGCCTGTGTGAATGCAGATGAGTAAAGTGAAAAACGGATTGCCTGCTTTCCAGTTCTCTTATACAGCCATCCTCCCATGTCAGCCTTCGCCACAGAATCATAGGGGTCAGAAGAGATCCCAAAGCTCATCTTGCCCAATCTCTTTGCAATGTAGTGATCACAATTAAACAATCCATGACAGAAGGTCATCCAACTTCTGTCTAAAAACCTTCAACCAAGGAGAGTCCACCACCTCCCGAGGGAGACCATTCCACTATTGAATAGTTCTTACCATCAGAAAGTTCTTCCTAATATTTAGTCAGAATCTCCTTTATTGTAATTTGAATCTGTTGATCCTGGTCTTACCTTCTGGAGCTGCTGAGGTATTTGATGATAGCTATCCTATCTCCTCTCACTTTCCTGCTCTCCAGGCTAAACATTCCCACCTCCCTCCACCATTCCTCATAGGACTTGGTTTCCAGACCTTCTATCATCCCGGTCATCTTGACTTTAGAAACATGGAATCATAGAATTGTAGAGTTGGAAGGGACCCCCGGGGGTCATATAATGTCTTATTTATTTTATAGTACAGTACATTGAATATTGCTTTCATTTTATGGACCAATGGTCTTGTCAGATAGTAAAATCCATGTTAAATTGCTGTTTTAGGGGTTGTTTTTAAAAGTCTGGAACGGATTAATCCGTTTTGCATTACTTTCTATGGGAAAGCACGCCTCGGTTTTGGAACAGACTTCCAGAATGGATTAAGTTTGAGAACTAAGGTACCACTCACCATCTAAATCCAGCCCAAGGTACCAATCACCTTCTAAATCCAGCCCGCAAACGGTCTGGGAATCTACATGAGTAGAATGTGTCCTTTTATTTAAAATGCATCTCTGGGTTATTTGTGGGGCATAAGAATTCGTTCATTCCCCCCCCCCCAAAAAAAACATATAGTCCAGCCCCACACAAGGTCTGAGGGACAGTGGAGCGGCCCCCTGCTGAAAACGTTTGCTGACCCCTGTCTAGACCATAACTACTGAAGATGCTCTAAGGAGAAGCATCTCTTTACCGAGTTCACTGTCGCCTCACGAGGTTTCGCTTGCGAAGAAGCCGGGCCCGACGAGGTCCAGATGTCTAGCACCAGCCACAGAAGCAGCACAGCCGATCCCACCAGGTGGAACCCCCAGGGCGAGTCTGAAAGCCAGCAGAAGCCATGCTTCAAGCAGAAAGACTTGCGGAAGTTTAGCAGCTTGTTCCCCTCCTGGTAGTGGGTGCCTGGGTCTTCCCGCACTACTATCCTGCCGCTGTGGGGGGAGGGATCTCTGTTTTCCTTCTTCTCCAACAGCAGGGAACTGAGCACCAAAGCTGCATATGCGTATCTCATGCTAGGTCTGCGCCACTGCGTTGAGGGCGCATTCCAAGCGGGTGTTTGTGTGCGTTTTACATCTGCCCAACCGCGCCAGGAAGCCAAGCTGGGACCTTTGTGACAGCCAGGTTGCCGGTCCAAGAAAAGATGGGTCAGGTCTCCGTACAAAATGTTGTCATCTCATCTTAGTTATGTCACAATAAGATCACTGCAGGGCCTGGTTGCTAAGGGACTGATTTGTGGCTCAAAGCTGGTGGAGAGGGATGTTTATCAAACTTGTTCCCCTTAGCGCCGCTGTCTGTCAGGAGTCCAGGTTCCCAGTTTGATAATACAGTAAGCGTAGGTAATTAAAAAGGAAGATTTATTGCAAAAACAAACAGATAGCTCTGGACAGCTCTAACACAGCCCCTGGCATTATCACTCAAGATGACCCTTCTGAAGACTCCTTCTGGTGCCTACAGAATATATTGAACCATCACCCTTTGCATCTCTTGTTTTGCTTCCGATTTAGCAGCCCTCCCATTTGCCGACTCTTCGGACTTAATGGATTAGCTCCAGCCTCTTCCTTTTCTGACCAACTATCTCTGTGCCTGTTGGCTCCCGTTTGTGCTTCCTGAGAGCTTTGGCTGTGTTCCAGCCTGCTCTCTGCTACAGCCTTATCATTCTGCCGTTCAAGGTCAGGAGGAGGCGAAGCCTGCAGCTGTCGGCTCTCCTCTGCCTGAGTGAAATCACCCAGACTGGCTGAGTTCCTGGCTGCTTTTTGCAGCCGGCTGCAAAACTTCGCTTGGAGCTGGCATATTCATGACACTGTCCTTTATAGTTTTAAGAGTTCTAAGATATGGTCAGCCTTTGTAACCAAGCTCCTTCCTAACAGGGGGCTAAGGATTCATCCCCCAACACAGATCATTGTAGGCTTGGAACCTCAGATCTCTTGTGTCCCCAAGAAACAGTGTACTCTCCAAGGGTCCCCATTTTCCAGGGAACGCCCCAGAATTACTAAAGCCATCTCAGCTTCTAATTTGATCCCAGAATGTCCATTTTCCCTGCCAGTGCAGCTGCCACTGAGCTCGAGGAGCACGAGTTGGTGCTTATCCCATGCGGCGGCGGTGGCTGACATCCCATGGTGTCTCCCTGGCCACAACTGCCAGCCTCCTCCCTTGAACAGCTTATAAGCGGCTGATGAGGAGCATGGGAGAAAGTGGAGAGATTGCCTCTGCCATACAGTGGACCCTCGACTTACGAAGATAATCCGTTTCGACGGAATCTTCGTAGGTCGAAATCATCGTAACTTGAGTCCTCATAGGAATGCATTGGGAGAATGCATTCGTAGGTCGAAAAAACCTTCGCAAGTCGAGGAAACCGCATCTAAAACGGCAGCGACTTCCTTTCGGAAGTCGAAAAAATTCAGAAGCGGCGGCCACTTTGATTCCTCGCAACTCGAAAAACTTGTAAGTCGGGTCATTCGTAAGTTGAGGGATCACTGTATATGTGGGCCACCTTTCTGCAAAGTTTTGTTTTGATTGCAACACTTTTTGCTTTTGTGTGTGTGTGTTATTGGTTTGTTGTGGTTTTGTTCTTGTTTTTACAGTGGTATTTCGTGTTACATACACTTCAGGTTACAGACTCTGCTAACCCAGAAATATTACCTCGGGTTAAGAACTTTGCTCCAGGATGAGAACAGAAATCGGGCAGCGGCAGCGGGAGGCCCCATTAGCTAAAGTGGTGCTTCAGGTTAAGAACGTTTTCAGGTTAAGAATGGACCTCTGGAACAAATGAAGTACATAACCAGAGGTACCACTGTATTATTATTATTATTATTATTACAGGGAGGGTTTTTTGTGTGTGTTAAGGTTTTGTTGGAAGCTGCCCAGAGTGGCTGGGGCAACCCAGTCAGATGGGCGGCCTATGAATAATAAAATTATTATTATTATTATTATTATTATTACTAGTGGACGTTCAGCCCGTTAAATTAACGGGCGCTAGAAGATATGTGGTGAAACATTTGTAAAAGCAGACTGAGGTCCCTCTACCCCTTTCCTACCTCTGTGGCCCATGTACCCCTTTCTTACCACTGTGGCACCTCTACTCCTTTCCTACCTCTGAGGTCCCTCTACTCCTTTTCTACCTGTCCCCTCTACCCTTTTCCTACCTCTATCCTCCCTTATAGCCCTTTCCCTACCCAGAACCCATCACTATTTACCTCTGAGTGTTCGTGCATGTTGTCACTCTTCCCTTTTCCTATCTCCCTCTCCCTTGCGACTCCACCCCCTTTCCCACCTCTCTCCCCGCTCCCTCCAATCCCTGCGTCAGTGGAGAGCATGCTCAGTACCGAATTCCACTGACACACGGAAAGCTACGGAGGGACACAGGCACTTTATTATATAGGATTATTATTATTATTATTATCATCATCATCATTATATTTATTGAAAGTTCAAAAAGTACATAATTATATGTGTACTAAACATGGTGGGACGTAAATAAAAGAGAGAAAAAGAAAAAGAGAAACAGAACCCGTGTAGAAGGGAAAATAAAGGAGGGGGAGGGAAAACCCAAAACTGTATTTTACAAAGTTGTTTACTGTACTTTACCAGATCTTAACCTATTACAGTGTTTGTAAGAATGGATTCCAAGTATCATTGTCCATGGCAAGTGTGCGTTTACAGCAGTGATGGCTAACCTTGACACCCCCAGATGTTTTGGAACTACAACTCCCATCATCCCTAGCTAACAGGATCAGTGGTCAGGGATGATGGGAGTTGTAGTCCCAAAACATTCTGGAGTGTCAAGGTTAGCCATCACTGGTTTACAGGCAAGTTGTTGCAAGTATGTTGCGAGTTTGTATAAGGCTTCCATCCAATTGTAGAAGGGATATGTATTATTATTATTATGTACCTTGTGTTTTATTTTGCATTTTAAAGTCGTGAACCGCCCCAAGATCTGCGGGTGAAGGACAGCATACAAACGTAATGAACAGAATAAAAAAACAGCCAAACAGTTTGTTTGGTTTTAATGACACCTTCGCTATACCTTTCTTCCAAACTCTCCCACCCTAGACACCCCTTTTCTAGATCCATCCCCAAACCACGTATTTGTTTATTAAGGGGCCTTTTCCACTGGACCTGCCCCCCCACCCCCAAAGCACCTCTTCAATACCAGAGATATTGCAGCAACAGGAACCAGAAGTGGGGGGGGGGGAGTGCTGTTGCCCTCAGGTGCTGCTCTTGGGTTTCCCATCATGGGCATCTGGTTGGCACCTGTTGAGAGCAGGATGCTAAACTACATGGGCCACTGGCCTGATCCAGCTCCTCATACATCCTTTAGGATAAGGAAGTAAACACAACGCAGGAGAGAGAGCGCAAAAGTATAAATAGTTTCCTTTTTAATTTCAGCACAAAAAAGAGAGAACTCTTCCACCAGGTGTTCCATGTCATAGAAAACAACAGAGGAGACAGGTGTCTGCCGGCTGTGTGTGGGGGGGGGGGAGAAGGACCAGGAGCCAGGAAATGGGCTTGCTGGTTGCTAACACCCCTCACACCAAGACTGTAAAGGCATAGGCAAACTCCGGCCCTCCAGATGTTTTGAGACTACAATTCCCATCATCCCTGACCACTGGTCCTGTTAGCTAGGGATGATGGGAATTGTAGTTCCAAAACATCTGGAGGGCCGGAGTTTGCCTACGCCTGCTGTAAAGCCAGGGTTTCTCCAGCTGTTTTTGGACTACAGTTCCCATCATCCGAGGGATGATGGGAGTTGTAGTCCAAAACAGGGAAAACCTAGCTATAAGGTTAGGGAGGCCCGTTTGCCCTTTGCTAAATCCTCCCCTGGATCCCTTTCCTCCCTCCCTAGGCTATTAGAAGCTCTGGGCAAGCATGTCCAGATGTACACAGAGGCTGAAAAGAGGAGGCCCCAGTCTTTGGGGCGAGACAGGCTGCTTCAGATTGAAGTGGGCACATTGGTTTGGTCTGGCATCTTGTTAAACTGGGTGCTTCTTGCCAAAATGCCACCCGCCCAGCTCAGCTGCCCTTCCTGCCCATAAGGGTGTTCCTTGGGCTCTATTCTCTTCTCCAGTGGTGGCTGGAGCCCAATGGGCGAAAGGCAGGGAGCCCAACAGTAGGTGGCGCCAAGGCTGGAGCCAGGCAGAGCCAGCTATTTCTAGCTAATTCTTCCAGCTGAGCATAGAGGAGGAAGCTAACAAAGGATTGCTTGTAAGAAGACAGGCAGGGTTTTCCCCCGCCCCCGGGGGGGGGGGTTGCAGGCTGATGTTGGCAAGGCAGCACCCAATTTGCCCTACCGGACTGGCCTCCACTGTAATCTTCCCTGCCATCAGCTAAAAATGCAAACAGGCGCAAGGCAGTGTGAGAATGAGGAGTGGGGCAGGGGAGAGAAAGTGGATCCGGACAAGCTGCCGTTTGTAAGGGGTGGGGGGGGAGAAAGAACCTCTGAACCTATCAGGAAGACACTCCGCCTGGGAGTGGCGGGTGAGGACAAGGGGCTATACACAAGCCCAGCGGTATAAGGAACGAGCGCCGCAAGGGCTCCCCACAATCTCAGCCTGGAGCTGGGGAAGGTGTGAAGGATGTAGGAGGAAGAGAGATAAGGGAACGGGGCTGGGACATTGCGAGGTGTTAAACCAGCTGCCAGTGTTTCACTGCTGGGATGATGAGCTCTTGGCACAGTAGCCGGCATGGGGAAATGCCACCCTCGCGCTGCCCAATTCTGTCAACATACCCGGTAACGTGAAATCAGGGGCTGCTTGTTGAGCTCCAGGGCCCACCAGCCCTGATCCCTGGCCACATTGCCTGGGGCTGATAGGAGATATGGAGAAGGACCACAGTTCAGTCACCGCTCCCTTGCTTTACACACAAGTTAAAAACAACAACGCTGAGCTGCATGGGAGGTGCGTTGCGACTGTTCCCAGGAAATGCCAGCCAGGATCCCCAGTCCAGCATTGCTCAGAGCATGTTTTTTTTTGCACAGCAGGATCGACCAAGGGGATGGGGTAGCGAGTCTTGGAAGGCACGGTTGGCAAGAGCTGGACCAGAGGAAGAAAGCTTGGTCAGAAATGGACACACACACACACACACACACACACACACCTCCCAGCGCAGTTCTGTAACAGAGATAGGGACTCCCAGGCAGCTGCCTCTCTCCATTTGTGGGGGGACGCCTCTCCTGAAGCCCCGGGGGACCCCAAAAGCAGTTGTACAGAGCCCATCGGCAGTCCCGTGCGGAGAACCTAAGGTCAGGATGGTGAGAGGAGCGCAACGTTGAAGAAAGATGAGAATGGCGACAAGGAGGAGAGGCCGGGGACACAGCGAAGTGCGGGACTCCACAGGCCGGGCGTTTCGGGGTTTGGCTTCACCTCCGCGGTCTCCCAAGGGCAACGGTGCCGGGAGGCTGCCGAGAGCCTGGTGCACAGCAAGGTCCGCAACCCAGCGGCAAAGTCACGTCTGCGCCAGGGGCAGCTCCTCCAAGCCTTCCTTCCCCAGGCGGTATCGGGCCAGGTCCTTCCGTGTGACCAGACCAACCACCTGCGGGGAGAGAAAGACAGAAGCTCAGGTCACTCGGAAGCGGCAGAACCAGGCCCTGAGCAGAGGTGCTTCTAGGTAAAAAGGCAAAGGACTCCTGGACGGTTAAGTCCCGTCATAGGCGACTATGGGGCTGCAGCGCTCAACTCGCTTTCAGGCCGAGGGAGCCGGGGTTTGTCCACTGACAGCTTTCCGGGTCACGTGGCCAGCAGGACTAAGCCGCTTCTGGCGCAACGGAACACCGTGATGGAAACCAGAGTGCACGGAAACGCTGTTTACCTTCCCGCCTCAGCACTACCTATTTATCTACTTGCACTGGTGTGCTTTCGAACTGCTAGGTTGGCAGCAGCTGGGACAGAGCAATGGGAGCTCACTCTGTTGTGGGGATTCGAACCGCCGACCTTCCGATCGGCAAACCCAAGAGGCTCAGTGGTTTAGACCACAGTGCCACCTAAGAGGTGCTTCTAGCCCAGAGGTACCCAAACGTGGAGGTGCTTCAAAAGCTGCTGGACTCACATTCTCCCTGACAGGTGACCATGCTTGCTGAGGCTGATGGGAGTCTGCTCTCAAGACTTTGGAACTCCCTCCCTGGAGAAGCTAGACTGTCTCCCTCCTTGCCGTCTTTCCCCTGGCAGCTGAAGACTGTTATTCCAACAGGCTTTTGGGAACTGACTGCCTTTTAGGAAAGGGCTTTTAGTTTGTCTGTCTGTTTCCGCTATCAGTGTTTTAATAGATTTGCATTTACATGCCAATACAGTTTACCCTTTAGCCATTATCTTTTCTATGTTTATATGTGTTCTATGTGTTTGGCTAGCTGCCCAGATCACTTGGTTAGAGCGCGGCGATGATCATGTCAAGGTCATGGGTTCGATCCCCATACAGGTCCTCCTGCACTGCACGGGGGCTGGACTAGAGGACCCTTGGGGGGTCCCTTCCAACTCTACGTTGCTAAGATTCTATCCGCGTTTGTTTTAAACTTTTGTGAGTCGCCTCAAATTCCGGTTCTGAGAAAAGGTGGGATAAAATGAAACTAATAATCAATTCATTAGGAAATAAATAAATAAAATAAAATAAAATAATAATAATTATATTATTATTATTAAGTAAAAAATGTAAAGACAAAAAACTACATTAATACCTGGGTCAGACTACTGCTCTATCTAGCCCAGCTGTCCAGGATCCCCAACAGAGAGGGTCTTCCCCAACCCTACCTGGAGATACAGGGACTCAAACCTGGGAGCCTCCCCATGCAAAAGGTGAGCTCTGCCACTGGGTGTCAGGTGTCAGGAGTCAGGGAATCCAATCCCTCCCCTGGTGGCAGCCAGCAAGGAGATAAACAAGAGGAGCTCTTACCAAGTAATTTATTCCATAGTTCACAGAGAGATACAAAGGAATGCAGCCTCCCTAAAATAATGGCGTTGCTCCGAATAAAGTCCCACACCCTCCATCTCTCCTATTCTACGTCATCCCTGTGACGGCTAATCTGATCCTTCTATTCTACTTCCCTCAATGCCCACCTGGTCCTGGGAGGGGCGGTCAGGAATGCTCTCCAAGGACACTGAGTCTGCCAGCTTCCTCTCCCCGGTGTTTCTTCTTCTTCTTCCTGCCTTTCCTCTCCCAGTATTTCCCAGCTTCTCCCCTCTGCAGCCTCTGAACTATGCCCTTCTGCAAACCACTGTTCTAAATCTATACTGTCCTCCTGTTCTTGGGAAGGTTCAGGAGAAGAGGCGGGCGGCCCCCACCATTCCTCCTCAGTCCAGCCCCAGACACTGGGCTGCACTCCCTCTAGGCCACCTCCTTGAGAGATCCTGCCACCTCGACCAGGGTGTTTCTTCCAGCCTTTACTCACCTGGTTATGATTATCCACCACCACTAAGTGGCGCAAGCCCAGGGCCCGGAACAACTTGTAAACCCTCGTTAGGGTGGCTTCCTGCAAACCGGGGAAATCATATTAGACAAGAGAAAGGCAACGAGTCCCCCCCCCCCCAGTAAAACGAAAGCAAGCCAGGATGCTGTTACGGGACAAGGAAGCCCTCATCACCAGCAGCATCCCTCCCCACTCCCCAGAAATGCCTTCAAAGCAACAGACGTTGCCCCCCTCAACCCGGTCCTACCAAGGGCACGGTGTAAGGCGAGGGGTTCATGAATTCGGTCAGGTCCATCATGCACTCGCGCTCGTCCTGGGAGACGTGGATCGACTGGATGGGGGGGAAGCGGGGGTAGGCGTCCCGGAAGTCCTTCAGCTTCAGCCGCCTCTGCACCAGGGAGAGGTTGGCTCTCTCCACGAAGACCTAAAAAAGGTCAGGCATGGTGGTGGTACATGGGGCAAACGGACGGGGATGCCCGCTAGCCCCTGCTCCCTGCCCTCTTCCCTGGGGTTTCCCCAAGTCCTCCTGCTGCCTGGGGGTCCCCTCCCATCCTGCAGAGAGGGTTGACTCCAACCGCACCATGACTTGAAACCGAATGCTGGATTAGGCGAAAACGTTCCTCTTCCACCAGGCCTTGGGCTGATTTAAAAAGGGGCATCGGATGTCAATGTGTTGCGTGGGGGGGGGGGGCTTATTTGTTTGTTTTTGTTCTTTTTTTTATTATGCATTTTGTGTTTGTTTTTATATTGCAATTTTATGTTCCGAACCGTCCCGAGATCTACGGATAATGGGTGGTATACAATTTTAAGAAATTTTTTGTTGTTTTGTTGTTGTTACAGCTATGGGACTCTCTCCCACAAAGAGACAGTGATGGCCACCAACCTGGATGGGTTTATTATTATTATTATTGACGCGGGTGGCGCTGTGGTCTACACCACAGAGCCTAGGGCTTGCTGATCAGAAGGTCGGCGGTTCGAATCCCCGTGACGGGGTGAGCTCCCGTTGCTCGGTCCCAGCTCCTGCCCACCTAGCAGTTCGAAAGCACATCAAAGTGCAAGTAGATAAAGAGGAACCGCTCCAGCAGGAAGGTAAACGGCGTTTCCGTGCGCTGCTCTGGTTTGACAGAAGCAGCTTAGTCATGCTGGCCACATGACCCGGAAGCTGTACGCCGGCTCCCTCGGCCAGTAAAGCGAGATGAGCGCCGCAACCTCAGAGTCGTCCGCGATGGGACCTAACGGTCAGGGGTCCTTTACCTTTATCATTATTATTATTAATTAAATTTGCATACTGTCCTTCATGGATCTCAGGGCTGTGCATGCCATAAAAAGGCAAGAGGAAAAACACCAAAAATACATAAGAACAAGAACAACCTGGGCAAACCCACGGAAGGCTACTGCCCATCATTGCTTTGCTCTGTCTCCATAATCGGAGGCAGCAATGCTTCTAAATATTGCTTGCTGGGAACCACAGGAGGGGAGAGGGCTCTTGTGTTTGGGGGTTTCCCACAGGCATCTAGCCGACCACAGTGAGAACAGGGTGCTGGGCTAGGTGAGCTCTTGGGCCGGATCCACAGGGCTCCCCTTACGTTCTTGCGACTTCTGTTTGCTCCCTGGATCTTCCCTTCTGCCTCCTTACACCACATGCTCCCCAGATCTGTTCTGGAGGGTTGGGGGGGGACCCCAAGAGTAGATGGGTTGAGGGGCATGCAGAGGAAAAGGAGGGGGATCTTCACCGCCACAAGCAGACGTCGTTTTGCTCACGCTGTCACTTTAAGTCGCATACAACCCAGAGAATCCGACCAGAGCAGGAGTGGGGAACCTGCGCCCCAATCCAGATGTTGCTGGACTACAACTCCCATCATCCTGACCATGCTGGCTGGGGCTGATGGGAATTGTAGTCCAGCAACACCTGGAGGGGGGCCAGGTTTCCCCATTCCCTGCGGTGCTTTGTTGGTTTGTTTTTATTCAACCAGATATATATACTGCTTGATTATAGGGAAGAAGTCCAAGCGGCTTCCGAGATATACTCAAATTATCGATCATAGTCGTTAAAAACATTAAAACTAACAGCAAAAGAAACTTGAAATGTGCCAGAGCAGATGCTCTGTGACTGAGCTGCGGCCCTCACCTTGTGCTTCAGGAGAACAATCAGCTGGGAGCGCAGGATCAGGCCTCGCAGCCCCGCTACCTGCAAGGAGAGAGGCTTTGATTGTGTAGAACTCTCTTGGCCCCAACAATCCGTCAACCATCCTTTCCACATGATTTTAGGCACCAGCACCAGGAGGAAAGGCAGGTATTTAAACATCTGGGCCGCTGCTATTGTTTCCCCTGGAGTTTATTTCAGAATTGGCTTGTTGTCATTTTGCGGTTTTCTTCGCTCAGAATTATAAACCTGCAAGTACACTGTACGAGCAATTGGCAAGTGGTAAGGCATCAATCTGGTAAATCGAAGATCTCGGGTTCAAACCCCGCCTGTGCCTCGCAAAACTGAGGAGCCTTTACCTTGCCCTGGTGGGCGCGCAAGACAGATACTAAAAGAAGGGGCCTGTTTTGGCAAGGCAGTGTGGTGCAGTGGTTAGAGTAATGCACTACGACCTGGGAGACCAGGGTTCGAATCAAGCCATCCAGCCATGAAGCTCACTGGGTGTGTGACCTTGGGCCAGTCACCATCTCTCAGCCTAACCTACCTCACAGGGCTGTTGGGAGGATAAAACGGGAGACTGAGCTCCTTGGAAGACAATGGCAGTGCATAAATGTAATAAATAAAGACGATGCGTAATACATCTTATGAACACACGTACGCATTTTACTCAAGTTCTAGAAGTGGGCCTTAAAAAACGTAGGAGGCTGCCTTAGTCGGACCGGTGCTCCATCTAGCTCAGGGGTCAGCAACCTTTTTCAGCCATGGACTGGTCCACCGTCCCTCAGACCATGTGGTGGGCCGGACTATTTTTTTGGGGGGGGGGGTGGAGAATTGAACAAATTCCTATGCCTCACAAATAACCCAGAGATGCATTTTAAATAAAAGCACACATTCTACTCATGTAAAAACACCAGGCAGGCCCCACAAATAATCTAGAGATGCATTTTAAATAAAAGGACACCTTCTACTTATATAAAAACACCAGGCAGGCCCCACAAATAACCTGGAGATGTATTTTAAATAAAAGCACACATTCTACTCATGTAAAAACACCAGGCAGGCCCCACAAATAACCTAGAGATGCATTTTAAATAAAAGGACACATTCTACTTATGTAAAAACATGCTGATTCCCGGACCGTCTGCAGGCCAGATTTAGAAGGCGATTGGGCCGGATCTGGCCCCTGGGCCTTAAGGTTGCCTACCCCTGATCTAGCTCAATACTGTTGACACTGGCAGGCAGCAATGGCCTTCCAAAGGTGTCAAACTGGGTTTTTTCCAGCCCTACCTGGAGATTGGACCTGGGACCATCTATGTGAGAAGCAGGGGCTCTCTGCTGAGGCATGGCCCTTTCCTAACTTTTTCTCCAAGAAACAGGGTTCCAGGCATCGAGGCACCCAAGTCAGCACCCCCCGCCCTACCTGATCGCTGCCTGGAATGCTCTCCACCACAGGGAACCCGTTGTGATTGGATGACGTATCGCTGAGGATGTCCACAATGACGCCCACTTTCTCAATCCTTCGGAGGGAGGTCACTGGGGTGCTCATCACTTCTCTGCAGAAGGGGGGAAAAAATGAAACAACACACAGAGATCACATTAAAAGCCCACAGAGGGGAGGAGTGTGGACTGTGAGGCCTTCTCTGTGGTGGCCCCCTTAGTTGTGGAATTTCCCTCCACACACAAAGAGGCGCACCTAGCTTCTCCGGTACACAGCTTTCGGATAATGCTGAAGACGCAGTTCTGTTACCCTGGCCTTTTGACTCGGCTCCCTACACCGCCTCTTTAAACAAGCCCCTTTGGTCATTGTCATGAGGACTAGCATCTTGCTTTGCTGTTGCAGGAAGGTCTTAGAGCTCATGCCTTGCACTCATAAGGTCCCAGGTTCAGTTGCCAGAATCCCCAGGCAGGGCTGGGAAAAGATTCCCCGCCTGAAATCTCAGTGAGTTTAATGGTCCAATGTTCTCACTCGGTATAAGGCAACGTCCTAGATAAAACATGCAAGGAATGAGGTCTGCCTGAATTTGTCACAGGTCAGATTTGGATTGCGTGCTTTCGGGACTCTATTCCTGCGACTGTGGTTTGTTTCAACGCTGGATTTTAAATTGTTGCAACCCCACTGCTGATGTAGGGTGGGATGATATATTTAAGAACAGTAATACCAATAGCAGCACTTTCAGGTTTTTCCATACACCGAGAATCCGTACAAACCCTGCTGCGGCCTGATCCTGTCAGCTTACCTGGCGGTAAACGAGTGAGATGTGACAGGGGCTTCCCAGTGCAGGAACGGGACACTCTGAAGCTGGATATGCATGTCATACAAACCCTGGAAAGAGAAGAAATTGTGAACTGGGGCACATCTGGTGGGCAGGGCCGCATTTAGGTTTGATGAGGCTACTGAAGGTAATGGGGCCCTCTGTATGCCCAGCTGCCCTTTGTCAACAACAGGGCCAACAGCCGCAGGCAGACCCTCACCTCGACAAAATAATCCCCCACAATCTTGGCTGTCATCAGCACCAGCATGATTGGGAAGCCGTAGGTGACGTTGCCTGTCGCCTCCATCATGATAACCGTCAAGCTGAGCGTCATCCTCACAATGCCTCCTAGGAAGAAAATGCTGCGTTGAACCTCAAGGGCTGCCTCCTCCCCATAAGAACCAACCCGGACCCTGAGATCATCCTCTGGAGACCCTTCTTCGTGTGCCTCCTCCTCCTCGAGAGGTCCGGAGGGTGGCAACATGAGAATGGGCCCAGGAGCTCCATAGGCACTGCCCAGGCTTGCACCCGCTAACGCAGCGCTTTGACTTCACCCCCAGAGGTGCACTCCATTGTCTCTCAAGGCAGGTAAAGGTAAAGGGACCCCTGACTGTTAGGTCCAGTGTTGCTTCGTACCGGGCAGGTTGGCTGCTCCAGCCATGGGCGCTGAGTTGCGGCAGCTGCGGCCGCAACAGAAGCGGCAGTTGGTCCAGGAGCGGATCCGGGAGTTCCCGATTTTCCCACGCCGGGGGTGCTTTTTCGAGATATCACCCCCCTCTTAAAGGACCCGGTGGCCTTTGCAGCTGCAATTGACCTCCTGGAAGCTCACGTCAAGGCCTCACATCCCCAGGTTGAGTACATTGTAGGTCTTGATTCCCGAGGATTCCTTTTTGGACCATCTTTGGCACACAGATTGGGAGTTGGATTTGTGCTAATACGGAAGAAGGGGAAGCTACCAGGTCCCACAGTGTCTGTTGCCTACACTCTGGAATATGTTAGGTCCAGTCGTGATTGACTCTGGGGTTGCGGTGCTCATCTCGCTTTACTGGCCGAGGGAGCCGGCGTACAGCTTCCGGGGTCATGTGGCCAGCATGACTAAGCCGCTTCTGGCAAACCAGAGCAGCGCACGGAAACGCCGTTTACCTTCCCGCCGGAGCGGTACCTATTTATCTACTTGCACTTTGATGTGCTTTTGAACTGCTAGGCTGGCAGGAGTAGGGACCAAGCAATGGGAGCTCTCCCCGTTGCGGGGCTTCGAACTGCCAACCTTCTGATCGGCAAGCCCTAGGCTCTGTGGTTTAACCCACAGCGCCACCCGCATCCCCTCGAGGCAGGTAGATGCCCACAAACAAGTAAGTAATGTGTGTTATTTTAAGAACATGCCTTAATGTGTTTTACGTTTCAACGGCATATGTTTTGATTTTATGACTCCAATTATTATTTAATTTTATTGATTTCTAATTTCAAATAGGGAGGAGTGGTTCCTATTATCTGCTTTAAATTTCATTGCCTCTCCTTGTGCTGTTGCGGCCTACGAAATAATGCAATGTGAGTGTATCACTCACCCAGCTGTGCTGCGGCTCCCATCAAGGCATATTTCCCTGGGTCGGCCCAGATCTGAAAGTCCCAACGAGAGGAACAGTCAACGCTCAGAACAGAGGGACTAAGAAGCAGGTCGGAGGGTCTCCGCTCCAGGCCCCCTCCCTCCCCATTCACTGGAGAAATTGACCTTTCACAAACTGGGAACTGGGGCATGGCATCTGCCCCCCTACTCGCCCAGGATCTCTAGGCCAAGGGGACAATTGGGTGTCATGGACAGAATGGGTGCAGGGGAGGGGGAGGGGAGGCACCAGCTGGGGAACCCCCAGGGGGAGAAGGCTGGCTTGTCGCCCATCTGACTGGGTTGCCCCAGCCACTCTGGACGGCTCCCAACAAAATATTAAAAACACAACAAAGCCTCAATCATTTTAAAAAAAACCTTCTCTGTACAGGGCTGCCTTCAGAATGTCTTCTGAAAGTCAGATAGTTGTTTATCCGCTTGACATCTGACGGGAGGGCGTTCCATGGGGCGGGCACCACTACTGAAACTGCTCTATTCCGAACTTAAAAATGGAAAGCGTAATGCTAGTGGCCAACAAAAGGGGTTCAAAGACTCTCTCAGAAAATGTAGTATAAACACCGACAACAGGGAAGCACTGGCCTGTGAGCGCTCCGATTGGAGAACAGCCTTTACCAAAAGTGTCCTGGGCTTTGAAGACACTCGAACTCAGGACGCAAGGGAGAAACGTGCTACGAGGAAGGTACGCTTGGCAAATCCACACTGTGGTCAACTCCAGCCCGGATATCAATGTCCCCACTGTGGAAGGGCGTGTGGATCCAGAATCGGCCCCCACAGTCACTTACCCCACCGTTCAGCCCGGACACTGAGATATAGTGCCGCGGACCTTCTGGCGGTTCCCTCACTGCGAGAAGCAAAGCTACAGGGAACCAGGCAGAGGGCCTTCTCGGTAGTGGCGCCTCCCATCAGAGGTCAAAGCGATAAACAACTACCTGACATTTAGAAAATACCTGAAGGCAGCCCTGTTTAGGGAAGTTTTTAATCTGTGATATTTTAATGTATTTTGATATTTGTTGGAAGCCGCCCAGAGTGGCTGGGGAGACCCGGCCAGATGGGCGGGGTACAAATAATAAATTATTATTATTATTATTATTATTATTATTATTATTATTATTATGGACTCACTTTTAAAACTGTGTTCATGGAAGACAGTCTTACTTGGCTACGAGGGATCGCCAGATAAGAAGAAGAAGAAGAAGACCACTACTGAGAAGACCCTCTGCCTGGTTCCCTGTAACCTCACTTCTCGCAGTGAGCGAACTGCCAGAAGGCCCTCGGAGCTGAAAAGCTTCCACTTCTGCCTCCATCTCCCCAGCTCCCCTCCCACCCGCAACAACCAGGGGCTTGTTTTCAGCTAAGGTTCTTCAGACCGTAAGGGAGTGGGCGGGTGGGGAGAGAGCATCGAGACCACAAGGTGGGGGCAACTCACCCAGCCGCTGGTCATGTAGGAGAGAGAGATGCCAAACAGGCGGCCCCAGGCGGCCCCGATCAGCAGGGAGGGGATGAAGACGCCTGCTGAAACTGTTAGTCCATAGGTCCAACAAGCCAGGAAGAAGTACATCAAGGTGAACAGCCCCAAAGTCATGGGGTCGTACGTGCCTAAGAGGGAGAGCAAAGAGCATCACTCCCCACAACCTGGAACCGGCCGCAAGATTTGCTCAGCAATGCAGCAGGGTAAAAGGTAAAGGGACCCCTGACCGTTAGGTCCAGTTGCGGACGACTCTGGGGTTGCGCACTCATTTCTCTCTATAGGCCAAGGGAGCCGGCGTTTGTCTGCAGACAGCTTCCGGGTCATGTGGCCAGCATGACTAAGCCGCTTCTGGTGAACCAGAGCAGCGCACGGAAACACCGTTAACCTTCCCGCCGGAGTGGTACCTATTTATCTACTTGCACTTTGACGTGCTTTCGAACTGCTAGGTTGGCAGGGTGCTCCCAGCTTTTTTTAGGGGGCACGCATTTTAGCCCTTCAAAGAAGCAGGTCTCAAGAGCCATCTTTAGGTTTTACTGGTTCCAAAAAAATAGGTTAAAGCCGTGTTTCCCAAATTTGGGTCTCTAGCTGGTTTTGGACTACAACTCCCACCATCCCTAGCTAGCAGGACCAGCGATCAGGAATTATGGGAACTGTAGTCCAAAAACAGGTTGAGACCCAAGTTTGGGAAACACAATGACATTAACTCTCAAAACATCGACAAATAATACTTAAACAGAAATTCACTCTTAACAATTACAATAATTACTGAACTACAATCAATAAAAATAACTGCAAGTCGCAATGCATAATGCACACAGTCGTACCGTGGATCTCGAAGGCCTTGGCTCCCGAACAAATCGGCTCCCGAACGATCAAAACCTGGGAGTGTTCCAGTTTTCGAATGATTTTTCAGAAGCTGAACGTCCGGCGTGGCTTCCGATTGGCTGCAGGAGCTTCCTGCAGCCAATCAGAAGCCGTGCTTTGGTTTCTGAACGTTTTGGAAGTCAAATAGACTTCCGGAACGGATTCCGTTCGACTTCCAAAATACGACTGTATCACAATACCGTGTTTCCCCTATTTTAAGACTCCGTCTTATATTTTTCCCCCCTCATGAAAACGCACTATGGCTTATTTTGAGGGGATGTCTTATTTTTATTATGTAAGCACGCCTTGGCAAGGCCACGCTCGAGTTCTGGGGCTGCGAAGGACGGGACGAGGGCGGAGCTCTTTGCTTGCTGGCAGCGGGGGGAGAATCCAAGCTGAGCTTTGAGGAAACGGGCACCAGAGAGACCCGCTTTCGCTGGGCGCTCTCTCCTGGTCCTCCTCCACCGCCTTCCCTCCTCGGAACTCGACAGAAGCCTTGTTTTCCAAGGGGACTCTTGGGCGACGCGCGGGGCGGCTCAGGGAATTTCGTCATGGCGGCGAGCAGGGAAAGCCTGTGCCACCTTCCCTCTCTGCCACGGCAGCTGCCGCGTGCACTCTGCGCCGAGCAGAGTTGGGCAAGCATGCGGGCGTAGACACCTTCGGAGTGCCTTTGTCGCGCCCGCTGCCCCTTCCTGTGCGCCCTGCTCTGCAGAGTTCCTGAGCGCTGCTTCTGGGGCTGACTGGTTTTGGTGGCGGGACTGGACGCCCAGCCCCGCCTTTTCCTTGGCGCCCTCCAGAACTGCGCCTATCACTATGGCTTATTTTCGGGGTATGGCTTATATTTCAAAAATGTGAAAAAATCCTGCTATGGCTTATTTTATGACTACGTCTTAAAATAGGGGAAACAGGGTATATCTAAAACACATCCAAATCACCCTAACCTTCCCTGTGATAATACTGACTAGGGCAGATCTACGTGCCTTTCCTAATTAAAACATTGTGCGCAGCAAAACAAATCATGGACTTGGGCTCTAGGGTACTGTGAAAAGAAAATTTGATTCCTTCATCTGGCTTCTCTGCCACAGGAACATCAGGTAAAGCTTTTAGAGAGGAGGTAAGCCAAGGACTGTTGTCCCGTTTTAGATTTCAGGAATGCACATTTAGGCTAAACGTTTGGAGGGGGCGGGAGGAAGTAGAAGAGACTCATTAACTGTGGGGGTAGATTAAGCGATGGAACAAGTTGCATCTCCCATAGAGCTGGAGAGAGCTCTCTTTCTTCGGATGCATGCAAGGAAGGACCAGGCAGGTTGGGAAATAATACAATTTAAAAGCAAATGAAACCCACCTCGAATACAAAAAAAAAAACCACACCCAAAACAATTCACAGTAATTCAGGTAGATCACATAAATTTCCGGGCCCAATTCAAAGTGCTGGTTTTGACCTATAAAGACTGTAAAAGGGGTGGCTATAAGAATGGACAACAGCAAATGAAGGATGAAATGGATATTAATGAAGATATGATGTGGCTACAGGAGGAAAAGATGGACATATGTTTGCAACAGGAGCGGGAAACCTGATTGTATTAAATTATATTAAATTAGGTAATTTGGTTTGATTTGTAAAAATTTGGAAAACTAATAAAAATAATAATAAAAATAAAATAAAATATAATTTGGGAAAAAGACTGCTCAGAAGATGGACAGACAGATAGATAGATAATTATTGTTTGTCTGTCCATCTATCTAAACATGCTGTCACCAAAATCAGTGGAGTCTTGTTGGGAACATTTGCTGGTCGTGGAGCTGGATTTAGGCCTCCGAGATAGAAGAGAAGAAGAGTAGAAGAGTTTGGATTTGATATCCCGCTTTCTCACTACCCGAAGGAGTCTCAAAGCGGTTCACATTCTCCTTTCCCTTCCTCCCCCACAACAAACACTCTGTGAGGTGAGTGGGGCTGAGAGACTTCAGAGAAGTGTGACTAGCCCAAGGTCACCCAGCAGCTGCATGTGGAGGAGCGGAGACGTGAACCCAGTTCACCAGATTACGAGTCTACCGCTCTTAACCACTGCACCACACTGGCTAGCCAACCCTGCTTTAGAATATCAGGAAGAACATGTTCCCCCCCCCCCCCAATGGTTGGACGCTGCTAGCTGGGGAGCAACTGACCTGGGGGGTCATGAAAAAGGCGGACGACACTCTTCTCCGGCGTGTTGAAGAAGGCAGCAGCCATAGAGTTGTATTCACCATCAGGACAGAAGAGCTGGTGGGGAGAGGAGGAGGAGAAGTCGTGTTATTGCAGGAGCAGTAAAAAGGAAAAAAACAAAGGAAAGGAAAAGGAAAAGGAAAAAGAAGCGGAGGTTCCAACTGTTAAGATTTTTGTCCAAGCCGAGCGGCAAACAGCTGCAGCGAGGATGGTATGACATTTGCCTGTCTCACTAAGTCGTGAGAAAGCTGCCTTATCTTTTCCTACATTGAATGTTTATATTTCACTGTACCATTGTAATCCTAGCCTTTGTGCTTACTCTTCTGGCTAGATCTGAAGCCGGACAGACGGCTTTATGGCAGCTAGCTGGCAGCAGAGATTCTCTCTGCACTATTCCTACAATAAATAGTTTAGCCTTAATTATGGCTTGTGTGTGTTGTTCTTCACGCTGGGGAACAATCACATACGACAGCGCAACCGGACTACTCCTGTAGCCGGGGATGTGTGCACACAGCTTTGCTCTGGCTTTGGGGCAGTCTCACAAACTGCCCCAGGCGGGGTATTTGCTGACACCAACAGCACAGGCGGCTGTTCCATTATATAACTGCCTTATGAGCACTGGATACAATTTATTATTATTGCTATTATTATTTATATACCACCCTATACCCGGAGGTCTCAGGGCAGTTCACAGAAAAGATCACAACATATATAATCAGAATAAAAACAACAACCCAATAACAACCCCCCCCCCAACAAAAGAGCCACATTTTAAAAGGGTGTAGGATGTGAAACAGAACAACCAAAGGCCTGGTTGAAAAGGAACGCTTTTGCCTGGCGCCTAAGGGTGTATAATGAAGGCGCCAGGCAAACTTCCCTGGGGAGAGCATTCCACAGGCAGGGAGCCACTGCAGAGAAGGCCCCGTTCTCATGTTGCCACCCTCCGGACCTCTCGAGGAGGCACGAAGGAGGGCCTCAGAAGATGATCTCAGGGTCCGAGTAGGTTCATATGGAAAGAGGCAGTCCTTGAGGTAATGCGGTCCTGAGCCGTTTAACATCTGGGGCAGGGAACGGCTGGGAGATTTGGCTTGAGAAGGGCTTGCAAATAAGCCCAGGGGTGTTATCAAATCGCAAATGTGTATACCGGCCTGCTGTCCTCTCGTAAAAGCGCTGCTCACTTATGAAAGGAAGAGCCGTTCCCCCACGCCCCAAACACACACACACACATTTTCAAAAGCTTCTCTGCATGATGCCAGAGAGGTAAAGTCCTGCTTGCCAAAGCTACATGCAAACTTGGGCTCACTGCCAGGGGCAGCGGCTGCGCAACTTTGCTAGCTGGATGCTCCCGGCATCGCACCAACAGCGGCTAGCTCCCATTGGGCTGAAAGCAGGGAGACGGACAGCAGGGGGAGCCACAGAAAACAACAGCCGGAGATGACTCATTTATTGTCCGCCATCTTCCTCCCTGCCGAGCTCTACAAGGGCAAGGCTGAAGTCATGTGTAAACATTGCACCTTGAAAACACATCCGGAATACCGTACATTTTTGCCCCCAGAGAATTCTGGGCACTGTAGTTTGCCCCTCACAGAGTTACAACTATCAGAGACCCTTTAAAAAAAACCCCACAATACCCAGAATTCTTTGAGGGAAAGATGTGCTTTAAGGGCACAGTGTTGAGACGAAGCTGGAGGAAACGCATTTCCTTTTTGTGAGCAAAGAGAGAGGCATGTGGGGTCTGGTTGACGGAAGACTGAACTTGGCGAGAAGGTGCGTAACGGACCGGCCTCCACTTCTCTCCTGCCTCAAGCCCTGTTGCCCGACAGCGTCCATTCTGGGAGGCAGCCGGCACCCAGAGTCCCCCTCTGCCGCTTGTTTCCCACCTGGAGCGAGTAGGCCATGCCGCTGCCTTGCAGGGGCTGGCAGTCTGACGAGGTGTAGATCATGACAAAGGCCACAGCCGCTGTCACAGCACCCACCAGCATGGCCTCGATGACCTGCAGGCACGGCCGGTGGATATACCTGGGGAGTTTTAAGAAAAGAAAAGACACAAGGGGTTAGGGAGCAGGGCCGGCCCAACGCACTTTGCCGCCTGAAGCAACGGACAAGATGGCAGCCACTTCCGATTCCAAATATGGAAGCCAACTGAGTGGTGGGGTATAAATAATAATAATAAATTATTATTATTATTATTATTATTATTATTATTACTGGATCTTGCTTCGAGACTGGTGAGATAGGAGCATCCTCGACCACTCACTGGGCGACCTTAGGGGCCAGTCACTGACGCTCAGCCTAGCCAACCTCACAGGGTTGTTCTGGAGATTAAATAAGGAGGGAGAGCTGTGTGCTAATAATAAATAAATGTAATAATAAAAATAAAACTGAGTTAAGGAGATGAGCGGCAGCCTGTGATTCATTCCATTTGTTTCCAACACGTACGTACACACACACACACACACACACACCCACCACACTGGCAGCCAGTGTGGTGTAGTGGTTAAGAGCGGTAGACTCGTAATCTGGTGAACCGGGTTCGCTTCCCCGCTCCTCCACATGCAGCTGCTGGGTGACCTTGGGCTAGTCATACTTCTCTGAAGTCTCTCAGCCCCACTCACCTCACAGAGTGTTTGTTGGGGGGAGGAGGAAGGGAAAGGAGAATGTGAGCCGCTTTGAGACTCCTTCGGGTAGTGATAAAGTGGGATATCAAATCCAAACTCTTCTTCTTCTTCTTCTTCTTCTTCTTCTTCTACACACACACACACACACACACACACACACCACACAGTCCCAGAACGGTAAGCCCTAAAAAGGAGTTCCTGCCCAGGCACTTGGGTTATTTCCTTTAGCTAAAAATTAGATGGCTTTTCTCCAGACCTGGCTGCTTTCTAGCGAGGTGGGCGGCTGCAGAGCTGAGCTCATTTGCTCCCGTAAAAGCAACCCTCGCCCCCAAAGGGAAGCCATCTGGGGAAATAAGCAGAGGCCTGACAAAGGCAGAAGTGTGCCAGACTTTATTTAAAAAAAGAAGAACGCAAACGAAAGTACTATCGCAGGTTTCCGGCTCAAACAAAAATCCAGGCAGGAATGTGAAGCAGCCTGTGAAATGCTGGTTCAGCCAAATTCTGGGTGGCTCAGCTCAGAGACGCCTGTGAACAGAGCTGAGCTCCGAACCCCGTTTCCAAAAGAAGGGCCCGGCGCTGTCAAAAGCTGAAATGCAAAGCCTTTTAGAGAGGCATCCATTGTTGGATGCACAGCAGTTGGCTTGAACCATTCTGCAATGGGCTTTACTCCAGTCCTTGCTCTGGGTCTGAGGTTTGCTGCTCGTTATATTCCAGGTTACCTTCTGCCAGGGTTTTTACCTGATTCGGAACATCGTCAGCCAGTAGTTCAAGGTGTTGAACATGGCTCCAAGAACTCCACCTGCAGCCAGGAGGAAGAAATTAAACACCTGACAATAGGCCTCGGCAGAGTCAGATCAAAGAACCAGCCACTCAAAACCACACAAATCAGGACAGAAGAAGCTAGCAGTGTAGTTTGCAGAAATCCCATAACTTTCTTTGGGGCAGCTGTGGAAATGATGCGTCTGACTGGGATGAAGGAAAGGTGGAGAACAGTTTTGTAAAGGATATCCTCTACATTGCCACTCTGCTGTTAGATCAGGAAAATGAGTCATTTTGGACTCTCAGCTGTCCATGGAGGCGCAGGTTAATTCTGTGTCCAGGGCGGCTGTCTCCCAGCTCCATCTGGTATGCAGGCTGAGACCCTACCTGCCCGCAGACTGTCTCACCAGAGTGGTGCATGCTCTAGTTATCTCCCGCTTGGACTACTGCAATGCGCTCTACGTGGGGCTACCTTTGAAGGTGACCCGGAAACTGCAATTAATCCAGAATGCGGCAGCTAGACTGGTGACTGGGAGTGGCCGCTGGGACCACATAACACTGGTCCTGAGAGATCTACATTGGCTCCCAGTACGTTTCCGAGCACAATTCAAAATGTTGGTGCTGACCTTTAAAGCCCTAAACGGCCTTGGTCCTGTATACCTGAAGGAGCGTCTCCACCCCCACCGTTCAGCCCGGACACTGAGATCCAGCACTGAGGGCCTTCTGGCGGTTCCCTCACTGCGAGAAGCAAAGCTACAGGGAACCAGGCAGAGGGCCTTCTCGGTAGTGGCGCCCGCCCTGTGGAACGCCCTCCCATCAGAGGTCAAAGAGGTCAACTACATGACATTTAGAAAATACCTGAAGGCAGCCCTGTTTAGGGAAGTTTTTAATCTGTGATATTTTAATGTATTTTTTTTAAAATAATTTTTATTGGTTTTACAATTTTATAAGCACATCACATCTCAGTTAAATTTTTCCATGCTTGATATTTTAATGTATTTTGATATTGTTGGAAGCCGCCCAGAGTGGCTGGGGAGACCCGGCCAGATGGGCGGGGTACAAATAATAAAATATTATTATTATATAAAACCCTACCCCCACCCCAGACATAGGGTCATGGCTTCCCCCTCCATCTCCCCTTCTTCTGGGGCTCACAGTAAGCCAGGAAATCCCCCAGGAAAATTCTTTATTGTGTGCAGGGGCCGAGGTATTAAGGAATTAAGTTCTTTGCCAGATGCTGGAATCTCTGCAGAAATGCAGAGGATTGTGGAGTCAGCAGAGCACAGAGGAGTTTTGCCCTGTGAAAAGACAGGCACAGAGAAAGGGCTGCATGCCCCAAAATGGCTTTTGGGCTGATAACAGACGCAGCTCTTTTGTAGCCGTCGACCATGACAGGTTTGTTGCTGCATGACAGGCATGCATTACTGGTGGAACTTATTTCTTAAAAAAACAACAACGGGGGTGGGGTGGGGAACCCAGATGCAGACTCCCCCAACCTCGGAGTAACATCTGCGGAAGGGATTGATGCACAAACAGGGAAGTCACATTATCGCGTTGCTTAAATAGGGCCACTTACCCACCACGCCCATGAATATGAAGATTGGGATTTCTTGAAAAGTGTACCCCATCTTCTGCAAAGGGAAGGAAGAAAGCAGGTGTGAGCTCCGGAAACGGTGACGGCAGCAACGCAGCTCGAGGACGGGGCTGCCTTCTACTGCACCACCATGTTTTCACAATACCACAGAATCATAAACTGGAAGGTACCCCTGAGGGTCATCTAGTCCAACCCCCTGCAATGCAGGAATCTTTTTGCCCAAGGATGGGACTCAAACCCACGACCCTGAGGTTAAGAGTCTCCGTGCTCTACCAAATGAGCTATTAGGAACATGGGAAGCTGCCTTATGCTGACGCAAGCCCATTGGTGCCACTTAGCCTACACTGACTGGCAGCAGCTCTCCAGAGTTAACAATAATCTTCCTTTACATTTGTATCCCTCATTTCGACTTCTCTCCACTCCTTCTCTGGCTACGTAGAGAATTTGTGTGTGGAGGCCAGAGGAGGAGGCGGCAGCAGCGAAGCTTCGAAAGGGTGCTGCCTTTTACCTCGGAGTCAAACCGGCCGAAGTTGATGAGTCCGGGGCTGGACAGGTCCCAGGGATTCCCTTTGTAAATGCTCAGGATGGAGTTCAGGGTGAAAGTGGAGATCATGGAGGCAAAGAACTGCACAGAGAGAGAGGGGGGGGAGCGGTGAGGAGCATGCCCAGAGTCGGCCGGTCCGCCAAGGACTAGCCTTGCAGTCCCCGCTTCCCCCCCCTTCAGAAAGCTCCCCCAGCCCCGCAAACTCACAATCCTCCAGGTCAGGAACTGGTTCCAAAAGGAAGCCCCTTCCTCCAAGCTGAACAGGACGCCACCTAGTGGAAGGGAAAGGTAGAGCCAGTGAGACTTGGCTTGTCCAGGCTGAGCAGCTCAAGGTAGGAACACCAGGCGTGGATTCAGAACGGGGCCTTTTCTGCGGTGGCTCCCTGTCTGTGGAATGCTCTCCCCAGGGAGATCTGTCTGGCGCCTTCATTGTACACCTTCAGGCGGCCCGCGAAAACATTGCTCTTTAACCAGGCCTTTGGCTGATCGACATCTAATGCCCCTTTAAAGGTGTTATTGGTTTGTGTCTGTTCTTATATTTATTATGTACTTTGTGGTTTTTATATTGTAATTTTGTTTTGTGAACCACCCTGAGATCTGCAGGTATAGGGCAGCATACAATTAACAACAACAACAACAATAATTTATGGCTGTGCAATCGGAGGGGGGTGCCTTCTTAAACCTAGATGAAGAAGAAGAAGAAGAAGAAGAAGAAGAAGAAGAGTTTGGATTGGATATCCCGCTTTATCACTCCCCGAAGGAGTCTGAAAGCGGCTCACATTCTCCTTTCCCTTCCTCCCCCACAACAAACCCTCTGTGAGGTGAGTGGGGCTGAGAGACTTCAGAGAACTGTGACTAGCCCAAGGTCACCCAGCAGCTGCATATGGAGGAGTGGGGACGCGAACCCGGTTCATCAGATTATGAGACTACCGCTCTTAACCACTACACCACAAGGCGCTGGGCTTTGGGAAGGAGGCGCGAGGCTCTGACAGGGTCCTAGAGTTCCCCCGGCTCTCCATTTATTTATTCATTTCCCCCGCGCACATAAGGTTGCAGTCGCACAACCAAAGCAAGAGTAAGTTGCACACTTTCTGTATTAATATTATTAACATATAGTATTAGCATCACTATTATCACATGGTTCATAGTGGATTGCAGTAAACAGTTTTGCCAGAAGACACAGACGCTCTGAGATGCTTGGATAGCAACCAATAACAGGTTGCTATCCAAGAGAAGCAACCAATAACAGGAATAACAATGATGCTTATCGTTATCATTAATACTAATGAAGTGCAGCAAACACCTCTCCGGTTCTGCCTGTGGGAAAGAAAAGGCGCTTTACCGACAGGAGCCCCAAAGGCAGCCGAGACGCCAGCAGCAGCTCCGGCGGAGACGAAATCCCGCTTCTCTGTGTCCCTCCGGAAATATTCAAAGATCTAAAAGAAACACATGCATTAGAATTTGGGGCATGGGTCTCTCAACAAACATGAGCTCAAAAAAAGCCCTGGATGCTCTGCAACCCCTAACTCAAGCAATGCCCCCAAAATGAAGGAGCCCACCACAAAGACTACCACCAGCTTCCACCAGCTTTACTTGTGTACTGTGCAGGGTGCTAGTTTGCCAAGACGGCCCAGGACTGCGAAGCAACATTGGCTGCATCAAACTCCTTCCTGCAAGGGTTCCAACGGCCATTAAGTCAGCTGTCCAAGGAAATGAGTGTGGCAGCGACAACTGCCTTCCTCTTGGTCCAGACAAGGCCACCTGCCCTGCTCACAGATCTGATGGGAGGCCTGTGTTTGTCTCGTTGCTCTCCCAGGCGGTCAGCACCTGCACAGGCAGAACTAGGCAACTTGGCCGAAGGAACTGCAATGTTAAAATCGGGTGTCTGAGCTTGCTACCCTCCTCTTCCCTCCCCATCCCTTTTTCCTTGTATGCTATGTCTGTTTATGCAGTTGCATGCTAGACGGCCGAGACTCTTTCGCGACGCAGGTTTTGTAACCTCGGTATGAACATTTGGTTAAAGCAGGCATCCCCAAACTGCGGCCCTCCAGGTGTTTTGGCCTACAACCCCCATGATCGCTAGCTTATAGGACCAGTGGTCAGGGATGATGGGAATTGTAGTCCAAAACATCTGGAGGGCCGAAGTTTGGGGATGCATGGGTTAAAGGGTGCAAATGCTTTGAGCTTGAGAAGTGGGAGAGAGGCAGGCCTCATACCTGCCCCCCGCCATATCCAACATATATCCAGTATACCTGAAGGAGCGTCTCCACCCCCATCGTTCAGCCCAGACACTGAGGTCCAGTGCTGAGGGCCTTCTGGTGGTTCCCTCACCACGAGAAGCCAAGTTACAGGGAACCAGGCAGAGGGCCTTCTCGGTAGTGGCACCCGCCCTGTGGAACGCCCTCCCTTCAGATGTCAAAGAGAAAAACAACTACCAGACTTTTAGAAGACATCTGAAGGCAGTCCTGTTTAGGGAGGCTTTTAATGTTTAATAGATTATTGTATTTTAATGATCTGTTGAAAGCCGCCCAGAGTGGCTGGGGAAACCCAGCCAGATGGGCGGTGTATAAACAATAAATAAATTATTATTATTATTATTATTATTATTATTATTATAACATCTGCTACCAGGATCGGTAGCAGATGTTATAATAATATAGCAGCAGCAGCCACTCAGTGAGGAAGTCCTGCCCCGCGGGGGCTGGAAACCCAGCGCAAGCCAACCCACTTGTAGGAAACGAACCTTGAAGTCTCTCTTCAGAGAAGTTGACCGTCCTTGAGATATGCCAGCTGCGATGACAGCTCCAGAGTGAATCATTGGCCCTTCCTGAAACCAAGAGAAGCAGAATTTAGAGGAAGGGAGGAGCTGGCTTGCAAGACTATGCTCCAAGCAGGGCCCAATTTAGCTCCAAGCAGGCCCTAAGCTACTGAAGGTAATGGGGCCCTTTATATGTCCAGCTGTCCTTTGTCAACAACAAATTGCCAGTATTTTTTTGTGTTGAATATATGCTATATGGCAATTTGTGGACCTAATAGGTATCTCAAGCCATTTGCACATGTTGCCATGCAACCAGTCCATGCAGAACGTAGGCACCCTATATATAGGTAAAGGTAAGGGGACCCCTGACCATTAGGTCCAGTCGTGTCCGACTCTGGGGTTGCGGTGCTCATCTCGCTTTACTGGCCAAGGGAGCTGGCGTACAGCTTCCAGGTCATGTGGCCAGCATAACTAAGCCACTTCTGGCGAACCAGAGCAGCACACGGAAACGCCGTTCACCTTCCCGCTGCAGCGGTACCTATTTATCTACTTGCACTTTGACGTGCTTTCGAACTGCTAGGTTGGCAGGAGCAGGGTCCGAGCAACGGGAGCTCACCCCGTCGCGGGGATTCGAACCGCCGACCTTCTGATCGGCAAGCCCTAGGGCTCTGTGGTTTAACCCACAGTGCCACCCGCGTCCCTTACCCTATATATAGAAAGGAGCAAACCAGTGATATTTTAGGGAGCAGGCTAGCAGGTGGGGCCCATGACTTACGTCACAGGAGCCTACACAACACAAAACACTGTTGCTGTATGTAGGTTACTGAAGCAGTAACGCTCAGGAGGGGAGGTTGCTTGTCCTGCTTTCAGGCTTCCCATAGGGCAGTGGTGGCGAACCTTGGCACTCCAGATGTTTTGGAACTACAACTCCCATCATCCCTAGCTAACAGGACCAGTGGTCAGGGATGATGGGAGTTGTAGTCCCAAAACATCTGGAGTGCCAAGGTTCGCCACCACTGCCATAGGGCATGGTTCGCCACTGTGAAAACAGGATGCTGGACCAGATGAGCCATTGGCCTGACTTGGCAGGATCTCCTTACGTTGGTGCAACATCTCCCTAAACACCGATTCTGATCGCAGCAAAACAAGCCGCCCGAATCGAAGTTTTCTTTCTTTCCCGTTGTCAAACCCGCCAAGCGCAACTCGTTCGCCACGATCCTGAGGCGGAAGTTGGGTACAGGCTAATACAAATGGCAAGGGCAATACAAAAGGCTAACGAAGAAGCGCCGTTGAGAGCAATGGCTGCCAAGCAGAAACCTTCCCAGGATGCAATGCAAAATAGCCAGGAAGTGGCATTGTTAGATAGGAAAGACAGGAGCAGCTGCCTTTTCGGGGTCAATTTTCTGCTTCCTCTCCTCGGTTACCTTTCCGACCGCCAGGCCTCCGACCACAGAGAAAATCACTCCACAGACTTTAACCACCAGCGTCTACAAAGAAAGGAGATACATTATTATTATTATTTTAAAAGTTCCCATTCTGGGCTGAACTCTGGGCTCCTATGCTCAGTTCCCTCAGCCATTTAACCTTCAAAGATCTCGACAGAAAAGAAATAGGTGCCGAACCAAAACACAGACTCTCGTTCCAAAGGAAGTGACGCGAGAGAACTACTCTGACCTTTGTCGCCAAAGACCAGTGAACTAGTTCGGTGATCCTTATTTTCCTCACAGACCTACAATTCCCAGAGCTCCCTGGCAAGAGGGGCTGACTCTTAAACCGCTCGGGAACTGTAGTTCTGTGAGGGAGAAAAGGGCTCTCCTAGCAGCTCTCAGCACTCTTAACAAAACACACTTCCCAGAATCCTTTGGGGGAAGCCATAGCTGTTTAAAGCAGCATGACACTGGCTTCAAATGCATAGTGCAAATAGGGCCCTAGGTGAAAAGCAGCAGATCCCATAAGGTCCATAAATAGCAACACTCTAGAGCAGCGTTTCCCAACCGGTGTGCCGCGGCACACTAGTGTGCCGCCAGACACCGGCTGCTGTGCCGCGGGGAAAGCCGAAGCCCCGCCGGGCCTCCCCAGCGCGGGAAGAAGCTGCGCTGGGCACTCTTCACACGCACTCCGCCACGCGTGTACGGTGCACCCCTCATCTGAGGCGAGGGAAGAGTCCAAAAGGGGAATTTCGAAGCGGGGCGCGAATGGAGAAGTGGGGCGGAGGCTGCTCCAGGAGAGTGGGCAGCGGGTGGGGGCGCGCAGGCGGCGGCCTCTCCCCTCCTCGCGAGCCGGGTCTGCCGGAGACCCAGAGGGAAAGGGGTCGCTGCCTCGCACGCGCCCGCCGCCACGAGCGCGCGCCGACGGCGGGGCTTCTTTGCCGTCGCCTCGCTTGCCATCGCCTCGCTTCAGAAGCGGCGGCCAGCCAAGAGCGTTAATTTGCGCTGGCAGTCCTTGGGGCAGAACTAAGAAACGGGAGGGAAGGAGAGAAGCTTCGAAAGCGCCGCCAAGTTCCCACCCCGGCTTCTCCTTGTCGTTTATTTATCTCCTCGCGCGCGACAGCGCTTCTCCCTCCCTCAGTCGTCGTGGGGGGGGGGGCCCTCTGCGGCCCCCCTCCCTCCCCCTGGTCCTGCACCCTCACGGCTTGTTGTTCGGGATGCGTCTGCAGCAGCAGGGGGAGGCGGGGCCGAAAGACGACACCGGCCAATCAGGAGCTCCACTTCCCCGATTGACTAAAGGCAGCCTTTTCCACCCGGAGCGCCCGTCTCGTCTAGCAGCTGAGGCGGCGAAGGCAAGAGCGGCCGGGAGGGGAGGGGGCGCGTCTCTGTCCCGCCGGGCCTCCCCAGCGCGGGAAGAAGCCGCGCTGGGCCTCGGAGGCCCGAAAAAAAACTGTGCCGCCCCCCCCCCGGAGAAAAAGCCGCGCGCTGTGGGTGCTGTGCCGCGATATTTTTTTCCCAAGACAGGTGTTCCGTTGCCTAAATTAGGTTGGGAAACACTGCTCTAGAGGTCCCGGGCCCTAAGGAAGTCAGATTAGCCTCAACCGGAGCCAGGGCCTTTTCAACACTGGCCCCGGCCTGGTGAAACGCTCTGTCTCATGAGACCAGGGCCCTGTGGGATCTGATTTCTTTCCGCAGGGCCTGTAAGACAGAGTTGTTCTGCCTGGCCTTTGGCTTGGAATCAACTTGATCCCCTCCCCCTCTTTCCTTTTCCTTCTGTGATGGAACTCCTATTTGGGGACTTCCCTGGCTTTTTTCTGGCCCACGTAGGACCAGTCTGGATAGTTGGACTTTGTGAAGATTTGACGCTTTCTTCCCCAAACAGTTTTTTGATTTGAGTTTCTACTGAAATGAGGCTGCACTTTAATTGTTGTATTTTAATCTTGTTTTTAAGTTGTATTTTAATCAATTGTTTTTATACCTGGTGTTAGCCGCCCTGAGCCCGGTCTTGGCTGGGGAGGGCGGGGTATAAATAAAATTTATTATTATTATTATTATTATTATTATTATTATTATTATTATATGGTTTTATTGTATGGTTTTAATCAGTGTGTATGGTTTATGTATTATTGTATGGTTTTAATCAGTGTTTTTGTAGTTGTTTTGTTTTTGCGTGGAGTGCCCCATCTGGGTGGATGGAGCAGCCAAGTAATTTCGTTGTCCCCAAAGGGGACAATGACAATAAAATATATTCTATTCTATTCTATTCTTCTATTCTATTATTATTATTATTATTATTATTATTATTATTATTATAACGGAGGCAGACACGTCTAGCAACATGTTTGGATTTGTGGAGGAGAACTGAGCCATTTTTCAGGTCCAGTTTTACACACACATAAAAATGTTCTCACTAAGGAAGCGGAGGGCCAACTTTCCCTCATAAAAGTCTCAGGTGGATCAGGGGAAAGGAGGCTGTGAAAACTCCCAGGCACAACCTGCCCTCCCTCTCTCACCTTCAACCGGACCACATGGGGGATCTTGACTCCATTGAGGTAACACTTGATCTGAGGTATTCCACTACCAGCTGCCACAGGCTACAAGAAAAACAACAACAGAGGAAATAAGTTTTCTTGGGCGTATTTCTGTCATTCGAACAGCTCCGAGACTGGGCAGTCGCTACATATTACCCTCCACACGCAAATCGTAAGAGGCAGTGTGGCGCCATGGTTTGAGTGCCAAACTAGGACCTGAGAGACCAGGGTTCGAAACCCCCCTCAGCTGCAAAGCTCCCTGGGTGACCTTGGGCCAGTCAGTGCCTCTTGGAGTATTAGCTCCCTCACAAGATGGTTGCGAGAGTAAAATGGGGTGTGTGAACCGTGTATGGCTCCTTGGAGGAAAGGCGAGGCAGAAACGGGATCATGAAACTCACTGGGAGCATCACCCTTTGCCCAGGCACAAATTGCAAAATGGTGGTCAAGAGACCCAGGCGGAGGCCTTACCTCAATAAAAGCAACGATAACGGCCCCGACCATCACGATGCTCGCGTTCAGAGTGGCCCAGAGCAGCAGAGAGAAGGACAAGCCGCCTGTCTTGGTGAATTTGTCAATATCTGAGGAGAGCAGGTTAAAAGGGAAAACAAAATATCTGGCCATGGATTTGGGGCGGGGGCGGGATGTGTGTAAAATAGGCTTGGCCGTTATATTGACATATCGCAGTGATATTTGCAGTGGCAGCCTCACTTCGCAACTTGCTTGCTGGGCTTGTCACGGTGCCGCTCCATAGCGTGCCAAGCAGGTTTGCGAGCAAGCCGTTGGCGCGCGCTTTTTACAAGGCAGCAGGGCTCGGCTTGGGCATCACGGGGGGGGGGGCTGCCAAGTGTCGCCCCCATCTTGCTCTGCCCCTGAGGGGGATGCTGCTAGCAGAGGGACTCGGAAGCACGGCGGTTTCACACAGCGATATACCGCCGAGTGAAATATCACCGTCTGCTCCTCATACGGCGCAGGGGGAGAAACAAGCCGTATCGCTTCCTCCCTCCGCATCTGTAAACTGCTCGGCTGATGGGCGCCCGATTGCTGCTCCCTTCTGCCAAGCGTTTAACGGAGCCCCCAGTCTGGCACTGGCTTGAGCAAGCCGGCAGCGAGGTGGGGGCTCCGTGAAACTGCCCCCCCCATATGAGTGACCCCAATCACTCAGATGGGATGGGTGGAAGGCTTCTATGCCTCAGCTGCATGAAGCCTGATGCTGCTGTGGCGCCAAATCGCTCAGATTGGGGGCTGGAAGAAGTCTCCCCCCATAACATCTGAGCGATCTGATGCTGCAGATGGGGCGGGGGCTGACTTCTTTTACGCCACAACTGAGCGAACCCCGATGTTGCTGAGGCGTATGCTCCGCCGCTGCCCTGCGCTCAAAGGATACTGCCCTTCACCACTTTGTATTTCAGCCCAGCGATGTATTCCACCACAATGTCGATGAAGCAAGCGACGAGGCCGGTGAGGATCCCGATCATGGCGCAGATGACCCACCGCCGAATCTCCACCGTCCGGAACGCCTGCGTTCGAAGAAGTCGCAATCAGAGGGGTCTGCCTTATTATGCTGCTTCTTATTGACACGATTCAATTTATGAGCGGCCCAATACAAATCATCTCTCTATTTGGGGCATAATATTGGACATTCAGCTTGGGAAAGGCTATGGGAAACAGATTTGAAATTTTCGGCATGCTGCGCGTTGAAAGAAAATTATATGAAAATGATAAGTGCCGTTGGTATTTGACTCTCTGTAGGCTAGCAAAAATGTATAAGACATATACAAATACCTGCTGGAAACGTAAAGAAAAAGAAGGCACCTTTTATCATATGTGGTGGTCTTTTAAGGTAATAAAAAGCATTCTGGGAAATGATATATAACGAATTGAAAACAATGCTTAAAATAACTTTTATAAAAGTTATTATGTAGCTGGTTGATGGCTTCCATTATTGACATTTTCTGTGGATTTTTGCATGTTTTTTATTGCAATGCATTGCTCTTTCTTCCTGATTTTATGTGATGCTTTAAAAAGTTTTGTAAGTGACTTAGAGCAGTGTTTCTCAACCTTTTCGGGGCAACGGCACACCTGTCTCATGAAAAAAATCTCGCGGCACACCACCACCAGAAAATGTCAAAAAACGGGGAAAGGGGAAGGATATATGTACCTTGATTCCCCTGCTTTGGGGGGTGGGGTGTCTGCGTGCCTCGGCGGGAGGGAGGGGAAGGATTCAGGTGGGCGAAAACGGAGCAGGAGATCGGCGATCGCGGCGGGTCAGGCGCCCGTTCCCTCTCCGCCTCCTGCGCTCAGGGCACCGCCGGTCGCCCCGCCCGTGCTCACCGGAAGCGGTGCGCCCGGAGGGGGAAAGAAGCCGGATCGGAAGTGGGCGCCTCTCTAGCCTCTACCCGAGGCTCTATGATCCCGCGCCCTCGTCCGGCTCTATGATCCCGCGCCCTCGTCCTACCGGAGCCGCCTGTGTGCGCAGCCCAATGCGCCGGGAGTTTTCCCGCAGCACAGCAGCTGGTGTCTCGCGGCACACCAGTGTGCCGCGGCACACCGGTTGAAAAACGCTGACTTAGAGCCTCTCTGCGTAGCAAGCAATAAGCTGACTAAATAATATTGGGCTGTGTCAAACATGAGTCATATGGAGTAGAAATCAAGGGATATTACATTATTTTCAGTGTGTCTACTCTGAGTAGAATGCAGTTGGATATCGCACAGCAACAACAACAGATTAGGTTCCGCTGTATTTTTAAATTGAGGACTTTTGGATGTGAGGAGGGAGGCGTACACATAACCAGATCTGAGATTTTGCAGGAGGAATTCCCCCCAGCAATCCTTCGGCCCTGGAGATGGACTGACCGTATGTTTGATCCTCTTCTCTTCATCCAAGAACAGCTGGTTCTCACAGTTGTCATAGTCCAAGCTCTGCAACCAGCAAAATAAAAAGAGAAGGGAAGTGAGAAAATAGAAACAGGAAGCCAGGGGAATGTAGCCTGCTTGGGAAAGGCTCACTTTGACTCAAAACTTACTAAAAGCCGCATTTTCCAAGATTGCACCATCCCACCAATGCCCTCATGCAGCCTTGTATTCAAGTAGTACTCCTCGCCTGATCGCCATAGGCGAACAGGAATTCCATGGAGGGCGAATCAGTGGAGGAAGGACAGGATGTTCCTTACCTCCCTTGTGCTCTTCACTGAAAAGAATTGAAGCCTCTTCCTCCTCGCCCAGCACAGAAAAACAACTGCAGCTTTTTATTACAGTTGTACCTCGTGTTACGAATGCTTCATGTTGCATTCGTCACGGGATACGAACGCGCCGAACCCGGAAGTACAGTGGGACCTCGACTTACGAAGATAATGCGTTCCGACGCGATCTTCGGTAGTCGAAAACACTCGTAAGTCGAATCCCCATAGGAATGCATTGAGCGAAAAAAATTCGTAAGTCGAAAAAATCCTATTCAAAAATTCGTAAGTCGAAAAAATCCTATTCAAAGCGGCCGTGACTTCCTTTCGGAAGTCGAAAAATTCTGTTGCGGCGGCCATTTTTTCCCCTCCGGAAGTCATTTGGAAGTCGAAAAACACGTAAGTCGGGTCACTCGTAAGTCGAGGTCCCACTGTACCGGAACGGGTTACTTCCAGGTTCGGCAATTCGCGCATGTGCAAAAGTGCAAAATGACGTCACGCGCATGCGCAGAAGCGCCAAATCGCACGGCGAGCATGCGCAGATTCAGCGCTTCAGGATACGAGCTTTTCATGTTGCGAACGGGGCTCCGGAACGGATCCCGTTCGCAACCAGAGACACCACTGTATTTTAACCAGTTGACTTATTAATTAACAAGATTCATATACACCCAGAGGGCCGCAGGCTCCACACCTCTGTGCAAAATAAGCAAACAAGGAGGAGCAGACCTCTCCATAACTTTTGTGGGTTTATTGTTTACAAGATCTGCTGGACTCGCAGCTCTCCCGGGTGGTGGGTAGATCTCCCAGGTTATAACAAACGTTCCCACCATCGCACGCCAGTTCCTTTCCAGTTGGAACCTTAAGCTAGGTGCCCACCTCGTACTTGAGAGAGAGGACTTTCTCGCTGTGAGGGATCTCGTTGGGGTGTGCCCGAGGCGGATCCATTTCCTGCAAGACACAACCGTCACGATTCTTAACGCCGCCTATCAAAAACTGGGCTCGTTTTATTTTTTTTATTCCACGAAATCAAATAAAAGCAGTGAGATCATCCATAAAAGCAATTAAAACATTAAAATGTTCGAAAAATGGAAACCAGCAACAGACCGCAAAACACCTCAGCATTCTAAATACCTGGCTAGGCCTTAGGTTTCAGGGCTGAGGTGCAGCCTTCTCAAACTTGGTGACCTCCAGATGTTCTGGAGCTTGCGGCAGACGGGAACAGTAGTCCAGAACATCTGAAGGGCAAGCTCAGGGCCGGGGGCCAAATTTGGCCCTCCAGGCCTCTCCATGTGAACCTTGGGAGGGATGCGTGAGAGAGAAGAGAAACTATTCTAGCGCATAAATGGGGAAATTTGCATGCGTTGCCCCGCCTATTTTTGCTTCTGGCACCGCCCACCAGCGGCATGCGGTCCTCGGGAGGTTGTCCAGGAAGGAATGTGGCCCTCAGGCTCAACAAAAAGTTTCGCCCTTCTCTAGAGCAGGGGTCAGCAAACATTTTCAGCAGGGGGCCGGTCCACTGTCCCTCAGACCTTGTGGAGGGCAGGACTATTTTTTGGGGGGGGGGAATGAATGAATTCCTATGCCCCACAAGTAACCCAGAGATGCATTTTAAATAAAAGGACACATTCTACTCATGTAAAAACACGCTGATTCCCAGACCGTCCGCGGGCCGGATTGAGAAGGCGATTGGGCCGGATCCGGCCCCCAGACCTTAGTTTGCCTACCCATGCTCTAGAGAAGGGGTGGCCAGCTCCCAAGAAACAGCAATCTACTCACAGAGTTAAACACTGGCAGTGATCTACCCCCTTTTTTGGGGTTCGGGTCAAAGTTGTTGAGTTTTTTCAGGGAGGAGGTAAAACGTTGAGCTTTTTTTAGGGGCGCCACAGTTGTTCAGCTTCTTTGGGGGGAGCCAATGATCTACCAGTGATCTACCGCAGACGTCCAGTGATCTACCGGTAGATCACGATCTACCTTTTGGACATGCCTGCTCTAGAGGGTGCCCGAAATGCCCCCTCCGAGGCAGTTTCTGAGTGGTACCCAGCGGCCTCTTGGTTCTCCCTCTGCAATGCTCACTTACTGGTTCGTGTTCGTCATCGAGATCCACGTAGCTCATGCGCCCGAGTCGCAAGGAAGAAGAGGACGGGGTGAGCTGAGGGGGCAAAAAAACAGGCATGTCAGTGAGACTGTCGGAGGAATCAGCTACCAGGCCTCAGGTAAAGCCTCGTCCTTAGATGAAAAGGCAAGGTATTTTCATGGTCCTGTCCTTCCACAGTTGGTTACCAAACCCTTGCCATTTGGATTCCTGTGTTTGTAAATGGCTGGGTTAGCTGCATATGTGGATAGGAAGGCAACATAAATATGTATATATTTAAAATAAATAAAACAAAATAAAAAAAAATTTCTTCCAGTAGCACCTTAGAGACCAACTAAGTTTGTTCTTGGTATGAGCTTTCGTGTGCATGCACACTTCTTCAGATAAATGTTACTACCATTAATTTTATTTCTCACCCACCATTCCCCCTAGGGGAAAGTCACAAAAGTTTTAAAAATCAATATTAAAAAGAATCTAAAACTGCAAGGGCAAGAAAATTATTGATAGGTTTATTATCTTTTTCGCAAACCACTCTCAGGTTTTTGTCTACAGTTAAGTGGTGTATAAATTGTATTAAATAAATAAAATAAATATGAAGAGGGTTGGTCCTGTGAATATATATATGTTTGTGTGTGTACATACATACGTGTGTGTGTGTGTGTGTGTGTGTGTATTCAGTTAAACATCTGGCTAGTTCAGATGACAACCTTGAGCTAGGGTAAGAACATTGAGAACTTAAAGAATAAAAGCCACTTTATCCAGGGCAGTCCGCATATATATATTGGCCTATTCCAGTCTCTTCTTCTTAATGGTGACTGCTTCTGCCCAGAAAAAGCATTTTGGTTCCAGAAATGTACTGTATTCTGATTGTACAGATAAAATAAACCGATAGAATTCTACAGGATGTAATCTCACTGTATACAAGTTGTGCAAGTGACAATAAAGTATTTCAATTCAATGTGCTGCTAGTTTGTGAAAACAGTCCAGATCCAAGTATCCCCAGGCATGCATCTCCAGATTACAGAGATGTCAGGTGCCATCCTGACACCCAGGCATCTTCACTTGGTTGCAAGTGGCCGATAGCTAGGTGCAAAATGCGCCTGGCTAATTTCGAACACTGATCTTCATCCCCTCCCCCAATCTGTGGCTTCTATCCAATGCTAGACCCCCTGAAATTAACAGACATGACTAATTTATTCTATCCATTCCAATGGGTCTACTCCGAGTAGGACTTTCGTCAGCTGCACTGCTTTGTGCTGTTGTCCTTTTATATATTATTAACTGCGTGTCAACCTGGATGTTATGAAACTCAAGGGAGGGGCATTGAAATAATGTTAGAAGGAAAAAAACAGAAGAAGGAAAAAACAAAATATGTAATGCTGAAGGAATTTAAGACATCATAATTCAGATAATCCTTCTCCTTATGCAACGAAAACAAAGCCCACAGAAGTCTTTTTGTCAACCACTTTGAGATTTTATTACAATCAAGCGGTATACCTGTATAATTTTTAAGAAATAAAATGAAAAAGTAACTATCTATGTCAACTGTGGAGAAAACGAGTCGACATCAGCAAGTCACAGCTTGCTAGTCTGAAAGGCAAGAACTTGAATGAGAGGCGCTGAATTTCCAGTTCCTGGTCATGGGTCACTCAGTTCACTGCTAGCTTAAAAAGGGGGTTAAATAAAATAAAATAAAATAAAATAACGCTGGCTGATAACTGCTGGACAGAGGAGTTGCTCTGGACAGCATCAGAGCACTTGGGAAACAAAGAATTCAAGGGAGCACAAACCATCGCAATTCCCAGCATCTGCTTATACACACAACACAGAGCGACAGCATTTCACCTTCCCAAGTCAAACGCAGCATCCTAAAATGGACGGACTTGGCTCCCAGTTCCCTAGAGAACTTCCTGAGCAGCCAGGAAGAAACTCAAACAACAGCAAAGCTTTGGGGCAGAGTGACACACCTGGAACAAGACAATCTCCTGGTCTTGGAGGTGTACGATTGGGGTGGGGGGCAGAGGCCCCAAAGCTCAATTTGGGATGCAGAGATGTGCAAACATAATCCCCATATTTAGGCCACGCGACAGTCTGTTCCGAGAGCCATTCCTACTCAATTCTTAATTTATTAAGTGGGCTGGCAAACTGCCAAACGAAGCAAAATGACGTGCAAACTGTTCACAATCAAGGAGATCTAAGGCAGGGTTCTCCACCCAGGCCTTTTATGATAGATCCCTTGATGCTGGAGCTTTTAGTTCTGATCATTCAAGATCTCAGAGGTAGAAGAAAGCACTCTGTCAAGCTCGCTTAGGGAAAAGAGGCAATTCTTGAGCAGCAGGAATAATACTAACATACAGTGGTCCCTCGACTTACGAATGTAATCCATTCCGAATGGGCATTCGTAGATCGGAAAAAATCGTAAGTCGAGTCCCCATAGGAATGCATTGGGAGAAAAATAACCGGAAAAAATCGTACGTCAAAAAAAAACCGCATCTAAACTTCGTAAGTCGAGGAAACCGCATCTAAAACGGCAATGGTTTCCATTCGGAGGTCGAAAAAATTCGTAAGCGCGCGGCCACTTTTTTCACTCGTAACTTGAAAAATACGGAAGTCGGGTCATTCGTAAGTCGAGGGACCACTGTATGTACGTGCTGGTTTTTTCCTGCCATAGTCTTCCAAAAGCAGCTTGCAACAATTTTTTTTGTTGCAAATGCTTCAAAAAAAGAAACAGATTTGCAGAGATAAAAACAGTCTCAGAAGGCCAAAAAACAACACGTTTATTGTGGGAAATTTCCTCTTTCGAGGTAAGGCACATGAAGCCTGACTGCCAGCATGTGACATTCCAAAATATAATGAAACACTTTGACTTGGTTAAGAAGGGAATGCATTTTAGCTAGGGGGGTAAATCACAGCGTTTCATATATTTAACCACATCGCTGCCAGCTTGACCTCATGAGACTCCAAGAGGACCGAGACAACTGCTTTGCACTCAGAGCAAGACTGGGAACGATCAAATGAATTGTTGAGTGTAAAGTCTCCATGTTTATAATGTCAACACTCAGGGGAAGCTGTGAGCTGCTCCTTCAAAACTCTGAATGGGTGGTTATTACAACTTGCAGAGACACAACTCACTAGCTGGGAGCCTGAAATGGGGAAATGCCCAACTTTTGCAAAATTGTCCATCGGCTAATTGCTAGGGCTTGGGCGCTTTGAGACCAGAACTATTCAGTCCCCAACACCCAGCTGATTATTGGTGCTGAGAAAAGGTAACTAACTATCAGTGTTAGAAACTGAGATATGAAAGCTTAGGAGCTAAATGGCACCTTAAACCTAGGTTAAGGGCGCAACAAAGGAATGTCTAGGCGCTGTTTTTTAATAATAATAATAAATAATAATAAATTTTATTTATACCCCGCCCTTCCCATCCAAAACCGGGCTCAGGGCGGCTAACATCAATAAAATTACAATAAAGTATAAAAGAAAGAAAAAACGTTAATCAAAATAAGAAGAATACAAAGCTGAAAATGAATGAACTGCAGCTAAAATATTGTGTTCATTTTTCACATGGTCTAGTCCTTCCCCTGCCTGCCCCCCTAATATTCTTAAGAGGTTTCTTCTCCGGTCTCTGGTTTCACAGCTGTGCCGTGGAACTGAGAATGCACCCTGGGTCCAAGCAAAGGTGACAATGAATGGGCGAAAGAGCAGCTGACACGGGCAGCCCCTTTGCTTGTGTCGTAGGATTTTTATGGTTGGAAGGGACCCCAAGGGTCATCTAGTCCAACCCCCTGCAATGCAGGAACAATGCAGACAGACTCCGTCCCCACCCCACCCCTCAGCAGTGTTCGGTTCTAGCTGGATCAGGCCAGAGGCCCCTTTAAACCAAGCACACAGGCAGGCAGGCAGGCGCAGACACAGACACAGGCAGGCAGATACACACACCCCTGGGCAGTCCAGATGTAGCCACAGAGGGGAATGACTCCCCTGCAGAAGGGGCTCCTGGGCTCACCAGCTGCTGAAGCAACTCCCCGGCCTGGAAGCGAGCCTTTCCATTCTTTCATTCCGGAAACGCACTCTGGACATGCTCAGGAACACCGCCCCTCCCACCCCCACCAATCGAGCCCTTAGAGAGGTCCACTCCAGCCATCGTTTCACAGCTGTCAGGCGGATGAGCGGAGTTTTACCACAATAAGGTCCCGGGGCAGCAAGCCCTGGCGCAGTAAGTAGACTTCGCCTGCTGGTGGAGGCTCCACCGCTCGGCGCTCACCTGGCGGGGCGGGGCGGCGGCCCCTCCGCCCGTGCCGTTGAGCAGCGGCGTGGCCTCCCCTTGGCCCTCCGGCTCGCCCTCCCGGCCGGACCACGACACCATCTTGGCCACGTTCGCCATCGCCCGTCCGGCCCGCGGAGACAGGAGGCCGGGGATGCCCCGCGCAGGAACCACGAGCCAGCGGTCATGTGACCCGTCCTCGCAGCCGGCGGAGGGGCACGTGACTCGCCTCCAAAGCCCCGCCCCGATTCCCCTTCCCGCGGCATCATGGGAGTTGTAGTCCTCGCCGCCGTCAGGGTCAGGATTCCCCAACCCCTGCACTTTTTGTGTGCTTTCATTCCTGGGCAGTATTAGTACAGCCTTTGTGTTTATTTTCACTTTTTGTGCTCATCATTTTAATAACGTTTTAAATTTTTTATCTGACCTGTCTATGATCATGTTTATTTTTTGCTTTTATCCTGAGCATGTGCAGAGCGCATTCCCTGGTGGAGCGAAGGCCTCAAGGCCCAGGAATCGTTGCAGCAGTTCCTGAGCCCCTGTGTCTTTTCTGTTTTTGGTACGAAAATAAATAAAAACACCCTGTGAGAGACATTGACTCCCAACAAAAAAATTATAGCAGTTTTATAGCAGTCTGAACCACCCTCAGATCTTCAGAGGAAAGGAGGTATACAAAGTTAATAAATAAATAGCAGACCCTCCAAGTGTCCCTATTTTCCAGGGACGTCCCTGATTTATAGAAGTCATCCCATTTTTCCTTAGGATGTCCCTATTTTCATTGGAGAAATGTTGGAGGGTATGAAGTTATCCAAGCTGTCTGAAGGCAATCTGTATAGGGAAGGTTTTTTATATTTTATTATGTTTTTATGTATGTTGGAAGCTGCCCAGAGTGGCTGGGGCAACCTAGGAAGAGGTGTGGGGGTATAAATAATAAAATTATCATTATGGAATGGGACATCCCTATCTTCACTGGAGAAATGTTGGAGGGTATGAAATAGATAATTTCAATGCTGGAAAACCAGACAGGCGACAACTTTGCATGATTTAGTCCTGAATTATGCACGCTCCCATTATAGATATGATTAGTTGTGGCTGATACCTTGACAACCTTCGCCAACCAGATGCCCCCCAAACATCTGGAGGGCACTAGGTTGCCAAAATCTGTCTCACGTTTCAAATGTTAAGAGTTCTCATAGGAGCCCCCAAAGTGATGCCTGCTTGGAGCATCTGAAACTTTGATATACTTGGGAGGGTTTTGTGAGATTCTGGGTGACTCCAGCTCCAGCCAGCCAGGGTAAGCCCCAGAGCATTTTGTTTTACAAATCAAAAATGAATTAGGCAGCGCTCAAAAGGCACTCATAGGTTTTAAAGAACATTCGAAGCACATTCCCACCTCCCTCAATGAATTCTGGGCACTGGAGTTTACCCCTCAGTTAAAACTCCTGGCAGCCCACCACAAACTACAGTGCCCAGAATTCTTTGAGGTAAATATTGTGCTTTGAATGTGCTTTAAATGTATAGTATGCATGCACCCACAATCTGAGAGTCTTCACTGTTGCTCGCAAGATCTGCCAGCCATTCTCCTGTCCTGCTGCTGCAGAAGGATGGGTCAATATCCATTTGGGTTTCTCTCCATTTCTTTCTTTTTTCCCCCCATCTCAAATTTAGCTCTCCACATTTGCAATTACTATTTTTCAAAGTCCTCGTGCACAGATTTCTCCCAACTAACACATTTTTGTATGCACTTTTCACGAACCGCATATCTTTGCAAAGCCATTTGCCATAATAGAGCACACTTTTGCATGTTATTTTCGCTAATTTAGGCATGCTTTATCCTGGTGTTATGTGTTTTCTGTACACTTTACTTTGGCTGGAGAACTGTGCTGCAACATTCGTAGAGGGGTGCAAATTTTGAAAGAAAGAGGGCTGTGTTTCAGTTCGTGTACTGCTTTGGAAAGTATGAATTACGTAGATTTAAATGTGAACTGAATCAATTCCCACCACCAACCGCCTTGTTCAGAAGTGAGACGCCTCCTTTGCTCCCCAGCAACTCCTTTGAACCAGCCCATCTGTCTGGGAAAAACCTGGTGAGGGTGGAAAGTCCAGTGACTGGACGTGAGCCAGCAGGACAAATGATCCTGAGTCACCAAGACACCAACCTGACCTTACTGCCTCTCGCTTCCATTTTTCTCCTTCCAATCACTTGCTTTCTGCAGACCTTGCACCGTTCTCAATGGTGAGGGAAAGAGCATGAAAAGTGGCTTTGGAAACAAGGCTAAGGAAGGAACAACAATAATATAGTGGATCTCTCCAATATGTATTTCACTTTATACAATACAGGAAAATTAAACATTTGGTACCAGCAATTAAAGTGGATCTGGTGCTCTTACAAACCCACTTAAAAAAAAATCAGACTTTTTAGCAGCAAAGACAGTCAAACGCACTGGGAAACTGTGGTATATCAAGTACTTGATGCAACGTGATAAAACAGTTAGAAAGGATGCTGGAAAACTAGCTGACGCGGACAATGCTTTGTCAAACTAAATGCACCAGGTGTTTGCTTTCAAACCAGGTCAGCTGGAAGTAACCAGAGACTATCAAAGGGGATGGAGAGAGGAAATTGCAAGGGCAGAAGAAGAGCAGGTACCGGAGCAGGGAAGGGAACAATCACCAACACTTTGTGGTATAAACTGCATGCTGAATGGACAATGCTGAGTGGTGCCATTGAGCTCCCATCCATTGTGCTGTTTGCTGAGAGCTCATTTATCTGTTTCTTGCTGGCTTCTGAACTTGCTGCTGGCAGAGCCATCTGCCTCCGAGGTAGCCGCAGCGTCCTTCAACAATATCTTTGCCACATTATACTTCAGGAGAAGCGGTACCCTAAACCCCACCCTGTTCCCAAGCTTATCCTAGCTGTCTGGGTTGCAGGTTGCCTGGTGTGGGTATGTAATGGGCAGAATTACAGGCAGTGTTCGAGGCAAGTGCAGTTCACCTTCTGCAGCGCTCCGTGGAGGGCAGAGACGTTTGCCAGGGTGAAGATTGAGCCACGGGGCAGGCCTCTTCCGATGGCGATGCCTGAGACCTCTCCGGGTGAGAGCGCACGATCCCATATGGCAAGGCCGGCCAGGTGGCCCACAAAAGACTCCGAGGGTTCGAACCCCCCACCCATTGTGTCTTGCTCCTGACCCAATACAAGAGACCCTTTGGGGGGAATCTCGTAGCCCTTCTGGAACTTGGAGCCCATGGAAGCCAACCTCCTGTCCACATAGAACCAGTATCGCCCCTGGATGGAGGACCAGATGACACAGATGTGGTGCCACTTGCCATCCAGGATCCGTCCCACCGGCAGCTCCCGAAAAGCAGGGTCGCCAATGACAAAGTGGATGGAGTTCCGGGGTGCAGCATCACGGCCGTGGAGTACCAGCTTATTGTCATTATCCTCCATGGCATAGGACAGGATGGTGCCCAGGTAGTTGGCACTGGTGCTCACCCAGCTGCAGAGGCTCAGTTCAAGCAGGCCGGCCTGGAAACCTGGCGTGAATGTGGCAAAGTTCTCGGTGGAAGCGTTAGGGAAAAACAGCATGGAATCCACGTTGCAGACTGTGGGAAAAGAGAAAGAGGCAATCAAGCCTACAAGTTTAACATGTGTCAAATCTGGGAACCGCCCCTGCCTGAGACCAATAGCACTGCTCATCTGACACATAAAGGACCAACATTTCGATTATTTGTGAAATTTTATCAATATGTTGAAAAATTAGGCTTTGCAAAAGGCAGAAGAATGGCTCAGAGTGTAAGTAAATTCATAAAAGTTATTTACATGGTTTAAAAATCAAAAGAATGGGAGCATTTCTTTTTTATGGACACTGAAAAAGCATTTGACCACATTAAATGGCCATTTTTAAAGCAACATTGGAACTATGGGGATGTAGTCCAATAGTTAGACAAAGGATAAGTATAGATTCTGCATAATCTCTCATCTAATAACTCGGCCAACGGATGCTCATAGGAAAAAATTACCACCTTTAGAGGTACATGTCATGGATGCCCTTTGTTGCCAGTATTATTTATATTATCTATGGAGCATTGGTCTAAACCAGCGTTTCTCAACCGGTGTTCCGCGGCACAGTACTGTGCCGTGAGACGTCGGCTGGTGTGCCGCGGGAAAACCGTTAGGGACCCACGCCGCAAACGCGTAGCAGCGGCTCCAGTGGGGGAAAGGGAGCACAGAAAGCCACCGCCGAGAAGAGGCACCGCGGAGAAGCTGCCGGGCTCTACCGCGCATGCGCAAGCTGGGAGCTCGCCGCCGAATCTGATTGGTTGCCAGGGACCAATAGGAAGTCAGAGGAAGGAGACGCGAGGGCTGCCGGTAGCCACCCGGTCAAAATGGCCGCCACCCTAAGGAGGAGCGCTCTGCGAGCGCTCCAACCGCCAGCCAGCCAGCTGAGAAGCCTCCCCGGCTCCACTCGCCGTCCTCACTCGCTGCCTGGGATCAGCTAAGTCTTTCCTTTCGGGTTTTCTTTCACAGTCCCAGGGGCGGGCTTTTCATACCAGTGGGGCTGCTTTGGGCGCATAACTCCATGATTTCCGTTACCATAGCGACGTTGCCGCCGCCATTTTGTGGGTGGTGTGCCGCGAGATTTTTTTCATAAAACAAGTGTGCCGTTGCCCAGAAAAGGTTGAGAAACACTGGTCTAAACCACTGACCCTCTTGGGCTTGCCGAATGGAAGGCCGGCAGTTTGAATCCCTGTGATGGGGTGAGCCCCCGTTGCTCGGTCCCAGCTCCTGCCAACCTAGCAGTTCGAAAGCACACCAAAAAGTGCAAGTAGATAAATAGGTACCACTCCGGCAGGAAGATAAATGGCATTTCTGTGTACTGCTCTGGTTTCGCCAGAAGCGGCTTAGTCATGCTGGCCACATGACCCGGAAAAAATGTCTGCGGACAAACGTCAGCTCCCTAGGCCTGTAAAGCGAGATGAGCGCCGCAACCCCAGCGTCGTTTGCGACTGGACTTAACTGTCAGGGGTCCTTTACCTTTTTTAAAAAGCCATTAGCTATAGCTTTAATAACGGTATGAAGTGCGCAGATGCCTGGGTATGTTCGAATGAATGCTTTAAATGTATGTTGTGGATGGGACCCGAATTGTTCCCTCTCGGGAAAGATACTCCCAGAGAGAGGTTTCAAAGACCTAAGGTGGTAAGGGAATAATCGAACTGTCGAGTTGCAAGGACCATGGGGGTCATCTAATCCAACCCCCTGCAACGCAGGAATCTTTTGCCCAACGTGGGGCTCAAACCCACGGCACTGATGTTAAGAATCTCATGTTCTACCGACTGAGCCATCTCCCAGGTCACAAAGCTACCAATGGCTATCGACTCTACAGCACTGCTGCTATTACCACCTCTGGGTACCTTAGCTGGGCCATTCCGGCGGGATAAACCCAGGCAGTTCATCTACACCAGAGGTCTCCAAACTAAGGCCCTCGGGCTGGATAAGGCCTGAGGGACTCATTTATCCGGCCTGCTGCGACCGCCGCCGCCCGCTGCCGCCACCGGCTCTTACCGGCGCGGCTGCCCACTTCTGGGTCGGAGAGCACAGGAAATAACTTGCGCGCATGATCAAGCATTATTTCCGGTGCACATTCGGGTTGCAGGAGGCCCGGTGTGATGGCCTGGGATTCAGACTTAGACGCTGAACCTGAAGGATCCCAGCCTGCACAGGATTCCCTGCCTCCAGAACCAGCAGAGCCGGGGCTGGGGCCTGAGTCTGAAGGGGCCTCACCTGTGCTGGATCCTCAGGTGCAGGCATCTGCTGAGTCTGCTCTGGCTCCTGATGGGGTGGAGGACCCATTGCCTGCAGGTGCTCCACTCCCAGCCCTGTCAGGGGAAGCTGAGGTTGCCTCTGGGTCCGGTAACCCTCCAGCCTCTCCTGAGCTGCAGAGGCTCAGGGCAGAGAGGCGAAGGGAACTGAGTTCCCGCAGGAGGAGTGCTTGCCTCCAAGCCAGGAGAGGCGAGTCACCTGAGGATTGGAGCCGCCCTATGCCTCGGGGCAGACAAAAGCCGGCCAGCCCCAGCCCCAAGTTGCAGGAGCAACATCGTAGCTGACCAGTTCCTGCCGGTGTTCCTGCTTGATCCCTGTCCTGCTTTCCTGCCTGAGCTCCTGACCCGCCTTGGTTCCCTGCTTGCCCACCCGTTCCTGACTTTGCCTGACTCCCTGCCCTGTACCCTGCTTCAGTTATTTCAGACTGCCTTTACGTGTACCTCTGACCTTGGACCGGAATTAGACCTCGCCTTTTGGATACCCCTCGGGACTAGCACACCCGTGCACATGCGCACAAGCTATTTCTGGTGCTCCTCTGACCCGGAAATGCGCTGGAAATAGCATGTCCGCACGCGTATGGGCGCACGCTCCCCCGGCCCGCCGCGCAATCAGCGGTGGAGACACCGGCCCGAGGCGCAGTGCTACACGTACTTGTCCCTGGTTTCCTAGGCGCCTCTGACTGCTCCTGCTCTTCAGAGGCCTTGCCCACGACCGCTTGCTGTTGCCTGAGCGCTTGTGGCTCCGGCAGAGGAGGCTGCTCTGCTTCTGCCGCCTGCTGCTGCTGGGGAGCTTCCTGACCCGGAGGGGATCCGCTCTGCAGCCCTCTGCCCTGAGACTGGGCTGCAAGCCGTGTGCTCTCCTGGAGCAGTTTCTTCCTCTGACGGTGCTTGTCATGGATCTTTTTCACGGTGGGGTTCTGCCCACCAGCTGCCTCCGGTTCCTGCTCTTGGGGGACCCGGTTCAGCAGCTGAGCCGCAGTTAGGCGGTTGGGGAGAAGGACCTCATTGTGCCCGGGGCTCTTCAGCTGCTGCTCCAACTCATCTAGCTTGCTCCCCTGGCTTTTGAGGGCATCCTGAAGACTCTCCAGGGCTTTCTGGAGGATCCTTTGGCCGGCGTGCATGGCCTGGGTGTCCTCTCGATGGCTCTCGACTTCCTGGGTTAAGTTGGCCAGGAGTGCTCTCTCCTGCTGCGTGGCTGCCACCTTCTCGCGGTCCCTCTCACGCAAGGCTTCTTCCAGGGCCCCGAGCTTCGAGTCTTGCTTCTTGCTCTTGTTCTGCAGCTTCTTCACCAGAGCTTTCAAGTGGCTCAGCTCCTCCTGCGTGGCCGCGTGGCTCTCATTGGCAGCCGACTCCAGGCCCTGGTGCTTGCTCAGCAGCTGCTCGAACTTGGCGTCGATGTCGTAGGAGACGTTGTAGTTCCCAGCAATCGCCTGAAGGCGCGTCAGGGTGACCTCTTGGAACCGCCGGAACTGGGAAACAGTTAGGGTGAGGGGGGGGAATGGAGAAAAATCATCATCATCAAACCTTTTATTGGCATCGCATACAAACATCCAAAACAAATCAATACAGAATGACCACTTCCCCAGTGGCAGGGGCATAGGAAGGGGGCGGGTGGGGGCGGGCCACCCCAGGTTCCATCATGGAGGGGGTGACAAATTATCAAGGAACAATTCCTGCCCTACTAGGGTGGTTCATAAAAAACTTTTTTTTAAAATGCCTGCTCCAAAGGTCTTATCTTACTACACTAGGGATTATATAGCTATATATGAAATTTCATGCATATCAGTTAATATCTTGACCCTCCTCCATGAAAATAGCTGTTTACTTGGCTGTTTTCCTATGTCGTGAAGGCTGAAATTTCAATTCAGTGGAGCACTTACTATTCCCAACCCTAACCCTGCGGAAAGCCATCTAATTAGACTTTAATTTGATTTTGACATGTTTTTAGGAGGTAATTTAATTATTGTTTGATTTTATATCAATGTTATGTATCTGATGTTAGCCGCCCTGAGCCCGACTTCGGCCGGGGAGGGCGGGATATAAATAAAAGGTTTTTTTTACTTATTATTATTCCTTTGTATGAAAATATGAAATAACGCAAAACCATTTTTGCAGGCAAAAAAAACCAAAACAAAAAACAAAAAAAACCAGTGTGGGGGGGGGTGACAAGAAATTTTCTGCACCGGGTACCACTTGACCTTCCTACGCCTCTGCCCAATGGCACAAAAGATTTGCTAAAAGAAAGGAGGCACAGCAGTCTATCGTCACAACTCTAGGTCTCCAGGGAGATCAGACGTCTGCAGTGTATTTCAACGACAAAAAACCAAATAGAGATATTTAGCCACTAACTTGGTGAGCTCCTGATCATTCCCCAGTAATAGATAATATATGACCTCCAACTCTGGTTTCCATTTGGGATGCAGAGTTGATCTAAAAGTTGCTGATGGAGATCAGCATATAGTTTACAATTAAGAACCATATGTGTGAGGGTTTCCACCAGGTGGTCTTCACATGGGCAAGTTCTTTCTCCTTCCACACTGCCTGAGAACCTTCCCCAAAGGAGGTTTGATGGATATGAATTAAACCTGGCCAGCGAAAATGTCCTTCTTTCTTGAGGGTTAAGCAGAAATTCAAGGTACCGTATTTTTCGCTCTACAAGGCGCACCTGACCATAGGACGCACCTAGATTTTAGAAGGGGAAAGCCCCAATTTTTTGAGGATCAGCTCAAATTTCTGTAGCTTCTTTTGCAAAGGAGAAAAGCCCACTTTTTGAGGATCAGCTCAAATTTCTGCAGCTTCTTTTGCAAAGGGAAAAAACCCTGTTTTATGGGGTTTAACTCACAGTTCTGCAGCTTCAGGAAGCCATTTCTACAGTTTCCAGACAGATAATCTAATCAGCCAGTCACATATCACTGGGGAAACAGCCTCCCTCTGCAAGGGGGCGGGGCTGGAATCTCTCTCCCTTATCTCTCTCCCCCATCCTTTGCTGAGCAACTGCTCAGCGGGCTTCCTTTCAACACCCCCTTCCCTCTTTCTCTCTCTCTCTCTCTCTCTCTCTCTCTCTCTCTCTCTCTCTCTCTTTAAAGCACGATCTGCTTTTGCCCCTGGGCAGTTCAGCTCCAGGGACCACACATTCGCTCCATAAGACGCACAGACATTTCCCCTTACTTTTTAGGAGGAAAAAAGTGTGTTTTATGGAGCAAAAAATACGGTATTTTAAAGATACTTGATGAGCTCCCTGGACGCTCTGAAGAATTCTATACAAAATGACTCCTCTCAGATTCCAACCCAAAAGTCACCGCCGTGGTGGCCAAATTTTGCGCCAATGCTATTAAAATCCGGGCCGCACATCTAGGAGGCACTCAAATCAGCTTTTGATCTGAGCTAGAAAAGATCTTGTTTTTAATTTAAGTTGCACAGTAATTAATCTATTATATTGCATCTAACGATATTAACGATAGCTAATCCTTTTTAGATAATTTAGTTTAGTTTAGTTTTAGTTTAGATAATTTATTTTAGTTTAGTTTAGTTTATTAGTTTAGTTTAGTTTTAGTTTACCGAAAAATACGGTAATTGTGTTTTGTTTCATGTGCCCAAGAAAGTTGAAAATAAAGAGGGGAACATGTTTTCACTGCTGCTACTGTTAGTTCCTGGCGTTCAATACCCTACAACCTAGTTTTTATTATAGCCTTGGCAAAAAAAAAAAAACAAAAAAAAAACTTTGCTGAGGAGAGGATCTTTATCTGATGTAAGGCAGATGTTTAACCAGCATAGAAGAAATCTCACCCAGGGAGAAAAATGCAGTTAGGTTTCTGGAGGGCTCCTAGAGAGGTTGGGGAGGCGAGGCACACTGCAGATACATTCTTGCATCAGCAAAGGGTTGAGGGAAGGGGCAGAGAACGAAAGGTGGCCCTTAAGTGCTTTCTATCTGGCCCCCAGAACTATCTCCAGGTAGGAACAGGGGAGAAGTTTGATTCGGCTTGCATTGAAAGGCAAGCCGACTTAATTTGCGATTTCGGAAGCAAGCTGCAAGCCGAAACACAGCCGTGCTTCAAAATTCTCCCCATCGCAAATTTCGCAGTGGAGTTGTGCAGTCAAGTACGGGCTGCTCCCAGTTTAGGCGCATCTGAATGATGCACAATCACACAGATGTCATAACTGTCAACTTTCGGATTTGAAAATAAGGAATGCCGCGAGGGAGGTGCAATGGCACCAAGTAGCCTCGCCACCCTGCGCTCCAGAGGCTGCGCGCGAATGGGTGAGCGAAAGAGCAAGCGCGTAGACGGCAGGCAGGCTGGCTGTCTGGTTGGGCGTGAGGGTCTGGCTGCACAAGGCATGCAAGCTCCGCCCCCAGTCGGTCTCAGACTCCTTATTGGCAGCCGAGCAACGCAGCTGAGGAGCCTCCCTGGCCGGCAGGGAGGGAAAGGAGCTGCTTCCTTTGAAATTCGGGAAATTTAAGGGATATCAACAATCCGGGATAGCAGCGGGAAACGGCATTGGAATAAGGGAGTTTCCCGCAAAAAAGGGGGGGAGGGTTGACAGCTATGGCACATGTGCATGGCGCCAAACCCAGAAGTAGCTCCAAAATGTCGTTAAAAGGCATGGAGCTGGCCAACAGCATGATGTGCGCTTGTGAAATGGGTTGAGCAAGATCTTTGGATCTGGAGGCAGGGTTACATTTTTCCACTGGACTCCTTAGAGCCCATGAATTCACCCAACTCTATTTATATCTCTACAGTAAGGGCTGTCGTTATTTATAGTGTTAACTGGAAACCATTCACGAGTGACTTATACTCATTAACGGGCTTATTTTGCTATTTCTGATCCAAAACGCTTCACGTCATTATTTCCTAGTTGACAAGCTCCCTTGGGGAAGCATCTGTTCCTCAAAGTTGTGAGGCTGCTCATAGCAGTTCCTGATAGGGCAGGGATTGGAATCCTGGTGCCCTGGAGGTGTGGCTGAGCTCTGACTCGCCATCAGCCTCTGGCCAGCATGACCAATGGTCAGGGACGATGGGAGTTGTAGTCCAGCAACATCTGGAGGGCCAATGGTCCCCCAACCCTCTGTTGTACAGCTCTGGAAATCAATAGGTAAATGGTTATGGCGACTGTAGGTGTCACAAACTTGCGACACCCTTGGGTTAGGTCAAGAACTTGGGGTAATGGTCTCCAGTGAGATGAACTTAAAATCATAGAATCGGAAGGAACCACGAGAGTCATCTAGTCCAGTGTTTCCCAACCTTGGGCCTCCAGCTGTTTTTGGACTACAATTCCCATCATCCCTGACCACTTGTCTTGCTAGCGAGGGATGATGGGAGTTGTAGTCCAAAAACATCTGGAGGCCCAAGGTTGGGGAACACTGATCTAGTCCAACCCCCTGCAATGCAGGAATATTTTGCCTGACGTGGGGCTCAAATTCAAAACAACACCTCAGAACAGGGCTTTCTGGGGAAAGCCAGATGGTGGCCACACACCTTCCAAGTGTCCTGGATTTTCCAGGGACAGTCCACGAATTTTGAAAGCCTTTTTCGAAAGTGCTTTTTTTCTGGGGGTACGCAGGGGTATGCATACCCCTAAACATTTTGTGAACTTTTGTGTAGTTTTGTCCATTTACTGTATTTATTTCCCCTGATTTGAACTATATAAAATGTTGGTTTTCTTGAGTCTAAATGAGAGTACCCCTAAACATTTTTAAAGAAAAAAAAAGCACTAATAATAATAATAATAATTTTTAACCCACCCGTCTGACTGGGTTGCCCCAGCTACTCTAGGCCATCCACTTAACCACTTAACTTCCCCCAGAAAATGCCGGGAACTGGAGTTTACTCACTCACAAAACTACAATTCCCAGCACCGCTGACAAACTAAGGTCCCCCAGATTCTTTATGGGAAACTGTGTGCCTCAATGGATGGCATGTACGCTGCCTCAGTTTATTATTATTAATAATAAAGCACAATCTAACACACACTTGTGGCTGCTGGCAAGAGGTTACGGGCTAATCCTAGCAGAGCTGCCAAGGGCTGGATAGATATCACAACAGCAGCTACTCCCACTAACTTAATTTAAAGGGAAACATGACCCCAAGCCTAATGAATCACGGCGACTGGAGCGGCACCCAGACTTCTTTGCCGCCAGCTGCTGATTCCACTATTTTTGGCGGGTGCGTTCTACCGAGCATCACAGAGGCAAGGATTGCAAACAGATGTCTCCTGCTTCGACCAGAGCGGCGTGTTATCGCTATTATCTCAGTAGCGCCAGAGGGCCTGCAAGGATGGTTGTTTGCCCCATCTGAAGATAGAAACAGCGCCCCCCACCCAACAACCCACGACGCTCTCCCTTCTCTAAATTGGGACTCTTCCTTGAGCTGTCCCTGCTAGTCCTGGAAAAGGGTGCCTCTCAAGAACCAATTGCTTTATTTATCAGCGCCTGTTATAGCTGGTTACTGGGCAGACAAATCACAGCATAACATCCACTGCCTCTCCAGAGCCAGTGTGGTGTAGTGGTTAAGAGCGGTGGACTCGTAATCTGGTGAACCGGGTTCGCGTCCCCGCTCCTCCACATGCAGCTGCTGGGTGACCTTGGGCTAGTCACACTTCTTTGAAGTCTCTCAGCCCCACTCTCCTCACAGAGTGTTTGTTGTGGGGGAGGAAGGGGAAGGAGAATGTTAGCCACTTTGAGACTCCTTCGGGTAGGGATAAAGCGGGATATCAAATCCAAACTCTTCAAATTCTTCTCTCCCCATTTGGACTCCTGGCCTTGTCTTTAATGGTACTGGTGCTAGCCAGCAAGCTCTCTTCCCCCCCCCCCCCCCCGTGAACCATAACAGTTTTCATTTCATCTCGGTTCAAATGGATTCATTGGTTTTGTGATACAGTGGTACCTTAGTTCTCGAAGTTAATCCATTCTGGGAATCCGTTCGGCTCCTGGAACTGTTCGAAAACCAAGGCACGGCTTCCGATTGTCTGCAGGAGCTTCCTGCACTCAATTGGAAGCCGCGTCAGCTGTGTCGGACGTTCGGCTTCTGAAAAACGTTCACATACTGGGACACTTCTGGGTTTTCGGCGTGTGGGAGCCGATTTGTTTGAAGAAGAAGAAGAAGAAGAAGAAGAAGAAGAAGAAGAAGAAGAAGAGTTTGGATTTGATATCCCGCTTTATCACTACCGGAAGGAGTCTCAAAGCGGCTAACATTCTCCTTTCCCTTCCTGCCCCACAACAAACACTCTGTGAGGTGAGTGGGGCTGAGAGACTGACTAGCCCAAGGTCACCCAGCAGCTGCATGTGGAGGAGCGGGGAAGCAAACCCGGTTCACCAGATTACGAGTCCACCGCTCTTAACCACTACACCACACTGGCTCTCTTAGTTTGACAACTAAGCCGTTTAGGAACCAAGGTATCACTGTATTTAGGACCCTGGCTCCATGTGGGAGAAGACTCCCGGGGGGGTTCTCCCAGTCTTCATCCTAGAATCATAGAGTTGGAAGGGACCCCAAGGGTCATCTAGTCCAACCCCCTGCACTTCAGGAATCTCAGCTAAAGCATCCCTGACAGATGGCCATCCAACCTCTCCTTTTAAATACAAACTGCCTGGTGTTCCCTGATGAAGGGTACTGGAGAAACCCAAACAAATATTAGCTAGAAATCTAACTACAAAGTCTTGTGTACGATCGGCTCTCTTGAGAAATTATCAGGTAAAAAGGCTGAGCCCAACAAGAAGACATTCTGGAAATATCAAGGCAGAACAAAAGAGCACCTCAAAGATAACCTGGATATTTTATTAGAGCAATATCTACTAGTGCCAGGAATAATGCCAATTTCAAATCAAAGGTATAAAATGGGAAAAATTAATTTCCAGCCTTTGGTGTAGAACAAAGACCCTGGTAGCTTGTTTTCATTTTGTGCAACCCGCACAGAACTTAATGTTCTGTTCTGGCTGGAATGATTTCACTAGTTGTTGTTTTTTATAATTGTAATTGTTTTATCTGTTTTCGTAACTGTATATTATATTGTTGTCTCCTGCCCTGGGAACGTACTGTGAAGGGCTGGTAAGAAATCTAGCATCTTAATTTTGAAAAGCAAACTAACTTTGTATGGAAAAAATACTCGATACATGATCTACATGTCCAAAAGGCAAGAATACCAATAATTAAGAAGCTGGTTTTTCGAAACGTTGTGCAATTCAAGCATTTTACTGTTAATGAGCTAGAATTAATGTTATGACGAGATGGAAACATGGGTAACAAAACCTTGTACATAAATAAGGGGCAAACGCTCGCGGTTTAATTTGAAGTCTTGAACAAATTAAATATTTGTGGAATTTTGAATGATCATATTTGGATTTTAGCTTGCGAATGAGTTTAACAGGTTGCTTCCACCCCAGGTTACACTGTGAACACATTCCAGAGTCCAGAATAATAGATACAGATCTATATACAGATACAGAAACTGCAATTAATCCAGAATGCAGCAGCTAGACTGGTGACTGGGAGTGGCCGCCAGGACCTGAGAGATCTACATTGGCTCCCAGTACGTTTCCGAGCACAATTCAAAGTGTTGGTGCTGACCTTGAAAGCCCTAAACGGCCTCGGTCCTGTATACCTGAAGGAGCGTCTCCACCCCCACCGTTCAGCCCGGACACTGAGGTCCAGCGCTGAGCGCCTTCTGGCGGTTCCCTCACTGCGAGAAGCAAAGCTACGGGGAACCAGGCAGAGGGCCTTCTCGGTAGTGGCGCCCGCCCTGTGGAACGCCCTCCCACCAGAGGTCAAAGAGATAAACAACTATCTGACATTCAGAAAATACCTGAAGGCAGCCCTGTTTAGGGAAATTTTTAACCTGTGATATTTTAATGTATTTTAATATCTGTTGGAGGCCACCCAGAGTGGCTGGGGGGACCCAGCCAGATGGGCGGGGTACAAATAATAAATTATTATTATTATTATATTGGTCAGACAGCAGGACTCACTATCAATAACATTATTTGGTGAACATAGGATAATGACAATCTATGCCAGCCTCACCTGCTCTTCCAATCGTCTAAACCTTTCGAAGAATAGCTTCCTTCGCTCTGCTGTCCCAGGCTGCTGGACCAAGGTGCCCTGAAAACAGACAGCGGCAAGGATCATGAAGACGGACAACATTTTCCGTGTTCCCAGCATCCCAAGAGCCACACACATCTTTGGGGTGATGCTCTAGGTGGGAACGCAGAAGACAGGGTTCAGCGTCTGTAGAAGAGTCTCTCTCTTAACACTACACTATTCGGAAAGCGGCTGCTGCGATCCCTTCCTTTGCTTCTAAATGCCCAAGGCCCTCCCACCAAGCTAAAAAGAGACCCTAGTTTGTTCTCAGAATAGATGAGATCCACAGACTTCTCTGGCATTCCCAAGAAGCCAAGTTTAGTTTTAGAGCTTGGCAGCCGCGTGGAAACATTACTTGGGGGAGGGAGGACCTGGCTTGGTTTTTGGAGTTCCTTCCAGGACCTGGAAATCAGGAGAAGACTGGTCATTAAGTTGGCTGCTTCTTTCATTCATATGTTGTTTAGTTGTGTCCGACTCTTCGTGACCCCATGGACCAGAGCACGCCAGGCACTCCTGTCTTCCACTGCCTCCCGCAGTTTGGTCAAACTCATGTTAGTAGCTTCGAGAACACTGTCTAGCCATCTCGTCCTTTGTCACCCCCCATCTCCTTGTGCCCTCAGTCTTTATATTCTCTCTCTCTCTCTCTCTCTCTCTCTCTCTCTCTCTCTCTCTCACACACACACACACACACACACACAAACACATATATATTGCCAACTTTTTCTGAAGTAAAACAAGGACATGTGTATTCCGGGATGGGCTCCTGGATGAGTCATGTGACCTGCGCCTTGCTCTCCCCTTTTCTCGGGGAAAGATCTCACACAGCACCCAGAAACATGCACTTGGCTGTGTGATATCGCACCCCCCCCCCCGGACTTTTTCAGGGCAATTGCACAGTGCGAGAGCACAGCTCCCCAAATGGCCACTGAGATCTTGTGCAGGGGAAATGGGATGTCCTGTTTGTTCCGGGGCACCTGGAAGGTATGCATTTACAGTGATACCTCGGTTCCTGAAAGGCTTGGCTCCTGAACAAATCGGCTCCCGAACGCTGCAAACCCGGAAGTAAGTGTTCTGGTTTGCGAACATTTTTGGAAGCTGAACGTCCGACACGGCTTCCGCACCTTCCGCTTGAGTGCAGGAAGCTCTTGCAGCCAATCGGAATCCACGCCTAGATTTTTGAACGGTTCCGGGAGTCGTAAGTTTGACAACCAAGGTACCACTGTATTCAGTAAATTCAGAGCGTGTCAATAAGGCTGATTTGGAGCTCTTGCAAAACTCCACCCACCCACCCCTAAAGTGGATTTTCCCCACTCAGGAAAGTTGGCAGGACAATTCGCCGGAAAGTGTGGGATAACAGCTGCTTGATGCAGCATCATCTAATCTCCCCACAAACAAATCAGGCTGAATACTCATTAAACAGGTCATTTGGAAGAGACGCTTGCCTTTCCAAAGAGGCAAATGCCACCGTCTAATCCAGGGGAGGGGGACCTCAGGTCTGGGGGCTAAATGTGGCTCATTAAGCCTCCGCATACACTGCCTTTGGGACTCTCTGCAGGCCCCACCCCACAGCTTCCTCCAGATTGCCTTTTTTGGCCTTGCTGGAAGGTGTGCTTGAACTGGATGGAAAAGTGGAGGTGAAGAAACCTCCAATTTTTGTCTGGTTGGACTCTACGGCTGAAGGGCGGTATACAAATTTAATAAATGCTGATGATGTAGCCTCCTGTACAAAGATAATGCCTCCCAGCACCAGTGGAATGTGGCCCCCAGAAGTCTGCCCACTTGGGAACATGGCCCTTGGATGGAAAATAGGAATGCATGGCTTTGAGCACAAGGAATGAGGACCAGCTTTCAGCAACCTGCTCACCTGGTCCACAGGTAGCAAAATTGGGCAGAGTTGGCTTTTTTGCACAGTTCAGAATGTTGCAATCCTTTGCTATGTGAGACTTGGTTCAATACCTTGCGTTTATCCAGGGGCTACAAAGAGAATGAAAGGTGCTCCGAGGCCATAGAAATGTTAACTTGCCTGGACCTCTTCACTTCATGACTGCTAGTGCTGCAGAAATATTGGGGTTCAGTACCCAATAATACCGTGGGTTAAGCCTGGATGGCCAATAGAATCCACACAGCAATGGTCTGTCGAATATTTATTCAGGCACTGCAAGGCCAATGCGACACAGCCTCAACCAACAAAGAATGAGCAGTGGCACCAAAAATATGAAAAAGACACAAGCATTCATTCACTTTCTGTGGTTTCAGGCACCAGGCCTGTTGGCAGACCAACTCTGCATTACAAACGTTACCTGAAAGCTGGCAACATCAAACCCCGGCAGGTGGGAATCTCATTTTTTTGCTGTGTCGTATTTGTTTTCATAGAATTGTAGAATTGGAAGGGACCACAAGGGTCATCTAGTCCAACCCCCTGCAATGCAGGAATCTTTGTTTTGGTGTGTTTTTCCTGGGTTTGGGAAGTCCTGCACATCACTCATTTTTCTTCTGTGAAGCGGGCATTTTGTGGTACTTGCAGCAGATGTTTAGATTTCCAAATGTGCCCCCAGGTGTGAAAAGGTTAGGGACTCCAGGAATGACACAATGCCTCCTAGTTTCCTCTTGTGTTTAATTTGCGCTGTCCTCTTCACTATAGAGGTAAAAGCACAAGGTGTCTGCATGAAAGAAGAGGGCAGCAAAAGCATCCAGCTGCATCAACATCAGTGTGGAGTTTGAGGAGACGACCATTTAATTGGATTCATTTTTGCTGGAGCCAGAGGCAAGACACTGGTTTGGGAGCCTCAGCCCATGCACGATGCCCAGGGATCACAGGGGTTGTTCTAACCCCTGTCGCAATTGGTGACCTGGAGATCAAGAAGACTGCACTGCAGGGCTGTCATAATCCCCTCCCTCTCTCCCCCTCTGCTCACCACCTGCATACCAGGGATGATAATGTGGGTAATAGTGGGCTGCACTGCAGGGTTGTTGTAGTCCACAGTCGTAGCTTCATTTCCTTGCAACGTGAGGAAAGCAACACTGGATTACACTGCAAGGTTGTCAGAAGCCACTCTGAGCTTGAGGCCCCATCAATACAGTATAGGGGTAATATGACTTGCCAGTATGGTGGTAATAGTTACAGCACCAGACTAGGACCAGGGAGACCTGGGTTCGAATCTCCACTCAGCCTCAATGCATAGCTGTCAACTTTCGGATTTGAAAATAAGGGATGCCACGAGGGCGGTGCAATGGCATCAAGTAGCCTCGCCACCCTGCGCTTCAGAGACTGCGTGCGAACGGGTGAGCGAAAGAGCGAGCGCATAGACGGCAGGCAGGCTGGCTGTCTGGTTGGGCGTGAGGGTCTGGCTGCACAAGGCATGCAAGCTCCGCCCCCAGTCGGTCTCAGACTCCTTATTGGCAGCCGAGCAACGCAGCTGAGGAGCCTCCCTGGCCGGCAGGGAGGGAGAGGAGCTGCTTCCTTTGAAATCCGGGAAATTTAAGGGATATCAACAATCTGGGATAGCAGCGGGAAACGGCATTGGAATAAGGGAGTTTCCTGCCAAAAAAAGGGAGGGTTGACAGCTATGCCTCAATGTCCCCTGCAGGGTCAATCTTTCAACCTAAACCACCTCAAAGGATTGTTGTGGGGACGGAAAGGTGAGAGGTAACTTCCCCTGGGTTTCTTGAAAGAAGCGGAATATACAAATGCGATAAATAAGTCATACCAGACTTATTTAGGAATATTAGAAAACAGACAGTAAAAGAGGAATGGGTTTACGTAGAGGATTACTTAAAGAAAGAAGGAATTAACACAAATTTAACAATTTGTCTAGATTAAACATAGAATATAGATAAGATTAGGTATGGGAAAGGTAATATGTAAGTAAATAGGCTATGAAAAAGAGAAAGAAAAATAACGGGCAAACAAACGCAAGATTGAAAATAGAAAGAAGATAGAACACATGAGGGCGAACAGTAGGAGGTCACTCCTTTTTTTTAAGGTGGGGAAGGGGAAAAGAAATAGGTTTGGGGGATGGGGGAGAAGGGAAGGGAAGGGGGAGGGGAAAGTGGGGAGGTAGGGGAGAGAATGGAGAGATTGGAAATTCGGACGACTGGAATGTGATGTTTGAATTGATGCGTTTCTTCTTTTCTTTTCTTTTCTTTTTTTTCTTTTGTAAGTTATTTGTATGCTAGAGGATGTATGTTAGGAAAAGGATGGAAGATGTATGTATGGAATTTTATGTATTATGTTTCTTTTCTTCGTTTTGTTGTCTTTTTTTTATACTCAATAAAATTTAATAAAAATAAAAAAAAAGTCATACCAGACTACACTGCAGGGCTAAATCATTATGCTCCCCCGCCCCCCCCCCCCAGAAAATGAGCAAGAGCGGATGCCTATGGCGCTGCGTTGCGTAAGAGACACGCCCACCCAGCTGCTGTCCAATCGCAAGCTACGCGGAAGTTAGGGAGCCCTCCCTTTGGGGAGCATTTGCCCACTTCAAATATGGCGCGGGAAAAAAGAAACCGGAAATCTGACCTCGCGGGCAAAGGAACGTGCCGCTCTAGGACTTCCTCCTATCTATGTTCAAGACGCGGATGGGAAGTAAGCCGCGTCGGTCAAAGATGGCAGCCGAGGTGAACCGGAAGTGCCTGCCGTTGGTTCCGGAATTTCGACCACGCCCCTCCAGTTTGTGTACAGATCGGCGCTGCGCTCTCGGCGACAAAGAGGAGCCCATGCGTAAGTGATACGTCAGCCAAAGAGGGGCGTCGGGCGTCACCACGCATGCGCGCCCAGAAGCGGATCTCGGCGGGGCTCAGCTGAGGAGACGGAGATGCCGCCGCTGTCAAGCTGGGTGAGGAAGAGGAGGGAGTCGGAGGGGCCCGGATCCCCTTCCCCCCACAAAGGGGTCAAGGGGCGGGGGAGGGAAAGGCCGAAGCGGCGTCGCGGCTGCTGCTTCTGCTTTTGCTGTTGTTATCAATAGAGGTTGTTTTACTCGGAGTAGACCCGTTGAAAGTAATGGGCAGGAGGAACTACCGTAAGGTTGGTTCATTTCGACGGGCCTGCGGTGAATAAGGCCTACATGGGCAGAACCCAGAAATGATGATGATGGTGATGATGATGATATTATAATAATAATATAAAACGTTTCTGGGTTGTGTAGAAGTAAGTTATACTCGGAGTAGACCCGTTGAAATCAAATCAGCTTCAACTCTACGATTCTACATTAAAATTCTGTGATTCTAACTTTAAGGAGGACAATGTTGGAGATAACATAATAATAATAATAATAATAATAATAATAAAAAAAAAAAATATGTGGTGGTGGTGAGAGATTTGCCAGCAAGCAGCCCACTCTCAGGTAGGGTGTCGGGGAGGAAGTGAGCTTCCCTCTCTTCCTGCAGCTCTGCCCCCCCCCTCTGGGCGACCCCTTCAGGCAGCGTGAGAGTTCAGAGGCAGCGAAGAGGAGGAAGAGGAAGAAGATGATGAAGAGATTTAAATGTTCCTGCGCAGGTGGAGAGTTTCCTCTCAGGCTAAGGGCACTTATATGAGGGCAGGGCACGTTGAGGCACAACACACATCCACAAAATAAGTGGCAACTTTTAAAACAATTAAAACAGTAACCGAGCTCTTTAAAAAGAGGCAGTTTTAAAAATCAGCCAAGCAGGGTGCAAACCAAATTTTAAAAGCATTTAAACTAAGCAAACAAATAGGTTTGAAGCGTGCAAGAACGACGGCAGTGTTGGTGCCAGACAAGTTTGTAAAGGGAGGGCTGCGTATGCACAATAAGTTCAAGGCAACCCCCCCCCCCGAACAAGAAACATACCCTCACAAAACTACAGTTCCCTTAAACTACAGGTCCCAGGTTTCATGAGGCAGGATGTGTGTGGAAACTGCGAAATTTGCCGGGCCAGCCCAAAGTGTGCCTAACGTACCCAGCAAGCTGCCTCCAAGAATTGTTGGCAGATTCTTCTGGGATGTTCAGGAGGAGGCATGGAACCTTCCACTGTTGTTTGTTCCCAGCATTTGGTACTTTTGACTGACCTTGTGCATGGAGGCTTCATTTGCTATCTGAACTGAATTCAGGATTGAGCTATCTAATCCAGAGGAAGGGAAGGTTCCGGATGTTGTCGGACTCTTGAAATCCCATCAGCCCCATCTGGAGTGGCCAGTGGTCAGGGATGATGGGAGTTGCAGTCCAATAGCAGCTGGATTGCTACAGGTTCCCCACCTGTGGCCTAGAAGAGTAAAAAGACTTCCTTGCTAGCTCATAATAAGGTAGGCCTGTGTACAGTAGTTGCACATTTCATTTCCAAAAGCTGCCTTTCAAGTACCCACAGCCTGAAGGCAACAGCCCCCCTCTGCTGTCCCCTCCCCCCAGCAAGTGGCATCCAGAAGTAGATTGCATTTGTTTTGCTGTAGCCGTTGGCAAACAGTTTGTGTAGATTGTGTAACCCTTCTACATGTAAGCAACATCTTTTATCTCTGCCACGCCCCCATGTGTTACAAGCATGGCATTAAAATATACTTTCCCATTTCTACATAAAGCCCATGGGAGGAAGGAACCAGATTTGTAGTAAACACAACAAAGATTCTGGGCTTCTGACTTCATTTTCTAAAGGGGATATTAGAGTCTGTTCCTGCAGGAGAATATAGACATAAGCAACTTTTCTCGGCATGCAGTTGTATTAACTTTTTAATTTGATTTTAATTTGATTTAATTTGATTTGTATTAACTTTTTAATTTGATTTGTATTAACTTTTTAATTTGATTTAACTTGCGTGTTCCAAAGTGTGCGAGAGACACTTTTTGCCAGTTTGTTGATTAATATTCTTTACAGCAGCTGAAGAGGGTTTTTTTGTTTGCTGAAGTGAGCGACCTGTTTTATCTCTTCCTTTAGAACCAGCGAAATTTTCCTTAGTAGGAATAGAGATGTGTGAGGTGTGGATTCAACCACAGGTACGTAGAGTGATTCTGTATTTCATTAGGAGGAAAGCATGTAGACTCTTAATGTAGGTAACATTGGCACAACTGGGAATTTATATTGGCCTGCCTTGTTGGCAGTTGAGAAACCTAAGCCGGCCTCTTCAGACATTTTAGTGTTGGCTAATCTTGATAATCTGATGATACTTTGGATAAAAATGTTTTTCAATGCATATAATTAAATGGCTAGAAACTGCTTTACAATTGGCTATTGGTAGGAGTTTCTTCCGATTTTTTTTCTCATTAAGCCCTCTAAGTCAACATATCTTCCTTTATTGCCTCTTCCTCCCCCGCACTATAGAGATTATAACTTAATAAAGGATCTAGTCATTATTAACTCATTCCATTGGATAATTAAGAGCCTGTGGCCACTCTTAATTCCTTTGTTGTTGTAACAACAACATTCCTTTCCAGAACAAAATAAAAAAATTCCTTCCAGTAGCACCTTAGAGACCAACTAAGTTTGTTCCTGGTATGAGCTTTCATGTGCATGCACACTTCTTCAGATATGGTATCTGAAGAAGTGTGCATGCACACGAAGAAGTGTGCATATCTGAAGTATGGTATCTGAAGAAGTGTGCATGCACACGAAAGCTCATACCAAGAACAAACTTAGTTGGTCTCTAAGGTGCTACTGGAAGGAATTTTTTTTATTTTGTTTTGACTATGACAGACCAACACGGCTATCTATCTGTAACTGGAACTATGGAAGGCACCACATTGAGCCGCATGAAATGGAATTCCTTTCCAGAGTTACCTAGTACTGGAAGACATCGCCTCTCCCATTACAGCTGTGATCTTTGGCCCTGTGGATCCTTCGGTGTGGGGTTCCTCAGTGTTCAATTGTATCCCCTATGCTGTTTACCATCTACATGAAACCACTAAGTGGGGGTCACCCAGAGCTTTGAGTACGTTGTCAGCAATATGCTGATGACACACTGCTCCGCATCTCCTTTACGTCTGCAGGTGAGGCAGCAGAAGTGCTGGATTGGTGTCCTGCCTCAATGATGGACTGGATGAGAGCTAGGAAATTGAAGCTCAGTCCATAGAAGACTGAGGCACTGTTAGTGGGTGGTTCCTCAGACCAGATGGATGGGAGGTTGCCTGCCGTTGATGAGGTTGCACTCCCTCTGAAGGAGCGGGTACGTAGCTTGGGAGTACTCCTGGATTCTTGGCTGCTGCTTGAGGCTCAGGTGGCCTCAGTGGTTCGGAGTGCCTTCCAACAGCTTTGGCTGGTGGCCCAGCTGCTCCCCTGTCTGGACAGGGATAGCCTAACTTCTGTTGTCTGTGCTCTGGTAACCTCTAGGTTAGATTACCACAATGTGTTATACGTGGCACTGCCTCTGTTTGGGAAGGCTTTTAATGTTTAATAGATTACTGCATTCTAATGTTCTGTTGGAAGCCGCCCAGAGTGGCTGGGGAAACCCAGCCAGATAGGCGGGGTATAAATAATAATTTATTATTATTATTATTATTATTATTATTATTATTATTAGATTGTTCGGAAGCTTCAGCTGGTGCAGAATTCGGAGGCCAGGTTGCTAACCGGGGAAAGAAGATTTGAGCATATTACACCGATTCTGGCCTGTCTGCATTGGCTGCCAATTAGTTTCTGGGCCCAATTCAAAGTGCTGTATACCACAGTTGCTCAAGAACTGTCTCTCCCCTAATGAACTGACCTGGACCATGCAATTATCATCTGAGACCCTTTTTTGTGTGCCTCTCCCACGAGAGGTCCAGAGGGTGGCAACATGATGACCGGCCTTTTCTGTAGCGGCTCCCCGTTTTGGGGAACACTCTCCCCAGGGAGGCTCACCCGGCACGTTTACTATACATCTTTAGGTGCCAGGCGAAAACGTTCCTCTTCAGCCCGGTGTTTGGCTGATTAATAGTCTATGGCTTTTTAAATGAGCTTGTGGGAGTGGGGTTATTGGTTTCTTTTTGTTTTATTATGTGTTCTGTTCTCGTTTTGTATTTTTATGCTGTGAACCACCCTTTGATCTTCGGATGAAGGACGATACACAGATTTAATACATAATAATAATAATAATAATAACCACCACCTATCTCGTTGCATTAACGATGCATTTTTCTTTACACATTGGATTGTGTCCACGGAGAAACATAACGGGCTCACTCTCTTCCCATAGCTTGTGGCGTGCTTCAAGATCTAGGGACGTGCGGGCATTGTGCTGGCTGCTGCAGGTACAAAGAGGACATGGAGGAGGGTTTGAAGTGGCCGTCGGAGAGGCTGGAAGTTCAGACAGCTGCTTCTCCTGGGGTCAGCCGGCGGATATCAGTCAGCGAATTCTCTTGCCATTGCTGTTATGATATTCTCGTCAATCCTACCACCTTGAACTGTGGGCACAGCTTCTGTAGGCATTGCTTGGCATTATGGTGGACGTCTTCCAAGAAGAACGAGTGTCCAGAATGCAGGGGGAAATGGGAAGGATTCCCCAAAGTCAACATTCTTCTCAGGTGATTCTAGCACAGTCGAGGACTGTGATATGTGGTCTTCATACAATGGTTGAGATATGTTAGTCTGCCCTCTTTGCTTAGTAAGAACTGTTGGTCGTACGTTTTTCATACTTTTAATTTCATTTTTAATTTCACTTTTAACGTATATATTGCTATGCGCAAGGCAATCTGCAAGCTGAAGAAACAACAAAGATCATCTTATAACAATCCGATCCAATGCAAAAAATAAAAACATGACTTTAAAATAAACAACTTAAAGTAATACTCAATAATCTATTAGAATATCGTAGTACAGTGGTACCTTGGATTAAGAACTTAATTCATTCTGGAGGTCTGTTCTTAACCTGAAACTGTTTTTAACCTGAGGTACCACTTTAGCTAATGGGGCCTCCCACTGCTGCTGCGGCGTGATTTCTGTTCTCATCCTGAAGCAAAGTTCTTAACCCAAGGTACTATTTCTGGGTTAGCGGAGTCTGTAACCTGAAGCGTCTGTAACCCGAGGTACCACTGTACACGATGAAATTAAATGTCAGCAAACAATCATTGGATAGAAATTCACTCCTAACAATTACAATAAATATTTGCTAAACTATAATTAGTAAAAACAACAAGTCACAGTGCATAAATACCACAATACATACAAAACCATGTAAAAAGGTCAAATTGAGAAACAAAGACACACAACTTGTAAATATATATTTTTTTAAAAAATTACTGAACTCATTCCCCCCTTTTCTCTACTTTTGCTGTTCTTAATGCCATGGTTTGGGAAAGGCTGACTTCTTAGATCCTCTAAATGCCCTCCGCTGTCAGTCTCGGCATTTCAGTGTTGCATGAGTCTTCCCTGGGGTAGAAAGACCACTGTAGAGCTTGCTTGGTGGTCTCCACGGCTGTTTCAGTTCAAACCTCTGGAGGGGGAGCTGCAGGCTAATGGCCAGATATGCTCCTGCAGGCCTCTTCCCCACATCAAACCCTGTGCCCTCTTTGAGACATTTTTGTGTTGCTAGAATGTGTCCTTGAAAGGTGATGGTACCTCTTGCTTCCCTGAACGAAGGTTGGTGTGTGTGTGTGTGTGTGTGTGTGTGTGTGTGTTTTGTATAGGTGGAATGCAGCCTCCCGTCTTCAGGTGAGACTCACATCAGTTGCACCTCCGCCTTCTGCTTCTAGCTCCGCCCGCCACTGGCACCCTGGGAAGCCTGTCCGTGAGATAATGTGGTTGTAAAAGATCCCCCCCCCCCCCGGTTTAAAGGGTTTAGCCAGCAGAACGACTTACCGTTATCACCTGTTTGCACCCAACTCATCCTCCACGGAGCTCATGGTAGCTCATTTATGTGTCCTGTAAGGTAGGCCAGGCTGAGAAGAGAGTATGGTTGGCCCGAGGACAGCTAGCAAACTTCACGACCGATGAGCTGGACCCAGGTTTCCCCAGTCCAGCACTCCAGCCACTTGCCCCCGCCTCAGTGCAGAGGAGAAGGCCCCATACGGACTGGCCGCAAACTGCAGGAAGAAGTCTTGCAAAGTAACGCTCTCTTTTTCCAGGGATGCAATCGAAAAACTGTTTCCAGACGCTATCGAGCAGCGGAAGGACGACATCCAGCAGAACAGCGACGCGTCCCTCAGCCTCGCCGCCTTTCAGAAATACGGGAGTGATCAGACCTCTGCAGCTCCAACGGCGGGGCGAATTAATCCTCGAGGAGGGGGGTTTTTCTCCGGCGTGCTGACAGCGCTGACTTGCGTGGCTGTAAGTCTCCCCCTTTAAAAAGCCCTGTGCTGGTGGGAAATAAAGGGCTTTGCTGAGGATGGGTTTTTGAAGGGCTGACTGTATACTTGCAGAAAACTTAACAAGTCTCCTGACTTAATGGGCCCCTTCAGAGAAATTTCAAAGGACATCCTATTTCCCTCCATCTTGGTTCCCTTGAGCAGGAAAGGTGAAGGGAAGCCTATAGAGGTTTGCGGCTGCCCGATTCGGTTTTTGTCTGCCTTTGGAAGTTGCCTTATATTGAGTCAGACCATTGATCCATGCAGCTCAGTATTGTCTACACTGATTAGCCGTGAATCTCCAGGGTTTCAGACTGGGGACATTCCTAGCTCTATTTGGAGACCCCGGGAATTGAACCTGGGACCTTCTAGATACAATTTAGATGCCCTACGCACTGAGCTTTGGCCCTTCCTTCTCTGCAGTAGCTGGGATGCCTGGCATTTGGCTGCGGCCACCAGGGGGAAGGTAGGTCTCCACCTCTTTTCCCCTCCTACAGGTTGACGTCCCCAAAGAACTTGCTGGAGACTAGAAAGTGGAAAGGTACCCAGAGGGAAGAGTAATGTTTGACATGGTGCATGAAGCCTAGTGCTCGGTTCAGCTGCAGGGCTCCCATAATATATTCCCTAGCACTTCCACTGTGCAGAGTTCCATCATCATCTCAGCAGCCCCATAGGGTGTGCTGTTATGGGAGGGTGTTCCTGTCCCAGAGTCACTCAATGAGTCCTTGGCTATCAGGCTTTCCAGCTGTATGTCATCTCCCCCTCCAAGCTGTATTTAAGCCAGGATCCTTGGAATGCCAGCACCAGAAACTTTACTGTTGGTGAATGTTCATTTTTGCTTTCTATTTATGTACAGTTGTACCTGGGGACCCAGGTGGCGCTGTGGTCTAAACCACAGAGCCTAGGGCTTGCTGATCAGAAGGTCGGCGGTTCGAATCCCCGCGACGGGGTGAGCTCCCGTTGCTCGGTCCCTGCTCCTGCCCACCCATCAAAGTGCAAGTAGATAAATAGGTACCGCTCTGGCAGGAAGGTAAACGGCGTTTCCGTGCGCTGCTCTGGTTCGCCAGAAGTGGCTTAGTCATGCTGGCCACATGACCCGGAAGCTGTACGCCAGCTCCCTCGGCCAGTAAAGCGAGATGAGCGCCGCAGCCCCAGAGTCTGACACGACTGGACCTAATGGTCAAGGGTCCCTTTACCTTTACAGTTGTACCTTGGTTCTCGAACTTAATCCGTTCCAGGAGTCCGTTCAACTCCCAAAACCATTTGAAAACCAAGGCGCAGCTTCCGATTGGCTGCAGGAGCTCCCTGCAGTCAAGTGAAAGCCGGGTCGGACTTTCAGCTTCCGAAAAAGGTTTGCAAACCGGAAAACCGGGTTTGCAGCATTCGGGAGCCAAAACATAGGAGTACCAAGGTGTTCGAGAACCAAGGTACGACTGTACTTAAGCCTACATTGGGTGGTTTTTTGGGTGGTTTTTTTTTGTAATATTGAAATTATTCTGTTTGCTAAATTGTTGATTTTTGTAATTTTGAATTCACTTTTATTTTCCGTATTTAGAATATTTGTATTTCCAGTGTTCTCTATTTTGATGCTTTTGAATGTTTGTTGCAAGCTGTTTTGGGCACATCGCATCGTGGAAAAGTGGGATATACTTAAAATCAATCAATCAATCAAGTCCAGCACTATCTTCTGAGCCCTGCTGGGTGCTTTGCTCTTGTATTAAACATCTGAAACATGCCCCAGTCACCCCTGTGCATAACCCTTCATGGACCCTCTTCATTGCTTTCTAGGTAGTTTTGCTCGGCTATCACTGGAGCAGCCGGGAGTTGGAAGATGACCTCCTCGTCCACAAACCCGTTGCAAAATGGACTGCTGGGGAGGTGGTACACTGGCTGGGGCAGCTGGGACCCTGGACTTCCCTCTACAAGGAGAGGTTTTTACTTGAGCGTGTTAATGGGAGGTGAGGAAGATCCCTTTGGTGATGCTCTGAGATTATTGAGAGAGAAACTTCATTGTACCTGGTGCCTTGCTTATCAAAGGTTTTGTGTTCCTCAGGTGATGTGAACACAGGGGCAAAACAAAAAATAAAGTCTTGTTGTGTTCAAAGTAAGTTTTTAATCTGTAGCGTGGCTGTTAGCAATAGTTCCCTGTTAGTCCTCTTGCTAGGACCATGTCTAAAATTCTAGAGTAGGCAGATGCGCTTTGCTCTCAGTGCAAATATCCACAGACCCGTCTTGTCTTGATGGTGATATTCGGCTTGGTAGTTCAGCGCGATTTGGAGCAGGGCAGAGGGCGTTTCCTTCCTGTAACGGTAACTCCTGGTCTTGCAGGCTCCTGCTAACGCTCACGGACGAGGACTTCTCAAAGGCTCCTTACAATGTAGAGAACAGTGGCCACAGGAAGGCCATTATGACGGAACTGGAACGCGTGAAGATGCTGGGGGTCAAACCACCGCAGAACCTTTGGGAGTACAAGGTGAGAGGATGTTACAGGAAGTCCCGCCTCCAGTGGCCGTAGACCTTTAACCCCTGCGCCAAATCACTCTTCTGTCCCTGTGGTGTTTTGATCCTCGGCATCCCTGCTGCAACCCAGCCCTGCTCTGAGTCTGGTCCCCATCCTGTCTTCAGCCTGTGTCACCCAAGTGCGGCGTAATGGTTTGAGTGTTGGACTAGCACCTGGGAGACCAGGGTTCAAAGCCCTACTCAGCCATGAAGCTCATTGGGTGACCTTGGGCCAGTCGACATCTCTTAGCCTAACCTACCTCACAGGGTTGTTGTGAGGATGAAATGGGGAGGAGGAGAACCATGGACACCAACTTTAGCTCCTTGGAAGAGAAAGCTGCCGTAGAAATGTAATAAATAAATAAAAAGTATCTTAGCCTGGCTTGAAGCCATTTTACAGAGGAGCAGGGGGTCTCCCCAATTTCCGTGGAATTTCCTGCATCTGAGAGCAGATGCCACAGTGTGCACCCCATTGTGCAATTTAATGCTGGCCAGCTCCCTCCCCACTGCCTACTCTAATGATATCTTACACAGTTACACTTGGGACTCCTTGATGCACGGCTGGCCTGAAGGAAGAAATCCACAGAGCAAATCCCCTCCTGCTGATTAATAATGGGGAACTAATTTATAATAAGGGACGCGGGTGGCTCTGTGGCTTAAATCACAGCGCCTAGGGCTTGCCGATCAGAAGGTCGGCAGTTCGATTCCCTCGACGGGATGAAGCTTCCGTTGCTTAGTCCCTGCTCCTGCCCACCTAGCAGTTCGAAAGCATGTCAAAGTGCAAGTAGATAAATAGGCACCGCTCCGGCAGGAAGGTAAACGGCGTTTCCGTGCGCTGCTCTGGTTCGCCAGAAGCGGCTTTGTCATGCTGGCCACATGACCTGGAAGCTGTACGCCGGCTCCCGCCATTAATGCGAGATGAGCGCCGCAACCCCAGAGTCGGTCACAACTGGGCCTAATGGTCAGGGGTCCCTTTACCTTTACCTAATTTATAATAGGGATCTGAGGAATGAAAGGCTGGTTAGCTCAACGTCAGTAGTGGGGAAACCACTAAACAGGTTTTGAAAATTTATCCCTGAGTATGCTGAGTAGTCGTGATATAACCACAGAGATCCTCTTATGGATGAGGACTTACTTAGGAGTAGAATCAGCCGTACCTTGGATCCCGAATGCCTTGGTACTCAGACGTTTTGGCTCCCAAACGCCGCAAACCCGGAAGTGATTTTTCCGGTTTGCAAACGTTCTTCGGAACCCGAACGTCCAGCAGGGCTTCCGCGGCTTCCGATTGGCTGCAGGAGCTTCCTGCAGCCAATCGGAAGCCTCGCTTTGGTTTCCGAACATTCTGGAAGTCGAACAGACTTCTGGAATGGATTCCATTTGACTTCCAAGGTACGACTGTATTAATAAATGGACAGTTTTCTCAGTGGTGGGATGTGGAAAATGGAGGGGTTGGTATTGGGACCTGTTCTTTTTAACTGGTTTATTGGTGATCTAGAATTAGGGCTGAGCAGTGAGGGGTGTCGGGTGGGGGCAGCGATCTCTCATTCTGCTATCTAAAGCGACGCCTCTGATCTCTGAAGCGTCAGAATAGAAGAAGATAAGAGTCCCCCCCCCCCCAGTTAGGCAGGGTTCATGTGAACCTTACTTAACATGACTCTGATCTTATGTTACACGCCTGGAGGGTGAAGAGGTTGGTGAGACAAAGATGCATTTCACAGGAGCCCTTTTGCCCTCTCCCTTGCTTCCGTTTGCTCTCCCTCGTGCATAACGGCTGACTCTCCCCCGTTTCTCTCCGTTTCCTCGCATTCCAGGCGGTGCATCCCGGGAAGTCGCTGTTCCTGTTGTACGCCTTGAAGAGCTCCCCTCGGCTCACCATGCTCTACTTGTACCTCTTCGATTACACGGACGTCTTCCTCCCCTTCCTCCACACCATCTGTCCTGTGCAGGAGGAGGAGCTGGAGGACATTCTCGCAAAGCTGCTAGTAAGTAAGAGCGGGGGACGTCCGCCTCGGGAACATGCCCCCCCTCCCGAACACCAGAAAAATGGGAAGGGGTTATGTGGGGGCAGCAGTACAGAATGCTTTGAGGTTACAGATCAGCGTCCCTCGCTAAAAGCTGCGTGAGAAATGGCCCCAGAAGCGAAAAAGGGGGCAAACATGGGGGCAGCAAGCCAAGGGCTTTTGCATTTCATTTTATTTAACAATTTTTTGAAGGTTTTTAACACATTGAGATCTAGAATCCAAACACATTTATAAATGATAATAAAGAGAAATATATCAATAATAATAATAATAATAATAATAATAATAATAATAAAGAAAACTACAAAATAGAATACTCATGATTCTTACAAAACACAATTACAGTCGTACCTTGGATCTCAAACGCCTTGCCTCCCGAACAAATCGGCTCCCGAACGATCGAAACCCGGAAATCAGTGTTCCAGTTTTTTGAATGATTTTCGGAAGCCGAACGTCCAGCAGCTCCTGCAGCCAATCAGAAGCCATGCTTTGGTTTCTGAATGTTTTGGAAGTCAAACGGACTTCCGGAACGGATTCTGTTCGACTTCCAAAGTACAACTGTATAGAGAAAAAAATAACTAAAAATACTGCTTCTCACTGGTAGAAAACGTGGGATATCTCTACACATCGGGATTGATTGCTAAATCACTCTTTAGAACCATATCTCTATGAAGGGAGCAGGTGTCTCTTAAAACTCTCAGCCCCCTTAACAGACTAGACTTCCCAGGATTCTTTGGGGGAAGCCAAGACTGTTTAAAGTGGCATAGGTACTGCTTTGAATGTATGGTGCAGGCAGGCTTTAGTGTGAAGCAAATTCCTGTGTTCCTCTGCAAGTTTGGCAGATGCCAAATACAATAATTGCCACCACATAAAGATATGAGGGACGCGGGTGGCGCTGTGGTCTAAACCACTGAGCCTCTTGGGCTTGCTGATCAGAAGGTTGGTGGTTCGAATCCTCGCGACGGGGTGAGCTCCCGTTGCTCTGTCCCAGCTCCTGCCCACGTAGCAGTTTGAAAGCACGCCAAAAAGTGCAAGTAGATAAATAGGTACCGCTCTGGTGGGAAGGTAAACGGCGTTTCCGTACACTGCTCTAGTTTTGCCAGAAGCAGCCTATTCATGCTGGCTACAGTACAACGGCTCCCTCAGCCAGTAAAGCGAGATGAGCGCCGCAACCCCAGAGTCATCTGCAACTGGACTTAACTGTCAGGGGTCCTTTACCTTTACATTTAAAGATATTTGCAGTGATACAGGGTGCCTTTCCTTCATGTTATGCTTGCTTAAAGTACTGCTTTCCAAAGGTGGCATATATCCAGTATGGACAAAATGTGCTCGCTCCAGCGATTGAACTGCCAGAAATCTTCCTGGGAAATCCTAGTACAGACTCTTAAACCCCACTGTATAGCATTAAACACTGAGATGAGAAAATACTTCCTGCCAAGATTACCAGCATCGTCATGTTTAAGAGCCACGCCGGTATCCCCAGTGTTGACGGCCATGTTTTTTCTAGCCTGCTGTCCATCTGAAATGGCTTCGCTTTGGGCTAAAAGTGAATACACACACACAGATCCTAAGCCACTTCTGGGCAGAAATCTTTTTATTTGCTTTCAAAAGAAAAGTGGTCAATAAACATTGCCAGTAGCAAGAACTAGGTTCCGATGGCAACATTTGAACCAGGGATAATTTGGTGTGGTGCCGGCCTGTTTTTTCCTGGACGCTTTCTGTCTCTCTCAGGACCTGAAGGAGCCTGCTTGGAAACAGTGGCGAGAATTCTTCGTGAAATACTCTTTCCTGCCCTACCAGCTAATAGCTGAGTTTGCTTGGGACTGGTTAGAGGTGCACTACTGGACGTCCCGGTTCATCATCGTCAACGCCATGCTGCTCTCTGTGCTGGAGCTCTTCTCCTTCTGGAGGCTGTGGTCAAGACGGGAGCTGAAGTGAGTCCCTCTCGGACCCTCCTACCTTCCAGAATTAGCAACCCGGTTTTTGTACTTGTAAAATCCCTTTAATGTTTCTGTTACAGGTAGGTAGCTGTGTTGGTCTGCCGTAGTCAAAACAAAATTAAAAAATCCCTTCCAGTAGCACCTTAAGAGACCAACTAAGTTGGTTCTTGGTATGAGCTTTCGTGTGCATGCACACTTTTTCAGATATACTGAAACAGAAGTCACCAGACCCTTATATATAGTGAGAGGGTGGGGAGGGGTATTACTCAAATGGGTGATTGGCTGATAGGTGTGGTGAACCTGTTGATGACTGTTAACGACTGCAATTGGTCTTACAGGAAAAAGCAAGGGGCGAGATCGCTAAAAATAGCTTTATCATGTATAATGAGATAAGAATCCAATGTCTCTATTCAGACCAGGTCTCTCCTTGGTTTTAAGTTTGGTAATAAGTTGCAATTCAGCAACTTCTCTTTCCAGTCTATTTCTGAAATTCTTTTGTAATAAGACAGCTACTTTGAGATCTTGTATAGAGTGTCCTGGGAGATTGAAGTGTTCTCCTACTGGCTTCTCTGTCTTGTGATTCCTGATGTCAGATTTATGTCCATTTATCCTTTACCACACCTATCAGCCATCACCCATCTGAGTAACACCCCTCCCCACCCTCTCACTATATATAAGGGTCTGGTGACTTCTGTTTCAGTGTATCTGAAGAAGTTGTGCATGCACACGAAAGCTCATACCAAGAACAAACTTAGTTGGTCTCTAAGGTGCTACTGGAAGGAATTTTTTTATTTAATGTTTCTCTCTTTTTCTCACCGTCTTTTTGCGGAAATCAAAGAGAGAACCTGCACTGAATAGAGAGGTTCCTCCTTTTCCATCTCCCAGCTGTGACTCAGCTTCTTCCTGCTCAGTGGAGGAAAAGCTAGCCGTGCAATGGTGTGCCCAGGGATCTTTTATTTTTGGATATCAGAAAGTCCCCAAGGTAAACTTGACGTCTCATTTATGAGCAAACGAGGGAAAAGCACGTGACTTACAGTGCTCCAGATAAGCAACGTTCATTTGAAACGAAAAGGAGTGTCGTGAACCGCACATTTCCTGTACAGGTGAAACTTGAAAAATTAGAATATAGTGGAAAAGTCCATTTATGTAAGCAACTGTTTTCATTAGCTACTGGACTTTAATATATGAGATAGACTCATGACATGCCAAGCGAGATATGCCAAGCCTTTGTTTGTTATAATTGTGATGATTATGGCATACAGCTGATGAGAACCCCAACTTAACAATTTCAACTTTGGGGTTCTCATCAGCTGTACGCCATAATCATCACAATTATAACAAACAAAGGCTTGGCATATCTCACTTGGCATGTCATGAGTCTATCTCATATATTAGCAGCCCCAGAAAGAGGGTGGGCCATATGGGCCACTTGGCCCGGGCCTCCGATTCCAAAGGGGGCCTCAATCAGCATATTCACAATCGCTCACCTGGTTGTGTTGGAGAGGTGAGGGATTGTGAATACGCCCTCGGTAAGCAAGTAAGGTCTTAGACAAGTCAAGTGTTTGTGATGGTGGGCCATGTTTTTCATGCTCTTAAAAGTTGGTGAGTTTTTGTTTGAAATCTTGTTTGCAAAAAAATTAAACAACGCATAACTTAAAGATGGGGATGCAGGTGGCACTGTGGGTTAAACCACAGAGCCTAGGGCTTGCCAATCAGAAGGTCGGCGGTTCAAACCCCCGCGACGGGGTGAGCTCCTGTTGCTTGGTCCCTGCTCCTGCCAACCTAGCAGTTCAAAAGCACGCCAGTGCAAGTAGATAAATAGGTACCGCTCCAGCGGAAAGGTAAACAGCGTTTCCGTGCTCTGCTCTGGTTCGTCAGAAGCAGCTTAGTCATGCTGGCCACATGACCTGGAAGCTGTACGCCGGCTCCCTCGGCCAATAATGCGAGATGAGTGCTGCAACCCCAGAGTCGGTCACGACTGGACCTAATGGTCAGGGGTCCCTTTACCTTTACCTTTGCTTATTGCTGATTTTTTTTGGAAAATGCTGAAAAATTGATGAAGATGTGGCCATTTGTTTAAACTAGGCCAAGAATATTACTTACACCCGAGGACTACATATAGCTCAATGAGGATAAAATTTGGTGGAAACCATGTTTTTTAAAGAAATAGTGGCTTTCTCACAAGCATACATCTTTTTTTAAGAGTGGAATAAGAAGATAATAAATAATAGTCAAAGTTGTCTACTTAAAAATAGATTTTTAAATACATTTTTGAACTATTAAAAATTGTAGAATACATTTTTAAATGAATATTGTATTTATTGTAAAATGTATTTAAAATTATAATACATTATAAAAAAATTACGTTATCGGAGATCCCCAGGGTAAAAAAAAGGGGGCACATTTTCTACCTGGCCCGGGCCTCTGCCTGGCTCTGCAAGGGCCTGTATATTAGTTTCACCTTTTAAGTCGAATTACTGAAAGAAATGACCCTTTCCACGATATTCTAATTTTTTGAGTTTCACCTGTACATGTTGGAGAACCCCCCCTTTTTTGGTTCTCCCCTCCCTCCTTTCTCTTAGTTACTTTTTTGAGCTTGTTTAAACCTCTCCTTCAAACTATCACGTTGGTGTTTTCCTGTAAATCAGGCATGTCCAACAGGTAGATCGTGATCTACCGGTAGATCACTGGGCGTCTGTGGTAGATCACCAGTAGATCAGTGGCTCCCCCCAAAGCTAAAAAACTTTGGCTCCCCTAAGAAAAAGCTCAACATCTTTGCCCTGCACCCCTAGAATGACCTGAACCACCAAAAACAGGGCTTTCCTTCCTAAAAAAAGCTCAATGTCGCTTTCCTCTTCCCTAAAGAAGCTCAACAACTTTGACCTGAACCCCCCAAAAGGGGGTAGATCACTGCCAGTTTTTAACTCTGTGAGTAGATCGCAGTCTCTTGGAAGTTGGCTACCCCTGCTGTAAATGATTGAACGCATTTGCTTTCCCTGGACTGTTGTGTGTTGCACAACGGTGTTTTTAGGGCGGCATCTGCCAGAGTTCCAAAGGTTCCTCGGGAATGAGATCTAGGGCTCTAATCTGCTCTTTTTCCCTCCCCATCTAGGACAATTCCTCACCGGATGTGGGGCCATTTCTGGAAAGTGTCCACCCAGGGACTCCTCATGGCTATTTTCTGGCCAGTTATTCCTCAGTTTGTTTGCAACTGCCTGTTCTACTGGGCTTTGTACTTTAACCCCATTATAAACATTGATCTGGTGGTGAAAGAAATCCGTCGCTTGGAAACTCAAGTGCTTTGATGGCGTGTTCTGGGATCGGCGCTGTGCTGTGCAGTCCTGAACCATCTGGTGGCAGGGAGCTGGCCAAAAAGAAAGGCAATTTAATTTTCTTCCCACAGTGACAAAACTTGTGATTATTTTTTTTTTTAATGCCACACCTCCTTTTGCAGCAAGTCTTCCTTTTCAAAGCTGTGACGGGGGCAACTAATGAAGGGAGGTGCTTTTCCTCGAGGAGAAGGAACAATTAATTCCCCTATATTCAGAACGTTTGCTTTTGGACTAATCGAAGCGCCAACTTTTGCGTGCCACTCTCTGTATCCGGCCGTGCGGCACAAGAATCCCGATGAGAAATCGGAGCAGCCAGGCTCCTTTTTCGTGCAAAACGAGTCCTGCATTTACACGTTAAGCAGCTGTATATGGCTCGGATGCTGACTCGGCCCCCTTTTCCGTATACACACAGCTCTGGTCGTGTTTGTGAATCTGAAGTAATTTCTGTTGCTGTATTGATTTATTAGATCTACTTGCCAACTGCTCACATTTTTTATTTTTTTTTTGAAAAATGCAGGGGAAATATGTTCTGCACGTAAATACCACTTGATCGTGAGACGGTGGGCTTTTTTCCTGTACGTAGATGAACGCCTCCTGTTGCCACTTGTTAAATGTATGCCAAAACCAAGATTAGCTTTATTTTAAATGATGTGCCCCTATAAATTAAACTTGACTCTGCGTTTGTAATGATATGACCTTCAGATTTGCATATGAACATTTTTAAGAATTAAAACGGAAGATTTTTTTTTCTATTATTTATTATTAGTATTACATTTTTACCAAACACTGTTGTTCTTCTCCCTCTCCCCCTTCTTCCCTTCACAACAGCCCTGTGAGGTAGGCTGGCCTGAGGTTTCATGGTCAAGCAAACGTTTGCCTGGGGTACCGTATCTTCCGGCGTACAAGGCGACTGGGGGTATAAGACGACCCCCAGTTTTTCAAGTTAAAATATAGAGTTTGGGATATACTCTATATTTTAACTCAAAAAATGTTGAGCGGCGCCGGAATCGCGTCTGCGGAGCCGCGGACATGCGCAGAAGCGATTTCTGGTGCGCTGCCCATATCCAAAATGTCCGCAGCGCCAGAAATCGGTTCTGCGGAGCCACAGACGTGATTCCGGCGCTGCTTGGCAAGTCTCCGCGCCGCGCTGCAGTATCCGGCATACAAGACGACCCCCGATTTTGGAGCAGATTTTCCGGGGTTCAAAAGTCGTCTTGTACGCCGGAAAATACGGTATATAAGATAAGGAAATGGTTACTCTGCGGGCTGAGTCCTTTCTGGACGACACTTCAGACTTATAAACCAAGAGGAGAATATCACATACTGAATTGAAATGAGATGTACCGAGGTTAGGTAGGTGGCCTTGTGTCACTTGGGCCAATGAGCTGGGTTGGAGTATGTTACCCCTCTTCTGTTTGGGGGAACGTTTCCTGTTTGAAGAATGGCTGAAATTATTTGGAAGTTGGTGTGTTTGTCTAGACAACACCCATCCAAAGCTGGGTGAAATCTAGAGCCGCTTTGATTTGTTTTTGAGAAGTGACTCTAGGAAGGGAACGTCCCGTGTCCGTGAAGTCTGGCCCAAGTGACGCCCTTTCTTAATCGTCTTCACATTGAGGGTTGAACGACCCACATAAAGTATCCGGCCAGAACAAATACTTGGAATTGTATGGGGCTCTCGCCAGACACTTGGCTGCTTCGCGGTCGCATTCGCAAGCCATTTTTTGGCACTTGTCTTCTATATCGTCTGTGAAAAGAAAAAGGGAGGTCAGGAATCAAACCCGTCATTCGGGGCATTGCGAAATGGGTTCCAGAATGCGCCAGATTTTTCTGGCCTTCAGTAGGACGAGAGGGAATGAAATACTTACTTAGATACTAAATATTTTGAATAAAACTGGATGCCCAGGGTCTTGGGAGAGCCAGTGTCTTTAGGAATGACACACTAATAGGATGAAGCACATCCTATGTGTGGTTGCTCAGAAATAAGTCCCACTGTAAGTGGGTAGAGCAGCCTCCTTTAACCCACTGCCCTAGACTCCCAATTCCCATCTAGCAGCCATCAACAGCCCTCTGCACCCTGAATTTGACTAATCCTCTTTTTAAGTCATCTAAGTTGGTGGAAGGGACCCAGGTGGCGCTGTGGGTTAAACCACAGAGCTTGCTGATCAGAAGGTCGGCGGTTTGAATCCCTGCGACGGGGTGAGCTCCTGTTGCTTGGTCCCAGCTCCTGCCCACCTAGCAGTTCGAAAACACGTCAAAGTGCAAGTAGATAAATAGGTACCGCTCCGGCGGGAAGGTAAACGGCGTTTCCGTGCGCTGCTCTGGTTCGCCTGAAGCGGCTTTGTCATGCTGGCCACATGACCTGGAAGCTGTACACCAGCTCCCTCGGCCAATAAAGCAAGATGAGCACCACAACCCCAGAGTCGGACACGACTGGATCTAATGGTCAGGGGTCCCTTTACCTTTTACCTTTAAGTTGGTGGGCATCACTGCCTCCTGTGGGAGCGAGTTCCGCAGTTTAACCATGCAGTGAGTGAAGAAGTCCTTTCTGTTATCTATCCTGAATCTTCTAACATTCAGCTTTGACAGATGTCCACAAGTTCCAGTGTTACGAAAGCGGGAGAAAAGTTTCTATCCACTTTCTCCATGCCATGTGTAATCCTAAAAATTCCTATCATGTCGCCTCTTACTTGCCTTTCCTCTAAGCTGCAATCTTTCCTCATAGGGGAAGCCTCTCCATCCCATTGGAACATTTCAGTTGCCCTTTTCTGAACCTTTTCCATGTCCTTTTTGAGGCGAGGCGACCAGAACTGTACTCCAAATGCTGCTGCCCCCTAGATTTGTATAACAGCATGGTGATAAATTCCTTTCCTAATGAACCCTAGCATGGAATTTGCCATTTTTCACACAAGATCTGCATATTTACTGAACTATCCCACGACATCCCCAACGTCCAAGTTGTAGTTCAGCAGCAATTGGAGAGCCAAAGGTTCCCCACACCTGTTTAATCTGACATGGACATCTGAAATTCCTTGCTTACAGCTAGAATATCTCCTGGGCCTTAGAATCACAGAACTGTAGCGTCGGAAGGGGCCACAAGGGGGCATCTAGTCCAACCCCGTGCAATGCAGGAATCACAGCTAAAGACTCCAAGCCGGATCAGGGCTGTGTTGTTTTCCCTGCAGTGCAGGGCTTGGTGTCAGGATACCGAGCATTGCATTCAGCTCCTAGCCAAAGAGGGCTGCTGATGCTACTAGCAGATATGCCCACCAGGCTGAATGAAGGGGGCAGTTGGTGGCTGCAATGCTGCCAATGTCCATGCCAGTGGGACCAGCTGTTGGAGAAGCCGAAGGAGGCCAGGGTCGGCTCCAGCAATCCAGCTGCAGCATGGGTGCCCTGCCAACTCTACCCAACTCTGATGCCATGCCTGCTTGGAGTAGCTTATCGGGCAGTTTCAAGTGGGCAGTCTTTGCCCTTGGTTCTGAGAAGAAATGGAAAATGAGTCTCTTAAAAGTGCATCCCTAAGAGAGGGCATAAGGGACGAGGGTGGCGCTGTGGGTTAAACCACAGAGCCTAGGGCTTGCCGATCAGAAGGTCGGCGGTTCGAATCCCCGCGACGGGGTGAGCTCCCGTTGCTCGGTCCCTGCTCCTGCCAACCTAGCAGTTCGAAAGCACGTCAAAGTGCAAGTAGATAAATAGGTACCGCTCCAGCGGGAAGGTAAACGGTGTTTCCGTGCGCTGCTCTGGTTTGCCAGAAGCGGCTTAGTCATGCTGGCCACAGATGCGTAGGAAGGTCAGGTGGTACCCAGTGCGGAAAATTTCTTGTCACCCCCCCCCCCATTGATTTGTTTTTTTGCCTGCAAAAATGGTTTTATGTTATTTCATATTTTCTTACAAAGGAATAATAATAATAAGTAAAAATAAACTTTTATTTATATCCCACCCTCCCCGGCCGAAGTCGGGCTCAGGGCGGCTAACATCAGATACATAACATTGATATAAAATCAAACAATAATTAAATTACCTCCTAAAAACATGTCAAAATCAAATAAAAGTCTAATTAGATGGCTTTCTGCAGGGTTAGGGTTGGGAATAGTAAGTGCTCCACTGAATTGAAATTTCAGCCTTCACGACATAGGAAAACAGCCAAGTAAACAGCTATTTTCGTGGAGGAGGGTCAAGATATTAACTGATATGCATGAAATTTCATATATAGCTTTTTAATCCCTAGTGTAGTAAGATAAGACCTTTGGAGCAGGCATTTAAAAAAACAACAACCAGTTTTTTATGAACCACCCTAGTAGGGCAGTAATTGCTCCTTGATAATTTGTCACCCCCTCCATGATGGAACCTGGGGCGGCCCGCCCCCCACTTCCTACGCCCCTGGCTGGCCACATGACCCGGAAGCTGTGCTCCGGCTCCCTTTGCCAATAATACGAGATGAGTGCCGCAACCCCAGAGTTGTCCACGACTGAACCTAAAGGTCAGGGGTCCCTTTACCTTTAAGAGAGGGCAGGAGGGGTGGTTGCCAGATGCAGCTGCCGTCATGGCAGCAAAGCTCCCCGCGAGGGGAATATCCACTCACCACACTTCGCCGAGTTGTTCTTGCACTCCCAGGTGTACTTCTGCAACTTGGGGGAGCAGCCCTCCTTCTCGGCTTCCCCGTAGCAGCAGTCATGCTGGAAGCAGCACCTGCCGGCCCCAGAAGAGAGGGTGATGGCTTTGTTTTGAGAGCATTTGCACAATGCCCTGCGGCCACAGCGGCTCTCAGGGCGAATTGCATGTGTAGATGCACATACAGTGGTACCTCGCCTAACGAATAACTTGCCTAACGTATTTTTCGCCTAACGAATGACTTCCGGTAAAACAAAATGGCCGCCGCATACGAATTTCTTCAACTTAAGAAAAGACGTCGCGGCTGCTTTTAATAGGATTTTTTCAACTTACGAATTTTTGACCCGATTTTTTCGACTTACAAATTTTTCCCCAATGCATTCCTATGGGGATTCGCCAAACGAATTTTTTCGAATAACGGAAATCGCGTCGGAACGCATTATCGTCGTTAGTCGAGGTACCACTGTACAGTTAAAGCAAGGCAAGGCATGTACTGTATCGACAACCGAAGAGACAACACATTCATTCCTGCATTGCAACGTTCAGAGGAGTGTGACTTCGGCCACATTTCAGTTCCCATGAAGTGCAAACTAGACAGGTTCGTCTTTAAATGCAAACTGAACCCAACGTATTCCCCATTCCTAGTTATGCATAAGCCCTCTGGGAGCCAGCCAGCCGCTGCCACGAAGCTCTAAGGCAAAGGGAGAGCTTCCAAGTCTAGGAAAAGGTCACCTTCCTCTCGACTAGAGTTGTGTAGGAGGGCCTTCTTTGGGGGTGGATCAAAACACCAGCTTGCCATCTCCATGCCTTCGAAACAGGGTAGATAAAAATCAATTATTTTTTTAAAAAAATGAAAAAAATCAGATTTTTAAAATTTAAATCGGATTTTTTAAATTTAAATTGGATTTTTTAAATTTAAATTGGATTTTTAAAATTAAATGCTTTTGGAGGAAAAATCGTTCTAAATATAGTCTTCTATTTAAGTTACATTGTAGTCCAAAGGCTATTCATCAGGAAATAAGGATTTGTTTTAAGTTTATCAAGTGTACTAAAACTCAGTCTAAGTTTTTTTTTAAATGTTTAACCACATCAGTTAACAAACATGGATACATATGCTATCATGTTATTGTTAAATTGTTTAAATGGTTATTAAGGAAATGATTATTTTTCTCCTTCCAATAAAGTACAGCAGAAAAGTTGTCCAAATATAAACAGTTAACTTATTAAACCTCACCATAATTTCATAATTATCTGTCTATGTATTTCTAGTAGTATAACCAAATCAGTAATTTTTGATAGAACTGTCAAAACTACTCTGAAAAATTATTATTCCAAAAATGAAACCTTCATATGGTTGTAAATATTAAGATTATACCAGCAAGAATGAGTCTTTCTGTAAAAAAAAATATTTAAATCAAGTCTTACTGACTAGTGATTTAAATCAAGCCTTACTGACTAGTGATTTAAATCATGATTTAAATCAATTTTATTTAAATCAAATCCACCCTGCTTTGGAACCACAGCAACAGGAAGCTGACCTGCTAGCCTACATTTTAGTCCGGATTTGGGGCTGGGAGAAGTGGAAGCAGCTGGAGACATGTACCCCACCCTTCCAGCTGTGCCCCGAGCGTAGCGATTAAAGCCGCATCTTCTCATTTTGCAAGATTGTGGGAAGCAATGGAGGTCTTGTTTTAAAAAAACCTTCATTGCAGCAACCAGACGGCCATAAAATATGTCCCACATAGATGGCTATATTTTGGGTGGTGGTTTTTATTTTAGAACTGCCTAAGGATGTGGGTTATCCCCCAAACACAGGAAAAGTGGTTTGGCCTTAGCCAGGGAATCTAGTGCAGTTTCCAAGTTTGCACATTCTGATGTGGCAGGTGGCTTGCTCTCTTTGGAGCAATTTCCGTGTCTCATTCTTCCAACTTTAATTTAGTTTCACCACCTTTCTTTTACAAAGTCCTCACAATTCCCACCCCCAGTATGCAGTTTTTTAAAATGCAGTTTTTTGTATGCAGTTTTCCAGGCAGTATACGTTTTTGCAGGCAATTTCCCTAAACTCTCTGCATTTTTGTCTGTTATTTTCACTAATATATGTACTTCGATGCACACTTCGGACCTTTGGGTTCCAAAGAACGTTCGCAAACCGGAACAGTCACTTCCGGGGTTTGCGGCATCCGGGAGCCAAAACGTTTGACTCGCAAGGCGTTCGCCAACCAAGGTACGACTGTAGACTTAGATAGATGTGCGGGAAAGAATGCATTTCTGGAACAGAACGTTTCAGATATTTTGACCTGCCCAGTCTCTTACTCACCAGTCTGCTTTGTCCCTGGGGTAGCCGGTGCCTCCCAAACCGCAGTAGCACCCATAGCGCATGTAGGCAAACGGCGAGCGCTGTGTGGTGCACAAGATCGCCCCGGCGAGCTGGAGGAGTCCCCGGCGGGTCCGCGATGGAGCATTTCCCAATGGGCCTCCTGTAGCTAGGGAAAGGAAAGCAGCTGGGTCAGGATCCGTAGAGCCCTTTCTACGAGAGCCAGTGTGGTGTACTGGTTAAGAGCGGTAGACTGGGGAACCGGGTTTGCATCTCCGCTCCTCCACATCATAGCTGTCAACTTTCAGATTTGAAAATAAGGGATTTTTTCCAAACTTTCAGATTTGAAAATAAGGGATGGCGCGAAGGCAGTGCAATGGAACCAAGTAGCCTCACCACCCTGCGCTCCAGAGGCTGCGCGCGAACGGGTGAGCGAAAGAGCGAGCGCGTAGACGGCAGGCAGGCTGGCTGGTTGGGCGTGAGGGTCTGGCTGCACAAGGCATGCAAGCTCCGCCCCCAGTCGGTCTCAGACTCCTTATTGGCAGCCGAGCAACGCAGCTGAGGAGCCTCCCTGGCCGGCCGGCAGGGAGGGAGAGGAGTTGCTTCCTTTGAAATTAAAATCCAGGAAATTTAAGGGATATCAACCATTCAGGATAGCAGCGGGAAACGGCATTGGAATAAGGGAGTTTCCCACAAAAAAGGGAGGGTTGACAGGTATGCTCCACATGCAGCTGCTGGGTGACCTTGGGCTAGTCACACTTCTTTTAAGTCTCTCAGCCCCACTCACCTCACAGTGTGTTTGTTGTGGGGGAGGGGGGGAAAGGAGAATGTGAGCCGCTTTGAGACTCCTTTAGGTAGTGATAAAGCGGGATATCAAATCCAAACTCTACACAAGAAGAACTTGTCAGCGAGCTGCCTCTTGTGGCCAGGGGACCACTGGCAGACGAAGGTGGGGGCAGAGTGAGCAGCCTGCCCCGGGTGACATCCGGGGGGTGGCATCGCGGCTGCCCCCGCTCCCTGGGCTGCTCGCCGCTCGCCCCGGTATGCTTGCCGTGCATGCCCCAAGATGCTTGCCGCTCACTGCGCACGCCCCGGGACATCCATCGCTTGCCACGCACCCCCCCCGATGCGTGCCACGCCCCCAGGCGGTGCGCCCTGCCCCCTGGAACATGTGCCAGCCCCACCCCCTGGGATGGGCACCAGGCATGCCCCCTGGATGTACTCCGCTCTTGGTGCCGGAGCAGGTAGCTCCACCCCTGCAGGGGACTGGTGGTGGTACGAGGAGGAGCGGTCAGAGGGAGCAGACTGGGAAGAGGAGGTGTCGGAAGCTGAAGGGGCCACAGGGTTTAGTGAGCAGGGAGAGTCTGTGCCAGAGAACAGTCCAGACTCAGACGCAGAAGCGGAGGCTGGAGAGGAGGGGAGGACAGGAGACAGAGATGAGCCAGGCTGCTGATGAAGCCAAGGAATCTCCCTGTCCTGCTGCAAGAAGCTGCCCTCCTCCCTGGTCTCCCAGAACACACAGAGGAATGAAGAGGGCAGAGCAATGAGAGACAAGACGATGGAGCCTCAGATCACTTGGGAAGGAAGAAGACTTGGGGAGCTGGGGGGAGGTGGGAACCTTCAGTCTTCACAACAGCCTCACTGGGGCAAGACCTCTTGGAAAGAATTGCTGAGACCACTAGGCCTGAACTATGATTTGTTTCCTTCGATAAAGAGTTAACTTCACTGGCCTTGGGCGATTTATTGTTTCAGTGCTGACCTACGCCTGATTGCAGTCCTGACATCACGATCGCCTCTCCCAAGCTGCACCCACTGCCAGATGTCACACGCGTTGGCACACACGGTTTGTCGACAAAGCATAAAAGACGCCGAAGGGCACAGGGACAGAGGGTGCTGCCTTTTGCCGAGGGACAAGACCCGTCCGTCAAGCTGACTGGCAGAGGCTCTCCAGGGTTCAGGCAGGGGACAGTGCCAGCCCCTTTTGGAGATCCCAGATATTGAACCTGGGATCTTCTGCACGCAAAGCATATCCTCCCCCAAAGCTGCCATAGACTGTCCACAGGCTGTAAGTGCTTTGCCACTGGGAAAGAGAGAGAGAGAATGACTATTCCCCTTGGCTGGGGCAAACGTAGAGGCGTCCCCTTCTGCAATGCCAAAAAGGGTGCCATGGATCTGCACAAAATGCACGTATTTTAAGTGTTATGTTCAGAGGCACATTTAGAAATAATGACTATGATTTAAAGAAAATAGTACCTCCCTAAAGTCAGGGGGGGAGGCAAGGGCTCTGTGGCCTGTGGGGGGGGGGGACTGCTCAGCCTGGAATTTGAGACTTCACCCTGTCTAGATGGAAGCTGGAACTTGTGACCTCGTAATAATAATAATAATAATAATAATAATAATAATTTATTATTTATATCCCGCCCATCTGACCGGGTCTCCCCGGCCACTCTAGGCGGCTTCCAGCATACATTAAAATACATACACATGTTACAGATTAAAAACTTCCCTGAGAGGAGAAAGCGGAGTCACTCTGCTTTCGGTAGGGCGTGAGAACCTAACTTGAGGAATGCACCTTTTATTTGCTTACTGTGGGCAATGTCTACTTTCTGAAACCTGACTTACTCAAAAGGAGGCAATTGTGCTGGGCGCAAGCAGCTGGAAAAACCTCAAAAGTTGTGTGAGTCAGCACAGCTCTCTAGAGCTAAAAGAACAAGTCAAAGGGCCCCCAATTCTGAACTCTCTCTCATTCCCACTTACTGCCTTGCGGGACAACTTCAGGAGAAGAAAAGGCTAAGGAGTAAGCCCTATACAAATCTCTAAGGCGGTTGGATGGTGCCTTGTATGTCTACTTCCGGCAACTCCTGCAGCAAAACGTCTTGTTCTGCTTTCCTTCGGACCACCTCAGCGAGGTTGAGAGGGGGGTATTGCCATCTGGGCAGCCCAGGTCCTCCCTGCACACTCCCATCAACCCCCAGCAAGCATGGCCAAGGGCCAGGGATGATAGGAAAACAACAACAACAACAATTTATTCTTTACTAGTTGAAGGTAGCCCGTTACAATAACGGGCGCTAGAGGAGGAGGCGGCGGCAGGAGGCGGCAGAGGCTGGCGGCTGACTGCAGCTGACAGGCGGTCCCGGCGGCGGCTTCGGGCGGGTAGGCCTCGGGTGAAGCCGGGGGCTCGCGTGATCGGCGCGGCCGGGGGAGAGAAGGAGCGTGGCGGCGGCGGCCGGAGGAGGCTCCGTGCAAGGCGGCGGCGCTGCCCCAAGTGACAACGCACGTGCGCCGCCGCTGCCTCCCGGACACGCCCCCCTCTCCGGCTGCTCCAATGCCTGCGTCCCTGTTGTGGGGGGGAAGTAGAGCTCTCCAATCCGTGCGTCCCTGTGGGACATGCGCACTCGCGCAGTTCCACTGACACACAGTGGACGCAGGGACACTTGAACATTATTATATGTGATACCCCGTCCATCTGGCTGGGTTTCCCCAGCCACTCTGGACAGCTCCCAACATAATAATAATAATAATAATAATAATAGCGATAAAAGATCAAACATTAAAAACTTCCCTAAACTGGGCTGCCTTCAGATGTCTTCTAAAAGTCAGATAGCTGTTTATTTCCTTGACATCGGATGGGAGGGCTTTCCACAGGGCGGATGCCACTATCATCCCTAGTCATACGTCAAGCTGTCTGAAGCCAATAGGACTTCTAATGACACCAGGAAGGTCACGGGTTGCCAACCTCTGGCTTATCATGTTGGACAGCCACCTACTGTTGGACTCCCTGAATTCCACCCCCACCCCCCAGTCCCGATGGTCACAAGTCCCCACACTGCTAGGTATTTGCAATGTGGCACAGGGAGGATGACATTGTGCTTCACAGAAAGAGAGTCCCAAAACCACTGGCTGCATGCAGGACCACTTGGGAGCCCCTCAGGAGAGACAGCGTGGTGTAGTGGTTATATTGTCAGGCTAGGTCCCGGGAGGCCAGGATTCAGGTCCCCACTCAGCCACGAAGTTCACTGTCTCTCAGCTGGACATACCTCACAGGGCTGTTGTGAGGACAAAATAACCTGCCTCAGATAAAATGGAGGGGGGGGGAGGAATAACTGTGTGTGGCACCTTGAGCTCCAAGGAAGAAAAGTGAGATGCAAATATAATTAATAAATAAACAAGCAAGCAAACTTTTTGGAGCCCAGTCAGTAAGATTGCCATTGGGCCAGGCACCCAGAGAATCCGCACCCTCTGTCAGGAGTCTTGGAAGTCCCCGATTCCATTTCTGGCTGCTAAGTTGCTTCATTTCCTTCTCCCTTTTCCTGTCTCCATCTGTTTGCTAGGCGTAGACTGTTGGGTCAACAAGAAGAAGAATAAAAGCGAAGCACCACCCTGTGTACACTGCTGGTGAATGCAACAGGGTGAAAGGCAAACATGGGAAAAGAGCAAAGCGCTCTGTCATGATCCTGGCTCCTGGATTCAAATCTGCCTTGATGGGCAGCAGCCGGAAGACCCGGTCACCCACCCATCGTTTCACGATGACATCAAAGATGGTTTATTGTATTTTTGTATTTTAATGTTCTTTTGGAAGCCGCCCAGAGTGGCTGGGGAGACACAGCCAGATGGGCAGGGTATAAATAATAAATTATTATAAATTATTATTATTATTATTTGCGAAGCAGCCGGATCCCAGACCATCTGCCACGATCCACACCCTAATTCACAGGGTAGCTAGACCACCTTGCCAGCCCAGCTGCCGGGCGGCAGAGACAGACCATTTGCCTTTACATGCAGAAGGGCCCAGATTCCATCACCGACAGCATCCCTGTATCCCATGTCTACCCACAAACTGTCCATTTCTTTCATCCCTCCTCCTCCCTGCTCCTTTTATGTTGTTTAGTCATTTAGTCGTGTCCAACTCTTCATGACCCCATGGACCAGAGCACGCCGGGCACTCCTGTCTTCCACTGCCTCCCGCAGTTTGGTCAGACTCATGTTGGTGGCTTCGAGAACACTGTCCAACCATCTCGTCCTCTGCCGTCCCCTTCTCCTTGTGCCCTCCATCTTTCCCAATATCAGGGTCTTTTCCAGGGAGTCTTCTCTTCTCATGAGGTGGCCAAAGTACTGGAGCCTCAGCTTCAGGATCTGTCCTTCCAGTGAGCACTCAGGGCTGATTTCCTTCAGAATGGATCGGTTTGATCTTCTTGCAGTCCATGGGACTCTCAAGAGTCTCCTCCAGCACCATAATTCAAAAGCATCAATTCTTCGGCGATCAGTCTTCTTTCCTATTCCCAGTTTATTATCATCAGCCTTGGAGTTATAGCTGCTGCCAGCATCCATCTGGCCAAAATGCTCCTGCATGACTAGAGGGTGGTGGATCCCAGTTGGTCTCATCCAGAAAGGTGATTCTGGTGTCCTTAGCGCTGCTGCATTGCTTAAGACCAGGCTGCAAGAGACAAACAGGCCCCATCCATCCCAACTGGGGTACTTTGGGGTCCGGCTGATTTCAGCGAGAGAGATGCTCAATGCCATTTCCGGACAAGTCTATTCAAAGGCTGCTGCTTTCAATTGAATTTCCCTCCCAAGGACTGAAGCCTTAATCACGGGCTGTAACAGAGCAATGACAAACCTAGACAGCATCTTAAAAAGCAGAGACATCACCTTGCCGACAAAGGTCCCTATAGTTAAAGCTATGGTTTTCCTAGTAGTGATGTACGGAAGTGAGAGCTGGACCATAAAGAAGGCTGATCGCCGAAGAATTGATGCTTTTGAATTATGGTGCTGGAGGAGACTCTTCAGAGTCCCATGGACTGCAAGAAGATCAAACCTATCCATCCTTAAGGAATGTCCTTCTCACTGGAAGGACAGATCCTGAAGCTGAGGCTCCAATACTTTGGCCACCTCATGAGAAGAGAAGACTCCCTGGAAAAGACCCTGATGTTGGGAAAGATGGAGGGCATAAGGAGAAGGGGACGACAGAGGACGAGATGCTTGGGAAAAGGAGGAATTTGAGAAGGAAGTGCTGGAAAGGTTTTCAGCAAACCCAAGAGAACTTGTTTTAGTTTGGATTTTTTTTTTAAGAAAACGAGATTTAAAGAAGTTGTGTTCTTTGTAATTTTGCAAAATATAACCGCATGAAAGGTACTCCCCGATGTTTTTTATTATTATAATTTAACTTCCTGGTTTCCAAATGACTGAAGATTTTGACAGATCCCCCCCCCCCCAGCCCTTGGGGGTCAAAAGAAAGTCATTTGAATGAAACAACAACTGTGGCGGAGACATTTCATTCCGAATCTGCTGGGCGGAGCCAGACAGAAGATGGTGACAGGTGTGGGTGTCAAGACCCCAGATCTTAGTTCTGAATTAAATGGAGAGAGTAGGAGAGTGGGATCTCTAGGAGATAAGGGCGTCGGTGCATCAAGCTCCGTCTTACGCACACTGAACGGCAGCTGCTCTCCGCGGCTCCAGACCTATACCCAAGATTGCACCAAGGACCTACTCTGCGCCTCTCACTCCGACCGAGACCCGGGCTGCATCGCCCTGGGAGCCAACGGGGCGCCCAAGCGCGCCTCTGCAATGCCTCGAGGGGCTTTGGTTGCTCAGCGCATCTGCCGGCGCGTGCCCGGGGGCACCGGAGCCCGTCGGCTTTCCTGCCCACTCACCCGTCCGCAGCAGGAGCAGCAGAAACAGCAGCAGCAGCGCCGGACGTCGCCCCGCCGGGCCCATCAAGCAGCGATCGCGGGGAAGGCGTCGAGGCAGGTGGCTGGCGCGCTCCGTCGTGCGTCCTGTCGAGGCGCTGCTGCAACTCCTGCTCGCCGCGAGCGAAGTGGCTGGCTGGCACTGCCGCCTCCGCCCGCCGCCGGCTCGGCCTGAACCCATATCCTCTCCCCGCCCGCCCACAGCCCGCCTTGCACGTGTCCGACGGGGCGGCCCGCGAGGCGGAGCCGGAGGGCGGCGGGAATGCCCCAAGTCGATGGGCATTGCAATTCAAATGGCGTGTGCGCACCGCATCATGTGATCGATTACGCGAGACGGGGCTTACCTGCCCCCGCCCCCAATATTTTTTTCAAGTTAGCACCCCTGTCTAAAACAGACGGCCATCCAACCTCTGCTTAAAAACCTCCAAGGAAGGAGAACCCACCACCTTCTGAGGGAGACCCTTCTAGTGCTGAACAGCTTATTGTCAGAAAGTTCTTCCTGAGGTTTATTTGGAATCTCCTTTCTTATAACTTGAAGTCATTGTTTCCAGTCCTACCCTCCAGAGCAGGATAAAACAAACTTGCTCCATCTCCCACGTGACAGCCCTTGAGATATTTGAAGATGGCTATCATCTCTCCTCTCAGTCTCCTCTTTCCCAGGCTAAACATACCCAGCTCCTTCAACCGTTCCTCATATGGCTTGGTTTCCTCTGTGTAAGTTCCAACTTGTCAACATCTTTCTTAAACTGTGGTGCCCAGAGAAGTGGACACAATATTCCAGGTGTGGTCTGACCAAGCCAGAATAGAGCGGCCCTCCTGTTCTTATTAGGGGACCCAGGTGGCGCTGTGGGTTAAACCACAGAGCCTAGGGCTTGCTGATCAGAAGGTCGGCGGTTCGAATCCCTGTGACAGGGTGAGCTCCCGTTGCTCGGTCCCAGCTCCTGCCCACCTAGCAGTTCGAAAGCACGTCAAAGTGCAAGTAGATAAATAGGAACCGCTCCGGCGGGAAGGTAAACGGCATTTCCGTGCGCTGCTCTGGTTCGCCATAAGCGGTTTAGTCATACTGGCCACATGATCCGGAAGCTGTACGCCGGCTCCCTCGGCCAATAAAGCGAGATGAGCGCCGCAACCCCAGAGTCGGACACGACTGGACCTAATGGTCAGGGGTCCCTTTACCTTTTACCTGTTCTTATTTCATCAAGTCATTCTGCTGGCCATACGCATAGCAAGACATTTGACGTGTTCCGTGTTTTTGGCATGTGAAACCATAGGAGGCACATGCAACAGGCAGGGCTCCTAGTCTGGGTGGCTGAGTGTAGACAACCTCCAGGGTCAAAGACCTTAAGGTTCTACAGGACTCAGTGGGTTTTGTTGTTAGTTTATTTCACTCTATCCCCACCCCCGAACAAAAATCTAAATGTGCAGCTTTCCACTGCCCAATTCTGCATTCTACACCTTGCCCTCCAGATGTTGTCAGACTCCAGGTTAAGACTGATGCTTGCAGTCCGGGAACATCTGGAGTGCCACAGACTCCCTCCCTCCTGGTGTAGGACAACTGTGCTTCTCCTTTTTATTGTTTATCCCTCATTTATTCCTCTTCCCTTCTCTCTCTCCTCCCTTTTTTTCCTTCTCCCCATCCCCACCAAATGCAGGATTCTACCATCATCAATCAGGCACGAGGGTGAGGGAGGGAGAGGCAGGTTGGTGAGTTCCGGTACCTCTTTTTCTAGAAAAATAGCACTGGGTATTTTAGCTAGGGCTGGGACAGGCTCCCTGCCTAACAGTAAGGAAGCACAGGATACAGCTCTGTGGTTTACTGAGCTAGTAACGAAACACACTGGGAGGAAAAGGATGTCTGGTCTATGGTTGCAATGGGTTCTCTGTGGTCTGAATTTTACGAAAAGAAGAACGGAAACTTTCATCTTCCTTTTCATGGAAAAACTAATGTTGAACTGTACTTAATCCAGACTCTCACATAGACCTTTGGGGTATGATGCTCCTGAGCCGCTGGGTTTGTATATAAAATAAAATTAGAAGCACTGGACACTTTTAGGTTATGGGATATAATTTTCCCTCAAGAAGGGCAACTTGTCAAGTCTTTGAATCCCCATATCAGGGGTCAGCAACCTTTTCCAGCCGTGGGCTGGTCCACCGTCCCTCAGCCCATGTGGCGGGCCGGACTATATTTTGAAAAAATAATAAAAATGAATGAATTCCTATGCCCCACAAATAACCCAAAGATGCATTTTAAATAAAAGAACACATTCTACTCATGTAAAAACACGCTGATTCAGCGGGCCAGATTGAGAAGGCGATTGGGCCACATCTGGCCCCCAGGCCTTAGGTTGCCTACCTCTGGTTCAGACTATGGAAATCAGAGGTCCTCCAAAACTTGGGAGATTGCAGCTCAGGCTGCTGTCCAGTCACTTAGAGCGATGACATAATCTGCTTCTGTTTGCATCATTAAATATATGCTGTGGCAGGCATGCAAATTAGGAAGATTAAAACCACTTTGTGAATGCCACTACTAGTTTCACGTATGGCAAGTGGTGGTGGGGAGCTTTGGCTCTCCAGATGTCGCTGAACTACAACTCCCATCATCCCTGGCCATTGGCCATGCTTGCTGGGTTTCACACCTCCGGTGGGTGGTATCCGTGGTATTGCCTGAAGTATGACTATCATCAGCAGTGTGCTTTCAGACAGCACCTCGGGTTACGTTACCCTTGGGTAACGTAAACTTCAGGTTGCGAAAGTGCCAAACCTGGAAGTGTTTCGCCGCGCGCGCATGCGCAGAAGCAGTCTACCGCCGCACGCATGCGTATAACAGTGATCCTTGGGTTGCAAAAACCTCGGGATCCGGCTGGACCTCTGGAACGGATCCCGTTCGCAACCAGAGTTACCACTGTACTAGAATAAGAAATGCTTGAGGGAGAAACGTTTGAAATAACGTTGGGATATCAACTCTGTGCGAGGCATGACAGATAGCAGCAACAACCAGCAAATACATAATATTTTACAAGGACAGGAAGAAATAACATGGTCAGAATAAATGTCACACACAGACAGAACAAGGATGTACGGGATCTTCACCTGCAGACTAATAAATCATTAAATGTGTCAATATGAATAGAATTTATAAATATTGCAGCTGTTGTATAAGGGATTGCTATTATAACGTGAATGTAATTGAAATCAATATGATTTTGGAATGCAGAAATAAAGTAAATCATCAAACCATTAATTCTAGCATGCCAGGGGGGCACCTAAATTATGTGATTTGTTACTTGAATGATTGATATTGGGAATTGTATTGTAATTTGGCATTGATATAATGAGGCTATTATTGGATTATTGTAATTGAAAACTAATAAAATTATTATAGGGGAAAAAATAGAATAAGAAATGCTCAAAAATCACCAGCAGGACTACAGGCAGATTCAGAAAACAAAGCATACTTTAACTGAATGCCTGTGACGCTGTTTAATAAAATGGAGGATGCCCGAAAATCTTGACACCGATAGAAAAATGTGCAGCTTCTTTATGAGAACCTTGCATCAGGGAAAGCTATCTATGTATCATATTTTTGAAGTATAATGAGAGGAACGCCTCTCAGGACGTAAACCAGACTTGGAAGGATGCTCACTTTAAAAATGTTTATTTCCCCTCAGACTCACCAGGAGAACGCCCTGGAGAAGTCTTAGAAGAGGGAGGCTCCGAGCCAGCGTAGTGGTGGTGGGGACACGGAAGACAGAGCAGAGGATGAAGCGGGGTGGGGGTGGGGGGCAGATTGGTTGGATGCTGAACAAGCAACAGGCTTGAGTGAGAGAGAGGAAGGACAGGCAGAAAGCACTACAGACGTAAGACAGGCAGCTGAGGAGGAGGTGGGGGCTGAGGCTGCAACAGATTCATGGGAGCCTGCCAGTCCTCCCTTGTCTCCAAGGGCACGGAGGGCTTTGCATGAAGCAGAGCAAAGAGCACAGAGAGCACAGGGGAACCCCTTCCCAAGCAAGTTTAAGACTGCTGAGAAAACAGCCGGACGGGGAGGAGAGTTGGGGGGAAGGGGGAGGCCCAGTTCTTTACCGGGTCCAGTCTTGCTTTGTTTGTACAGTGGTAAAGGTAAAGGGACCCCTGACCATTAGGTCCAGTTGCGGACGACTCTGGGGTTGCGGCGCTCATCTCGCTTTATTGGCCGAGAGCCGGCGTACAGTTTCCAGGTCATGTGGCCAGCATGACAAAGCCGCTTCTGGCGAACCAGAGCAGCGCACGGAAACGCCGTTTACCTTCCCGCCGGAGCGGTCCCTATTTATCTACTTGTACTTTGACGTGCTTTCGAACTGCTATGTTGGCAGGAGCAGGGACCGAGCAACGGGAGCTCACCCCGTCGCAGGGATTCGAACCGCCGACCTTCTGATCAGCAAGCCCTAGGCTCTGTGCTTTAACCCACAGCGCCACCTGGGTCCTACTTGTACAGTATTCTGTTTCCTTGAATAAAGAATAAACTTTACCGCTCTTCTCTGAGTCTCCATGCTGATCTGTAGCTGAACCAGCCCTGACATCACGCTGCCTTCCAAGGTTGTAAAGGCAGGGACAGGGTGGGGAGTTTCTAAAAATATAAAACGTACAGCAAAAGTAGCCTGAAGGATATATTTCCAATAAAGGCCAGTATCCTTCACTCAACAACCCGCAGTCCTAGAGGAGACAGGGTGTGTGCCTAATACTCCCATCAAGGGGCAGAGGAGATAAGTTCAGAGTCTTGATCCCCCTCCTGTGCAACAGGGGTAGCAAACTGCTGGTCCTCCGGATGTTGGACTACAAATCCCATCATTCTCGGCTGCGGCTGGAGCTGATGGGAACTGGAGTCCGGCAACTTTTGGAGAATTGCAGATTCCCCACCCCACCCTGCTTTGCTGCAGAGCATTGCCAAAACACCTTTGAGAGCCTACTGCTACTCCCATTTCACAGATGAGGAAATGGAGCACCAAAAAGAGCGGGAAATTTGAACCCAGGCCTGGTGCTCCGCCCATTGGTCTATATGAGCAGCAGCAGAGACACCGAAACTTTCTCCAGGTTTTCACCACATAGGTATCTCTCCAGAGTTTCCACAGGCGGTAGCCTGAGCAGCCACATAATTACAGCTTTGGGCAAGCAGAACTTGTACCTTGCTTTGTAAAGCTACGGGACTCTACATTTGGGGCAGCCTTGCATAAGAGGGCTGCTAATGGGCGCTCAGATGTATACGTAAAGAGAGTTTTGGCCATCAGCTGGCTCAAAGCATTTATACCTGTATTTATATCCTCATTCCTGTGGACACGCTCGGGTCCCATTGCTGCTATTTCCTCCCCACCCTTAACATTTATTAATATTTATTCAGTTCTAGAGTAGAGTAGGTTGATTATTTTCATTTCCAGGTGACCTATTTGTCGAGCACAGGAAGTTGCCGTACGTTAGGCCATTGTGCATCCAGCTCAGTGTTGTTGTTGTCGTTATACCACCCTTCATCCGCAGATCTCAGGGCGGTTCACAACATAAAAATACAATATAAAACCACAACATACATGATAAAACAAGAACAGCAAACCAATAAACCCCTCCCTCCTCCCACAACCACTGCTAAAAGAGGTCTAGGATGTTAATGGCCAAAGGCCTGAGGCATAGCTGTCAACTTTTCCCATTTTTTAAGGGAAATTCCCTTATGCCAAATAGGATTCCTCGCATGAAAAGGGAAAGGTTGACAGCTATGGCCTGAGGAAGCCCACATCGAAGGCTCCACAGGGCTGAATAACACACCCTCTGGAAATGTCCACCCAAGTAGGACTTGGGTGCCACCCACCACCCCTAACTCAAGATAGCCACTAGTGACTGACAGCACCTCTCCAGCATTTCTGACAGGTGTATCTTCCAGCCCCACCCGGAGACACCAGGGGTGAAACCTGGGACATTCTGCATGCAAAGCAGATGCTATGCCACAGAGCTACAGCGCTTCCAAATCTGTTCTGCACAAAGTTTTGAGGAAGGTTATACAACTGAGCATTCATTTTGCCTTGTTTGCGGGGAGGTTATTCCACACTTTCCAGTACATTTTGTTCTGGGAGGCGGCTGTTGCACTACATTCACGTCAATTGTGCAAGCAGAATTTGATGATACACATGCCTGGATCCCAGCCCTAAAATAGGAAATGCCCTAAGTGTTCATGGGCACTGTGGCAAACCTCCTGGACAGGGGAGACCGGCCACTCACACAAGACCTGCCACATTCTCAATATTGCATTGAGCACATTCTGACCGCTGTGGTTGAGACGACACATGGAAGCATCAGCCACGGCCGTCGTGGGCTGGGTGCTGCCTTCTCTGCTTTCTGTAGGAACACAGCATGATGCAAGTGCCTCTGTGCGCGCTTAGGCAGAGGCCTCGAGGGACTTGGCTGCCGGCCAGTGCAACCGTCAGCTGGAACCTGAGGTTGTTTTGCTAACGCTTCTTTCTTGCTCAGGTGTCCTGGTTAGGAATGTAGTGCCTGGTTGCCAAAAATCTGGGGCATAAACGCAACGTGGAGAGCTCATGCAAGTGCCAGCACAGAAATGCAGCTTGCACCGGAATGCCAACAAAGTTGATGTGGGAGGAGCCCTGAGTTGCAATGCGCAGACGCAGTCTCCGATTGCTTGGGGGAAACCCTGGAGAGGAGGGGACTTAGGCATCTGTGGGGAGGCAGGTACCTTCTCTCTCTGCAACTGCTTCAAGACCAAACGGGGCAAGACCGAACGGGGACGAGTTGCTGTGCTCATTAGGCCATGTTTTTGTGAATAAAGAGTTAACTCCAACTTGCGCAGTGTGATTTACTGCAGGCTCACCTCTGGTACACATAAAGATCTCTCAATTCTTCACCAAGGCTAGCAAGAGTCACGGTCCCATTTCAAGAGAGGACACATCCCAGCTGCTCAAAGCACTCAAGAGGAGTGTAGAAGGAAGGAGGCTCCTGAAGAAGTAGCCCCAGAAGCAGTGGTGTGGCCTAGAGGAAGCATAGCCGAATTTAAGGCTTGGGGTTTGAGCCCTGGAATTGTGATTCCCTATCTCTGATCTAACCCTCCCTTCTGCTGACACAATTCCCTAGAGTTTGATGCTGCAATCCTGCACTCCCTAAATAGACAGCGGGCACTACTGAAATCAGCGGGACTCACTGAAGAGTAAACACAGTGAGGAATCTGCGTCATTAAAGCTTTATCTCAAAAATCTGCAAGAAGGTGTTAATGGGGGCTGAAATTCATTTGAATTAATTTCGAGTAGAAAGACAGGGCAATTAAAAAATCTGGCGCCCCATTTCTGGGCTGTCATGCTATTCTTCTTAGCCAAACCACAGGAGTTTTATGAACAGACATAAACTTGTGGATACATACATAAATGTTCATATGGCTAGAACTATTGTTTTGAACGTGGAGCACCCAGCTCCCCCCCCCCCCTGGTTTTTAAATAGGGCATGTAAATATCACAGCAGGCACTGTCTTACCGTAGAAGCGGTGTTCCCCTCCTAAGTATAATAAAATGGGGGCTTATTGATTTACTTATGCTGAGATCCAGCCTTTCTTCCATCATGGAACCCAAGGAAGCACATATGCAGTTCCCTGATGGTCATCCAGGCATTGACCAAACTCAGACCTGCTTAGCTTCAGCAACATGGTGGATTCATATACTTCTCAACCATATGCTGCAATGCCTCTTAGGGGTTTTGTGTGTGTGTGTGTGTGTGTGTGTGTGTGTGTGTGTGTGTGTGTGTGTAATCATAAGTACTTAAAAAAAAAACCTGCCGAGGGCAAGCACCCTCTTAGTTGCATAAAAAAATTGATTACCCAGTAAACTGGTGATGCCTTAAAAAGGCTTTTAATCAATTAATTAACCTAAATGATTAAATCAATTAAAGGGCTGCAGCCTTACACCTTACACTTCAGAACATTACAAGCAATAGGAGAAGTGAGTCATAGCTCAGTTGGTTGAAGTATGGTGCTAATAACACCGAGGTTGCAGGTTTGACTCCCATAAGGGGTAGCTGCATATTCCATATTGCAGGGGGTTGGACTAGAATAGATTATATTCAGAGTACCTTCCAACTCTATGATTCTACAGTGCAACCCCGCAGAAGTACCGGTAACTCCCAGCTAAAGTGTGCCTCAGATTGCAGCCTTAAAAGAGGTTTTAGTTCAGGAGTATCTAATCTGGCCACATGACCCGGAAGCTGTCTGCGGACAAATGCCAGCTCCCTCGGCCAGTAAAGCGAGATGAGCGCCGCAACCCCAGAGTCGTCCACGACTGGACTTAACGGTCAGGGGTCCAGTTACCTTTATCTAATCTGTAACGTTCCAGATGTGAGACTCTTGACTCTCATCAGTCCCAGCCAGCACGGTTAATAGGCTTTGTACACACCATACATTTAAATCACACCCTGTCACACATGCAAAGAATTCTGGGAACTGTAGCTCACTCACCACAGAGCTACAACTCCCAGCACCCTTCCTTATTTAGGCACTTTCATAACAACACAGCAAGGCATTGTACGTCATACAAAATTACAGTAAGAGGAAGAAAAACATCGGTAAATACTAGTTGGTTAAAAACAAACAAAACCACATCCCCAAAGCCTTCAGAATAGGACTGTTTTTAGGAGGCGTCTAAAAGGCGGCAAGGATGATTCCTGCTGAACCTCTACTGGAAGGGAGTTCCACAGGGCAGGGCCTGCCGCACCACAGGCTCCTTCTCCAATAAAGGCTGACCAAACCTTGGGGGTGCAGAGAAACACCAGAAGTGTCCCATCAGAGGATCTCAAGGATCAAGGTGAAGCATCATAATAATAATAATATATTATTTGTACCCCGCCCATCTGGCCAGGTCTCCCCAGCCACTCTGGGCGGCTTCCAACAAATATAAAAATACATTAAATATCACAGATTAAAAACTTCCCTAAACAGAGTTGCCTTCAAGTATTTTCTAAAGGTCATGTAGTTGTTTATCGCTTTGACCTCTGATGGGAGGGCGTTCCACAGGGCGGGCGCCACTACCGAGAAGGCCCTCTGCCTGGTTCCCTGTAGCTTTGCTTCTCGCAGTGAGGGAACCGCCAGAAGGCCCTCAGCGCTGGATCTCAGTGTCCGGGCTGAACGGTTGGGGTGGAGACGCTCCTTCAGGTATAAGGGATCAGAGACTCCTTAAGGTACCCTAAACAAACTACAGTTCCCAGGATTCTTTTTTGGGGGGCAGGAGGGGTTCAAATGCTTTAAATGGATGGTGCGTGCAGAGCCACAGTCAAAGCTGATGAGCTTTGTGGTTCTGCAACACCAGGAGGAGGGCAGGTGTGCCCCCCCCAGCCTGTGCTCTGGCTTTCTGTTTATATTTACATTCATGTACATCGCATATATCAGATCTTGCTACTTCTTGCAATTCACTCATTTCAAAATATAGCTGCTAGTTTCATTATCGTAGCCACATACCTGTCCTTGGTTAATAATGCACCCCGAGCCGCTAAGGTATTCCCCTTGGTGTTTTTGCAATTACATCTATCTGGATATTATCAAAGATATGTGTCACCATTTCCGACTCCAAGAGATATATGTAACTTCTCGCTCTGAGCATAATTGCTGAATGAATATCTGTCTGGGTTGGCTGAGTGGGGACAAACCTATAATTTGGCATAGTCTTAAGCCTTTCACAATTAACCGGAAGATCTCAATAAGGAGGACAGCCTCATTACTGAATTCGCTCATTGCTACTTAACTGCAAGCTTTCTGACATGCAGGAGATTCTCTTTGAAGCAGGGTTTTTCCACACTGACCCTGTTCACCAGCTGTGGAATCCCCTGGGCATCTCCCATGGAATCCTTGTGTGCGGCAAAGGATTCTTTCTGGGACATGCTCAGTCCAAATGAGGTACTGGCCAGACCTGCTCTGCATCATGTGACTGCTTGCCCTGGAACACACCCAGTGCTCCTCCACAATGTTGAAAACTGCAGCCAACCTTTGCCATGGTGAATTATTTGACTCTCATCAGCTCCAGCCAACATGATCAAAAGGCTGCTCCATACATTTAAAGCACCCCCCCCCCACCTGCCAAAAACAGAATCCTGGGAACTGCAGTTTATCCTCCACTTCCTAGCCCTGACCTGGTAGCAGACACAGAGAGAATGAACCAGACACACAATCTGTTGTGTGTTGACACCTGCTGAAAAGCTCTGGGCAATGTCAGAGGAGGGGGAGTCCCCCCCCCCCGAATAGTTATGCTAAAAGGTCTGGATTGTAAAATGACAACACATTATGCAATCCCTGAGACACCTTCTCTATCAGGAGTTGGGGTGTGGCTTATAGGAGGCCAGAGGATATAGGATCTCTCTCCTCAGCCTTCCACTTGCCAGAAACAAAACAAGATCTCCTTTCCTGATTTTCACCCGCCTCTCCTCTTGCATAACTTGAACTTGGGTTTGTTTGGGCTGAGTTGCACCTGCAACCTTGCCCTTGTTTGTGACTGTTTTGCTAAGATGCCTTCTGGGATTGGGAACCTGGAACCTGAGGGCACCCACAGGAGCACGACACTTTCAGAGGAGCTGGTCTGCCACTAATGTATCTTCACACTGATAAGCCCTTGATAAGCTTCTCAGTCTCTTTCCTTTATTTGTGCTTCTTGCAGCAAGCAAGCAAGCAAGGAGCCATGCAGCTATGGCTCCCAACTTCAAGAAAAGCCAAGTGATTTGAATCTCTCCAAAATGGAGATTCTAAAGCCTACGTCTTTGTTAACCCAAAGTTTGCAGGATAGCTTTGTAAGGAAACCAAATTATTTTCTTTTTAAGTTGCTTGGAACCTTTTTCATCTTTGCTTTACTGTCAGCGGAGACTGTGAGTAAAATATTCACCTATGATTTATTCTAGCCTAAATATTTTAATGGGAACATTTGTTTAAAGGTGAATGAAGGCAGGTGTAAATCTAACCAAGTTTTGATGTGCTTGGAGCCATCACCACTGTGCTAACTCTGCTATGAGAGAGTAAGAAATCTCTCTTCCAAGCATCTCTCTCCAACACTTAACCACTATAAGGTGACACATTTACACCATGAAGTGGACACTTATCCAGTAAAATGACAGCACATGTGAAACTTGGGACTGGGAGATCTTACAAGTTTATTTGTGGGTTTTAAAAAAATGTCTGTGCTGTCATTTCTCTCACTAGGGAACCAAAAGCAGCAAACATCACTGAAATACAAAACTATCAAAAGAATATCAAAACGCAACACTGAAATAAGGCAATCAGCAGTCGGAATAGGTCATGCCACCCAAGAAATTTCAGCTCATGGATAAGTTAAAAAAAGGGGGGGGCTTGCTTCAGCTTCCCCCAAAGGACACTTAAAGAGCAAAGTCTTCCACCAGGAGCCAGAAGGCATACAGGGCTCCAAACAGTGCAAATTCCAGTTGACACCACAACCAAAAAGTCCCTGCTCCACCTAGTCAAACCTCAGTGGGTTGGGAAACCCAGAGTAGAGCCCTTCTGTGTAGTCCTGCTTTAGTTTCAGGGAGTATGTTGAACTGAAGCACTTTGTGAAGAAGCTTTATTAGCAGGGCAGCGGTACTTCCTGGTGACATTAATTGCTCCTGTGCAACTATTATAAACCTATGTTTTATTGCAGGTTAATTGCTGTGGCTTTGGGGACAGCCATAAAGCATACAGGAAGGAATGCAACGGACAGGTGAGTCTGCCTCACTTGAACTGGACCCTAGGGGTTCATTATCCGTATATCCACAGCAGCCGAATCAGCTGCCTCTTTCCAGCTGCCTCAGCACAGGGTCACAGCTCCCTGCAAAGTTCTCCTCCACTAGCCCCAATGAAAGAAATGGGAGTGTGCCCCCAGAGAGGTCAGGTCTCTCTGTCTCCAGCCCTTCAGGGCACTCAAAATCTGGGCTGTGTCTGATGATCACACGCAGCCCTGTAGCCACATTTGTTTAGATGTGAACCTGCATTCTGCACAACTCCTGCTACTTCCTCTGGGACTCAGGAAGGAGAAGATTGCATTGCAGATCCAGCTCCCAAACTCTTAGGTTTTCGCCCACTCCATACATTTCAATGCAGAATCACATGTTCTGCTTATAACAAAATAAAATGCTATGTTTGTTACAGTTCTTAAACGGGCAACTGTTTGCTTCTGAAATTATAAAGGCACAAACCTGTCACTGAAAAACCCTTTTTTTCTTTGGTTCTACGGATCGCGTAAATTAATTCCCCTACTACCGACTGCCTAAAGTTGGGTGGAAAGATAGTTAAAACTGACTGAAGGGGCTTTTTGGTGATGGGATGTTGCTGTGAAAGAGGCTCTTCTGCCAGATTAAGGCTGCAAGCGCACCATACCTGGTACATTTAAAGCACACGGCTTTCCCCAAAGAATCCCGGGGGAACTGTTGTTTGTTAAGGGTACTGGGAACTGCAGCTCTGTAGGGGATAAACTACAGTTCCCAGGATTCTTTGGGGAGGGATATGTTTTAAATATATGGTGCGTATGCAGCCCATATCAAACCAGCAGATACCAGAAAGCATTCCTTTACTTACCAGGGAGAGCTACTTTCAAGTGTCAAGATATAGTTAAGATACCCCTTTTCCCCTGCACAGAGAAGAGCAGACATGTTTAGCTGCAGAATTCCATGTGCAGCACAGTGTGGGTTGGGCTGTCTTGCAGTAAGGGAGACAAAGAGGGTTTGTAAGAAAGAGAAGCTGTGCTCCTGCAGCCCAGCAGACGGGGGAAACCCCTTCCCTCTGAACGGAAAGAAATGGAAAGAGAGCCAGGCCATCTGAGGACACAACCACACCATTAAAACCAGTACGACTTCATTGATTTGGGAGAGGGACTGGAGACCTGAGTGGACAGGGCACTTCCATGATTTTCCAGGTAATCCTAATACGGATGGAGGGAGGGATATGCACTTAGCTTCCAAACTGCCCCCGGTTCCTGCTACCTTCAAGGGCTGCGCCACGCACAACACTTTTGCAGAAGTTGTTATTCTGCATGGCTAAAGGTGCCAATGGATGTACATGGGCCATTCTGCACCATGCGCATAAGCTATCGCTTTGGTGGAAACTCTCTGTACAGCTGTGGGAATGGCATCCTCCCTCGTGTGCAGTTTTGTGAGGTTAATCCAGAAAAGGTAGTTTCCAGCTCCTTTGGGGTCCTGCAACTCCCTTCCACACAGCTAGGTACATCCTTCTCAAGAGAGTTTTCTAAATATCCCCAGAACGCCCAGAGAAAGGGGTGGAGGGTCCAGCTTTTCCGTGGTTCTGTTTTATCCCTTATGCTCATTGCTAAAGCCCTCCGCAAGGAGGAGGAAGCTTTCGTGCCTTGGCTGTTGATTTCCTTAGCTGCCGGCTGCTTCCCTTGTGACATCTGAAGCACGCTGCCTCCTTGGTGAAAGGGAAGATCAGCACAAAGGCCTGAGGAAGAACAGGACCACGCCGGTCGGAGCGACCTTGGTGCGAATGGGATCGTTGAGCTTGTAGGTCCCCATGTACAACTTCTCCAGCACTTCATAGATCTTGTAGCCTGCCTTGCAGTCCAAGATGCCCAGAAGTCCCAGAGTCGTCACAATTGGCTTCGGTGCCCCATCGGTGCCGTTGTTCATCACCGCTATTGCAAACTGGCCGTTGACGAGGGGCCTCTTCCATACTTCCAAGTGTTGGTTCTGTCAGGCAGAGATGGGGAGAGGCTTGGTTACTGACATTTAGCTTTATGCTGGGAAACCAGTGGGTAACTAACACCTTAAAGGTCATAACTTCAGAAGGTCATAACCACAGCCCAAAATATTATTGGTCATCCTCTCCCATCTCTGGAAGAACTATACAGTTCCCGTTGCCTTAAAAAGGTTAACAATATTTTAAAGGATCCATCTCATCCAGGATATAGTCTCTTTGTACCACTGCCTTCGGGTAGAAGATATAGAACAATTAGAATATTAGATCAAGAACAAATAGATTGAAGAACAGTTTCTACCCAAGAGCTATAACCATCTTAAATGCTGTAACCAGATAATATGACCTTGGAGAGCTGTGATGTGTGTGTGTGTGTGTGTGTGTGTGTGTGTGTGTGTCTGTGCGGCCTTTTTGGTGTGTGTGTGTTTTGTGCTGGTTTTTTTCTTTTATGGGATGGCATGCAATTTCGTTGCACTTGTATAGCGTTGTGCTTGTACTTGTGCAATGACAATAAATAAATTATCTTATCTATCTTATCTTAAAGATCTAAAATAACACCTCACCGTTATAGACGCAATCGAAGGCCTCCTGCAGGCATCACCTTATCAGAAGTTCAAATGTGTCCGTCATGGACTGACTGACTGGATACAGAGGAATGGTGGGAGACACCATCTGGGGAACCCCCAGGGGAAGAAGGCTCAGAGCCCGGGGATTGGTGGTGGGATGAGGATGAGTGGTCAGAGAAAGAGAGCAGACTGGGAGGAGCAGGTGTCGGAAGCAGAAGAGGCAACAGGGTTTAGTGAGAAGGGAGAGTCTGTGCCAGAGAGCAGTCCAGAGGCAAAAGCAGAAGCAGGGGGTGGGGTGGGGTGGGGGGAGGTCAAAAGGCAGAGTTGTGACAGGCTGCTGAAGAAGCCAGGGAGTCTCCCCCTCCTGCTGCAACCAGCTCCCCTCCCTCCTGGTCTCCTAGAACACACAGAGAAAGGAAAAGAGCAGAGCAGAGATGGGCTGTGCATAGACACAGTTGTGACTGCTTTGGAAAGACCCTTAGAGAGGAGAAGCCTTAGAGAGTGATGGCAAGGTGGGGACCTTCAGCCCTTGCAACTGCCTCACTGAGGGCATGACCTACTGGGAAGAGTTGCCGTGATCACTAGGCCTGCGCTGTTTTGGTTTCTTTGAATAAAGAGCTAACTGCGCTGACACCGTGCTTTCTTTATTGTTGACCTACGCTCGACTCCGACTCCTGATATGTATGATGTAGGAATCCAGCCTACTCTTTTGAATTCCCTCCTTTTACACCAGGTGTGAGGGAGCTTTGGCCCTCCAGGTGTTGATGAACAACAACTCCCACCGTCCCTGGCCACTGACTATGTTTGCTGGGGCTGATGGGAGTTGATGTTTGGCAACATCTGGAGGGCCAAAGGTTCCCCACCCCTACGTTGCATACTAGTCAGGCGCCATCTTTGTCATCTTCTCGGCACCTGCTGAATACTTTTCTCTTTCAACAAACCTTTCAAGTGGAGATCTTTCTGCCACTCAGCATCAGAGCTGTTTTTGAACATTGAATTGTTTTTAAATGTTTGCATTGTGTTTATTTATGGAACTGGTTTTAGACGTGTTTACGCTTTTCTTTTTTATGGCTGCAGCTCACAATCTGCATTACAATTGAATTTTGTACAGCGCCCAGTCATTTGGACATTGAATAAATATTTATCACTGGGCATTGCCATCGCCACAATTACCATTCATTCATAAGCTGCTGCCTTGACACTGTGTACAGGAAATGGCAGCGATTCCGCCCAAGCCACCTGGCACCGGACTGCTTTGTCAAAGGGTCTGGTGACCTACAGTGCACACAATCTCTGTGCTGCGCCTACGAACAAAATTCGTAGTTGCCTTATACTCACTGGCAAAGGCTCTTCAGGGTGTCAGGCAAGAAGTCTACCTGCAGATGGCGGGAATGAAACATGAGGCTATTTGCATGCGAGGCAGAGCTATGCAGACTTCTGCTCCTGCTTGAGGTCACTGTCCATGCAACTCTGCAGGGATGTGACACCTACAGAAGTGGAGGGGTGTGGGGGAGGCAGTGATGGTGTTGCTCCTGATGGTCAACATTTGCTGGCCTGCCTCCGATAGGAAAATGACTTGAGCCAATATTGTAGCATAGGAAGTGACATTAAACTCTTTATTAGCAAATTAGCATCTGCACAGGAGTGTCAGGCCTAATGAGCAACTCAGGTCTTGCCCCCATGAAGCAGTTGCCGGGACTAAAGATCCCTGCCTCCCCACAGCCGTCTAAGTTCCCTCCTCTCCAGGGATTTCCCCCCAAGCAACTGTGCCTGCAGGCCTGTCTTTTATGCCTCTCCTGCTTCTGGGGGACAAGTGGGGAGCGGAGCTTGTCACAGCAGGTGGGGAAGACACTCATGACTCTTCATCTCTGCCTCTTAGCCCCCCCTCCTCTCCTGCTTCAGCTTCTGCCTCTGATTCTGGACTTCTCTCTGCTACAGACTCTCTCCGCTCACTAAGTCCTGTTATCCCTTCAGCTTCCCACACCTCCTCTTCCCAGTCTTCTCCCTCTGACCACTCATCACCATCCCACCCCCACACCTTGGGCTCTGTGTCTTCTTCTCAGCTGGTTCCTCCGACCATTCCTCTGCACCCATCCAGTGCTTGACAGCACAGGACTGCAGTGAATGGTTACAACATGGGCTTCTTTCAAGCTGGGGACAGGAAACCTGTAGCCCTCCAGGAGCTGCTGGACTACAACTCCCATCATCCCCTGGGGCTGATGGGTGCTGGGAGTCTGACAACATCTGGAGGCCCGCAGGCCACCCAACCCTGCCCAAGGTGGCTAGCGGAGTTCTGGCTGTGGCCACCAAATTCCCAATATTTGCAAAACCTAATCTGGGGTGTGACAGAGAGAGTGCAAACAGAGCTATTATTAGGTTCGATACTCTGCTTAATTATTACCCTGCTGTGCCTATCAACCCCAGGAATTGGCGATGTGTGGGGGGGAACCTGCAGGCCGTGACTGTCAGCAGGTATCACACTCACAACCGGAACCTCATTACGAAATGGGGTGTGGCTCCCATTGATTTGGGATCAGGTGGAAGGGTGGCCCGTGTGTGGGAGGGGCAGATATCCATGGGAGAAGGGTGTCACCGGAGTAATATTAATGACCAAGAAGGTAAGAAAACAAATCGCCTGCCGGTTGCAGGAAGGAGAGGGAGGGCAAAGCGCTAAGTTGCAATGCTGATCGAGTCCACATGCCACGAGGGATGAGTGCGTGCAAGGACAATGACGGAAGGAAGGAGCCGGGAGCCTGATGCTGGCCAAGGTGGCCCCAGGAGACTCAAAAGCCCAAGCTGGATTCTGCCGCAAAGCCAGCTGCTGCTGCGTCATCCAGTGCTGCAGTGGCCAAGTAGGCACTGCTCCTAACTGCTCCTGCTCATTTGCGGCTCTTTCTCCCCCTCTGTTTGCCTTGAATAGAAAAATGGTTATGCAGGACATCCTGTTTCTGGTTTCCTGGTTTTAGAGCTTCTGCCCAACTTGAGAAAATGCCACATGTTGTTTTTCTTACAAACTGGCATTGCTGAGCCTCTCCAGCCCCTCCCATGTCCCTCAGCTGTTTATGGAGATGTCCAACATCCAGGGAAGAGCTGTGCCTCAGCGGTAGAACATTTGCAACAACAACAACAACAACAACAACAAAAAATTATTATTTATACCCCGCCCATCTGGCTGGGTTTCCCCAGCCACTCTGGGCAGCTTCCAACAAAATATTAAAATACAATAGTCTGTCAAACATGAAAAGCTTCCCTAAACAGGGCTGCCTTCAGATGTCTTCTAAAAGTCTGGTACCTGTAGTTGTTTTTCTGTTTGACATCTAGTTCCACAGGGCGGGTGCCACTACCGAGAAGGCCCTCTGCCTGGTTCCCTGTAACTTGGCTTCTCGCAGCGAGGGAACCGCCAGAAGACCCTCAGCACTGGATCTCAGTGTCCAGGCAGAACTATGGGGGTGGAGACGCTTCTTCAGGTATACTGGACCGAGGCCAAGAGAAGGCACAAGGTTTGAGGAACAACCCCTGCCTGAAACCCCTACCAGTCTTGAGCTGCCAGTCAGGGCAGACAATACTGAGTTAGATGCACATTAGTATAAAGCAGCTTTCTATGAATTACTCTGCAGCGGTGAAGTATAGTGTTCAACAAGAGAGAGAAGGCTAAGAAGCGATCCGTGTAGGCAAGCAAAGAAACATCAACAAAGGCTTCATTGTATTACTAGTAGATATGATGCCCGTTAAAATAACGGGCGCTAGAAGGTTAGTCTGCCCTGCGCCGCCATAGCCTCGCCCCCGGCCGCCTTTGCCCTCGGAGCAGCCGCCGCCGCAGCAGCCGCGCCGGCCACCCCCGCCCGCCCGCCCCTTCCCGCGCGTCGCCTCACGGCCGCCGCTCCTCTGTCCCCTCAGCCATGTTGGCAGCCGCTCAGCTCATCCTCCCCAGCTCCGTGCGAGGCGGCGGCATTGACCCAACTGACGACGCGCGTGCGCCGCCACTGCCTCTCGGACACGCCCCCCCTCTCCGCCCGCTCCAATCCGTGTCCGTGAGGCACATGCGCAGTAGCGCAATTCCACTGACACACGGACTGGACGCAGAGACACAGGGACTTTATTATATAGGATTATTATTACTACTACTACTACTACTACTACACTTAATATATTAATCACCTTCCAAACCTCTGTCTCAAGGCCATTTACACATAATACAGCTATATATTCCTGGGACTCTAGGAATCCTGCTGCAACCCTATCTTAGTGCCAGAGCACCTGCTTCACAGGCAGCCCCCAGGTTTTATCCCTGCCACCTCCAATTAAAGCAAGGGTGGTGAACCTAAAGCCCAGGGACCAAATGAGTCCCTCCAGGCCGCTCTAGCTGGTGCTCAAGACTCTCCCCAGGCCACACGCAAGAGGGCTGCCCGGTTGGTGCTGACCTGTGACACAGCCTTTTCAGTAGTAGTTCCCCAGTTGTGGAATGCCCTCCCTAATGAGGCTGCCTCACTACATTATTGCTAACTTTCAGGAGGGAATGGGAAACATTCCTGCTTTTGCTAGCTGAAGAATACTGTTCCTGGCAACCCTGAGATCAGTGGATGAAAGTACCGTATCGGTCCGAATATAAGCCGCACCCAAATATAAGCTGCACGTTTAAAATTGGAGGGGGGGGGAAAGAAAAAATACCGGAATATAAGCCACTCCATTCCTCGCTGCATATTATATTGGGGTGGGGGGGAAGCTGCGCTGTGTTGCCGGCGGCCTTTCCCCTTCCTCACTCTCTCTCCCTTCCCGGCCTTGGGGGAGAGGATGGGGAACTACGCACGGGGCGGGCGCCGCTTTGCTGCACTCCTGGTTGTGAATATAAGCTGCACTTTAACTTTTCACGGTCGGAATTTGGGGGGAAAGCGAGGCTTATATTCAGGCCAATGGGGTATGCTTTTTATTGTGGTTGGCGTTTAGAATGTTTTAATCTGTTTTGGAACGTTTTTGCTTTGCTATTTAATTGTATATCTTTTCGCAGCCCTGGGGTGCATGGGAAGAAGGCAGGGATATAATTTTAATTAAATGATGAGACTAATGAGAATAATAATAATAATAATAATAATAATAATAATACGCCCTTCGTACTTGCCTGGTGTGTGTACAGTAACCTCGGACTCTTACATAGCTGACTTCCATCAAATTACTTGCTTCACTCACTCCCCCTGGCTCCACCCACTTTCCCATTGGCCCCACCCATTTTGCCTTTGGCCCCACCCACCACTGCCACACAGTTTTCAGATTGCAAAAAGGTTCCCTGCACCTGAGTTGAAGGATCTTGGGGGACAGGGAATTGTGAACAGGGGGACTTGAGACCTTGGAGAGCTGCTGCCAATCAGAACAGGGGATGCTGAGTTGGATGGACTAAGTCTGGCCCTGGCACAAGGCGGCCTTGTATGTCCATATGCAGCTTAGCTGCATGGGTGACCCCTTCCATGGATGACATGTTTTCAGGCTCTTGCAACCACCCTGAGGATAAAAAGCGTTACTGCTCAGGTCCTCGTCTCAGTGACTCAGTAACTGTACCTTTGCAATACGCTTCCCTTGAATCCCCAGATAGTCTTGGTTGATGTAGATGAGCAGCGGGTTCTGCAAGATGTTCTTGGCCTCGGTCGAGATAGTCCGTAAGTTACAGGACATGAAGAGAGGGGCTGCCAGCACCGCCCACAGAGCCACCTGCACTTTCGACTGCTCGTAGCTCAGGCCAAAGTCACCAATGATCAGCTGGGGGGAAAACACAAGACAAGAGAAAGAACATTTTATTCAGCAGTGTCATCTTCTAGAGCAGGCATGTCCAACAGGTAGATCGTGATCTACCGGTAGATCACTGGACGTCTGCAGTAGATCACTGGTAGATCATTGCCTCCCCCCCCAAGAAGCTGAACAACTGTGGCTCCCCTTAAAAAAGCTCAACATTTTACCTCCTCCCTGAAAAAACTCAACAACTTTGACCCGAACTCCCCAAAATGGGCCTTCCTCCTCCTTCCTAAGAATGGGGGGAAATGATTTATAGCTTCAAAACCGGATCCTGAATGTAAAGACTAAGTGGAACAAGTTTATCCCTGATAAACTTCCTGCAGCCAATCAGAAGCCGCACTTTGGTTTTCGAACATTTGGAAGTTGAACAGACTTCCGGAATGGATTCCGTTCAACTTCCAAGGTATGACTGCATAGGAATTAAAAGCGCTGGAAATTAAAAGGACGCTCTGCAGAACAGAGGAAGGAAAGCACCCTCTAGTGGTTACTTGGAGTGTGCAGGTTGTCAGGCTTGGTTCAGGGATTGCCCTGCCTCTCTTATCCTTTGCAGTCCAATTTTCTTCTAAATCAGACCTACAGTCTTCTTTTCTCAGAATGCCTTGGAGCTATTATAAGAAGTGCAGTTTCTGGATCAGACTGAAGCCCTTCTCACCAACCATCCTGTCTTCAGAGCAACCACTCAGGATATCTCTGGGAAATTTGTGAGTGCAGCACGCAAGATCACAGCCATTCCTTGGGGTTTGTTCCCAACAGCCAGAATTCAGAGGTGTCCTGTTTCTGTGCATGAAGGCTCTGCAGGGCACCATTCTGTCCTAGATGTCATTCAGCATCTAAAGGAAGCCACTGGGAGCAGACATTAGGAGCATGGTGCCATCAGCATGCTGATGACATGCAGCTCCAGTTCTCTGAATCAGGAGAGCTCATGCAAGCCCTGGACTGGTGCCTTAATGCCGTGGGCACCTGTGGACCGGATGAGGGGCAGTAAAGTGAGTTTGGATCCTGGCAAGGCAGATGCTCTGTGGGTAAATGGTGTTCTGGACAGGGATGTGCTCCCTCCAAAGGTACATAGCTTCCCCATCCTCAGAGGGAAAAGGACATAGAATCCAAGGCTATATTTGCCTGGGAGGATAGTGTGCCCTCTGTGAGGTCCTTTGCAAGTCCCAGCACCAGAGGAGTCCACGATGACAGCACCTCTCTAGCGTGAAGAGGTCACATTACCTTCCAAAGACACCAGCTTGGAGGAGCTAGTAGAAACTTGGCCTTCTTACACCACTGGCTGCTGAAACTATCAGGGACCCTTTAAGAGTAGAGGCTCCACTTACTATGGGAAGGGAAAGCGGCTCAAATGAGACTGCAGGCTGATTTAAGGCTCAGTCTGGGTTTGAAGGATGCTGGAGCAACATTCAGGCCTCCCTTATCGGACTGGCAGAGTATGGGAGCTCTCCAGGGTGCTACTTGGCTTGCCTTCTGACCTCCGCTTTGACTGACCTTATTTATCTAGACTTGCCCCCTGCCTTGTCTGGCCTGGCCTTGCTGGGGGCTTGACCCTGGTTTGGAACTGGTGCTGGCAAACTGTAACCTGGCTATCCCTGGCCTCTGTGCCTGGAACATGCCCCCCACTGGGGTTAGAACCCTGCCCCCACACCTCCCGGTAAGTCCAAACAGACAAATATTTTCCTATGTCTAATATGTTCTGCCCTGGGACAGAAATTGTTCCAGAACACCTTTGGGTGTCTGCCTTCTGCAGTCTCTTCTGTGCATCGATGCTGCTATCTTGTTTCTGTCTTCTCCCAAAAAAGCAACCGTCTACAATCCTAGTACTGCCCTTAGTGTTTCTCTTAGAGCCCACAAGAATTCTAAGCATAACGGCAGTATGGGAAGAGTTGGCTTTACCGTATCAGGGTCATTCCACCTTCCCGGTCCTGCAACAGGCTGAATTATGTCCTGATGATCTCCGTACCACTCAATGATGCGGATGAGGCTGTTCCAAGAGTCTTCAATATCACCAAAATTTCTCCACAGGTTACATACTTTGCCAAGTAAGGTATAATTCACCTACATAAAAACAACAGGGACACAATGGCACAGACATTGCTAGGAATCTGGTGCTGCCTGTGCGCTTGCTTCTGCACTCAAGCAATACAAGATCACAGGCTGAGCAAATAAACAGATACAAATATTATAACTAACAGCTGTTGGATCAAGTACAGCCCCTTGTCCTGACCACACCTGGACCAATGAGGACAAGCGACTGGTGAAGCACATACAAGTGATATACAATAACACTCCTTGCTAACTAGCTGTCTAGGCAAACTATGCCTGCAGACCTGTGCTCTGTCTCAGATGGTTGGAGCAACAGTGTAATCCACCCCCTGTCCCTTCTTTACCACCACCCCCTTGGCTGATGCAGTCGCGTTGCCTTAAGCCCTTTCTTTAATGGGGAAACAACAGAAGAGGGAATGCCCAGGGGTTTTCCAAAGACGTGACCCCCTCTGCGAACTCTCCAGGCCCTCTTGCAGCTCTTCTCTTGACTCCTGCTCTTTCCCCCCTTGCTCTGACTGCCTGGTCTCATGCTCCTGACTCTTTCTCTACCAGCAGCCACTTCACGGGTGTCACAGAACCACAGAGACCACTAGACCCATTCCCTGGATCTTCCTCCTCCCACTCTGTCAACACATTCCCCCACACCTCAGGCTCCTGCCCATCCCTGACACCCCTTGAAGGTGGTCATCCATCCCCATTCACAGCCTGAAGGTGAAGAGAGGAAAATGCCAGGCTGGTTGGTGGGCAGCAATGGAGTAGTGTTAGCCATCACCCCATAGCCCTTCCCCCAGACTGGCAAAAGCACTTGCTGACCAGGGTTGTAGCCAGACAGAGAAACCCCATTTATGAAACATGTCTTGTCTCCTATCTCTACCCGTGGAATAAATGGTCCCATGGTCTTGAGAATGTTGCCTGTCCCGGGGCAAAGGCAGAGACACAGAAACAGGTGCAGAAATTACCTTTGGCGGAAGGCCCCCCTCGTAGGCAGGCCAGCTGCAAGAAAAGGCAATGGGCCGTCCTGTTTTGTTCAATGCCGCACTCATCTTTGGGTAGCCTGGGCAATAAAGAAAGACAGGGCTGGCAGCGGGCTCAGTTTTTAATACTGACAAAAGCAGTGGCAGCTGGTTTGCTGGAACCGGTGGGGTGGAAAGCAGGGAGGCCAACAGCAGGTGGCGCCAGAGCAAATGCTATCGTTCTCATCTTCCTCCCTGCTAAGTTCTACAAACACAACGGGGAGCCTAAGGAGGAAGAGGAAGGTGACAGGCAGCGTCCCCCCCCCACTGATTGGCTGGAAGTAAGGAGGGAGAGAGGGAGGTGGGGGTTGGCTGAGGTCAGACAGAGCTTGGTGGGCCTGTGCCCCATTCCCCCAAATGAACCAGCCTCCACTGTTAAAATGACACAATGTCTACACAGGCATGCTGAAGCCCACTAACTTCCACAGACATTGGTACATCTAACTCAACACTAGCGTCTAACTCTATTTTTGTAAATCGCTTTGAGTTTTGTTTCATTTTTCAATCTGGCAGTGTATAAATCTTATGCAATGAACAACTGAACAGGTCTGCTAGTGCTAAAAAGGACTACAAAGCAAAACCATTTAATGTATCCACTGCCTTTGCGGATTACTCCATTTTTAAAAAAGAACAATCTGGGATTTGCCGGCTTCAACTGAAAACCCCCTCTTTCATGTGATCCGCCCTGTTTATTGACAGGCACAAACCTACTGCCTTGATGGAAGAATTGGAGAAGCAGCCATCCAGCTTCAGCATGTCAACCCCCCACTCGGCAAAGGTCTTCGCATCCGTCTCAATAGTATCCAGGGTCGTCCCAGGGTACCCCGAGCAGGTCTTGCTGCCCAGGTCACTGTAGATGCCAAACTTCAGGCCTTTGGAGTGAACCTGGGTGAGAAGAGGCAAGAGGGAGCGCCATGACCCCAGAGTCCAGGGGGGACCATGACACAGAGTCAGAGGTTACAGCGATACCAGCTCAAGAAATGGGCCATGTTCCCGACTCTGAGCGTGATGCTGGGGATCCTGAGGCTGGCAGGCTCAGCAATCTCCTACAGTTAATGAACTGTAGGAGGTCCGCATTTTCTTCTGGGAAGACTTCCAAAGGCCACATGCCACTGGTTGGTGGAGCCAGAGGCAAAACTGGGTGGAGCAAAAATGCAAATTTTAACTTTTTTTGTCAACTCTCTTATTTGCTTTTGCCGTATCAGCTTACTTTGCACACAGGTATTGAATCAGCACAACAGACTACAACAAAACAAAAATCCGCACATGTGCAAATTTCCAGGAGAGCAAACACAACTGTTAAGGCTTCATTGCATTTCAAATAATGCAAAGGAGACAGTATCATTTAGTTTGCTAAATATGCTGCATCTGAATTAAGGGTCATCTTGCAAGAGTCTGTTTTGAGGCGAGTTCAGTTTTGGCCTTCATGCAGTTTCTAAACATATTCACACATCCCTCTCTGTCCTCCATCCAGACAAGTAAGAGGTGTTCCCAGAGTTCAAGGACCCATTCCAGTGCATCCTTGGGAGCACACTGCTCTCTGGGAGCTCTCCTTGGTGCTGAGACAACTAACTTGCCTCCTTGTGCCTTGTGGGCTCCTCCTCAAGGGCAGAAAAAGACTTACAGGAGGGTTCAATGGAGGCATGTATGCTTTCCATTTGGCTCTGGTTAAAATGTTTTGGCTGAAATCAAGTGTAAAGTGTGTTTCTTTATGGCCCAATTTGCACAGCACAGAAAGTTGTGCAATCCCATTCAGGACATGCCAGTCAGTAGGCGTCTGGTGCCTGCTGAAGAATCTTATTCTAGCAGGCATTGTAACTGAATACTGATTTTATCATTTTAACTCATTTTCATTGTGTTGACTTTATCATACACTGCAATTAAGTGGCATATAAATTGTTGAAATAATAAAAACCAATACACAAGAGGGCTCTTTCACACCTTCTTGTTTGTGCCGAACAAACCACGATCCTGGCTCGCTGTGTCTGAATTAGGCATTGTGGCTTGTTTTGCTCAATTAAAGCACAACTAGCAAGCCAAGAAGAAACCATGACTACATTAATACTATTAATTAAATTGGTTAACCAATTGTCACACAAAAATGGCATATGTAGAAGCACTTTTACACAAAAACACATACAGTGGTACCTCGCCCAGCGAATGACCCTCCCAACATCATTTTCGCGGAACGAACGACTTCCGGGGGGAAAAAATGGCCGCCGCTGGCGAATTTCTTTGCCTAAAGAACAGGCGTCGCGGCCGCTTTGAATGGCGTTTTTTCGACGAACGAAGTTGGGAATAGGATTTCTTCGCCTAGCGAGTTTTTCCCCGATGCAGCCCTACGGGGGATTCGCCGAACGTCGTTTTCGCCTAGCGGAGATCGTGACGGAACGCATTATCTTCGCTAGTCGAGGTACCACTGTACAAAGTCCATAAGAAATACACAAAGCTACCCCCTCTGTAAACTACAGAAGCTTAATCTTAAGTAGCGTTTTTCTTGCAGCTTTTAGAGAAGTCTGAAAGCTTTCAGAGCAAATGCATTTTATTGAACTTACATAATCAGCAAGGGCTTTAATGCCACTGGGGAACCTTTCGGGGTTTGGCTGCAACCTGCCTCGCGCATCTCTTTTATTTGCTGCCCAGCAATCATCCAGGTTGATATACTTGTAGCCGAGCCGCGACCATCCGTCGCCAGCCAGCTTGTCTGCCATAGCCTTGATCAAGTGTTCACTGTTAATGAACAAGAGTTAGAAAGCTAGTGTGAACAGGGCCTTGCTATGTTAGTTGGCCAGTTTGAAAAGCCACCCTTTATCAACTCTTTCTGGAGCTGCTCTGCCTAACGTGATTGAACTTGACAAACATCAGCCTAGACTAATACATAACATGTTGAAAACAAAAACGGAAAAACCAAGATTTTCAGAGATGATCTATATGATGCTGGAGCTTAGCTGCGTAGAGAAGAACAGAGAATTGCCATGCAAGTCCTTTAAAAGAGGGCTGGTTATAAAAAGTCTTTTGATAAAATGGAATCTTCAGGAGACATTATTAACATTGGGGCAACCAAGGCACTGATTAAACAGGCTGCAAATTGCAACAGTACACTTGAAGCCTAGGTTTGTTTAGGTAAGGCAATGGAAGAGTCTCACAATCTCTATTTAAAAGAGTGGATACAAATTGTTTAAAGTTAGCCTCAGCAAAGCAATGCCCACCATCTGAAAAATGTTTTGTTGCCTCATTGTGGGATGAGACATGGCCGGTCCAATACTTTACTTTCCCCCTGTCCTTGTGGCTACACTGATGTGATCTAAGAGGTGTGGTACGGGACTTCCCTGAAGCATCACTGAAGGTATTGGGGGATGGGGGAAACCTCTTAGGCAGGGGAAAAGAGAAGACTGTGCCAGATCTCATTGTTGTGTTCTTGGTTTCAAAGGGATATAAGTGTGGGGAGCTGAAATAAGCCTGCAGGTGCATCTGTTCAAATAAAATTTCCTTATGATACTGGTGCAATTTTCCTCATTAGAATGATAGCTTCCAAAAAACTTAAGGTTCAAGCCACAAACAGTAGCATTTGTGTTTCATGCACCTTCAGTTTGCAGACTTAAGGTAAAAACCACAGGCAGACAACCCCTACTATTGCATTAACGGTTCGCTAGGATGTAAAGAACAAACCAAACCAGTGGAATTCCTCACTTTATGACCATTCCCCCCTCCCTGCAAAAAAAATGTCCAAAACTATTGTTTTAATAACAGCATCCAAGTCAACAGCTTCAGTACAACTTTCCCCACCTGATGCAGTTGTCAGGATCATTTTTGCAGTCTGTGTTACATCTAAAACGTTCCCAAGGCACCCAGCCCATTGGCGGAGTCTTCAGCAGTCCGTTATCCAGGGAAGCACAGCAGGCTGCAAGGCCCAGCAATATCCCCAGGGAAAAGTGCAACATGATTCAGACACCACCCCCTGTAAAAATCAGAAGAGGGCACATCTGATCATGGAAGATGGAGCAAGGTTGTTTTCTCCTGCTCTGGAGGGTAGAACCTGAACCAATGACTTCATGTTACTAGAAAGAAGATTCTGACTAAACACCAGGAAGAACGTTCTGATAGCAAGAGCTGTTCGATAGCGGAACAGACTCCCTCGGAAGGTGGAACCTTCATTGGAGGCTTTTAAGCTGAGGTTGGATGGTCATCTGTCATGGATGCTTTATATGAGATTATTGCATTGCAGAGGGTTGGACTAGATGACACTCAGAGTCTCTTCCAACTGTACGATTCTATGATTCTATAATAATCCAACATATTACTTCATTTCAGTGGTTTCAAATCATTTCTAATGTTTGAGGCACCTTATATGCATCTTTGGTCACCACAGGAAAGACAGTAAGCAAGTGGGAAACAAAAGAAGAGGTACCATGCTGCATTTTCCAATTCCAGGTTGTTTTACTAAGCAATGGGCACCTCTAGTACAACATTTATTTATTATTCCATTTATGACTCACTTCCCAGGAGGCATCGTGGAGCAATTAACAGTAGAATAAAAATACAAGTCAAGCAATTGCATGCATAAAAACCTACACACACACACACACACACACACACACACACACACACACGAAATCACATATATATATATATAAAATAAATTCAAATTCAGAACACATACCTACTGAGATAATTAAAATTATTATTATTACCTGCCCTTCACCAGCAGGTTCCAGGGCAGGTTACAATAATTTAAAATTAGAATTAGAAAGTTAAAACAGATTACATTCACAAGAGTAGGGATAGGTCCTTAAAACACAGACAGATCTCAGGTGTCAAAGGTACTTTTAACACTATATATTGAAGATGCCACCTCCACCTCTGTAGTGAGGGATTTCCGCAACTTAGGGGCTACCACAGAGAATGCCCTCTCCTGGGCCACCCCCAAACTTCCAGGGGTGGTGGAACAATCAAGATGGCTTCCTCTGTTTACTGTAACAACCAAGAGGGGCTGTAAGGAAGGAAGTGGTCTCTTGGATCCTTGCGGCCTAAGTCATTTAGTGCTTTAAGCACAAGGGTGAGAACCTTAAATTGGGACTGGCAAGCAATGCAGCTGTTTTAGAACAGGAATTATATGGGTTCTAAATGGAACTTCAATTAGTAATCTGGCCACTGCATTTTGGACCAATTGAAGTTTCCAAGTTGTTTTCAATGACAGCTCCAGGTACAGCGTATCACAATAATTGACTCTGGAAGGGTCTGTAGCTGGTGAATCAGGTATAGCAGGACACAGGCAATCTTAGCCACCGAGGCCATCAGGGCCTCAAGTAACAATGTTGGTTGGATCCAGGAGTACCCCCAAGCTATGAACCAGCTCCTTTCAGGGAAGTGCTACTCTGTCTAGAACCCCGTCTTCCTAGTCAGATCTCCATTTAGGAGAGACTTTTAGAACATATTCAATAGGCACCAAAATAACAGAGAAGGCGCCTGTCTGATATATAACTAGTGAGAGTTAAGGACACAAGAACCTGCTGGATCAGGTCAATAGCTCATCTAGTCCAGCATCCTGTTCTCATGGTGGGCACCCAGATGGCATTGGAAAACCCAAAGATTGCCAAAGGGCAAGTGTCACCACACCAAAGGCCTGATTTCAACATTGTGCTGAATGGACCCCGATAGGATGGTTATGCCTTCTCACAGAGAACACAATAATGGGGTTGGGTACCAAAGCGATGAGACAATCTCATCCCCTGTATATCCCCCAAAAGCTTCTGATCACTCCTTTATGCTTGTGGCATGAATTACTGCTTAAATCCCTGCTGAATTAAGTTTTCTGCAGGAATTCTTCCACCTCCCTGCCTACCCATCAGGTTAGATAATCCTGGCCACCAAAGTGCATTCACATGCTTTCCATATATCATAAGCATGCCACCAAAAACAGTATGCAACGAAACACCATTTTGAGCTGATGGCATTGTACACTGGGAAGTCTCTCAGCGATGGCTCTCCTGCTGCTGTGCCCTTGTCTGGATAAGGCCACATGCTACATTTGGCTGCAAAAGTGAGCAAGTTTGGTGACTAAAACAGGTTTCAAAGGTGCCAGAATTATGACCTTTAATGAGTTTTCGAATTTCCGTATTTTTTAAAATTATTATTATTAATGGGTAGGGAGCCATTTTACCCCTTCTCTGTGCGATTCCCCTCACTGCATTTAGGGTTTTGAATGACCTTTTCGAGCGTCATCAGAGTGACGTCACAAGGGCTGACTGTGACGCCAACCGGAGAAAGAAAACGCCTCCACTTATAATCGAGGTCCCTTTAAAACACGCCCCCTCAGGAAAGCTCCTCCCATGTTCCAGGATGGTCGTGCGCAGGCGCACTGTCCCTGGTTGTTTGAAGGCGGGAGAGTACGCGAGGCACACCTCAGCCCGCATGCGCAGTACAGCCGGCTCTCTTTTCTCCTCATCCTCACAGCCGGTCACGTTCCCCTCCAGAGACAAGCGCCGGTGACTAACGTTTCGGGTAAAAAAGGATGGCAGGCGACGCCCGCACCCCATCTACCAACGGCGCCCCCTGGAAAGCCTCCCGCACCCCTGCCTCATTTACCCGCCTTTCTTCAGGAACACAGAGCAACTCTAATTCCCGGTCAGGGGAAGGGCGGGACTCGCAGAGATCGGCGGTTGGCCGGACGCACACGCCCTATCAGCGGCGCCGACGCATAGCACGGCAGCCAACGGCGGGAGGGCTCCTGTCGGTTCGACCAATGAGGAGGCGGCGAACGAGGCAGCGGAGGCGTGCCCTGGGAAGCGAACGGCAGCCAATGGGAAGCGGCGGCATCTCTGTGAGGGGAGAGAGCGGCGTCCGAGGCCCCGCCTCCCATAGAGGCCCACGTCGCTCCCCGCCTCGTCCAATCAGCCGAAGCCGCGCTTGGAGGAGGCTCCCTCATTGTGGCGCCGCCAGGCGGCCTCCGAGCGGTAGAGGGCGCTGCGGGCGAGAGGAGCCGGGGGCCTTAGGCCGGAAAGGCACGCCAGAGGAAGGAAGCGCGGATAGAGAGAGACACAGAGAGAGACGGAGAGGCAGAGAAAGGGGCCTGGCTCGTCTCGTCGTGCCTCCGCCGCGCTGTCTTCGCCTCTTCAGCAGCAGGAGCAGCTACACGGCCTCCTGGCCTGAGGGAGCAGGTGAGGCCCGCGCCCCGAGGCAAGGGGAGGCCTTCACCGCCCGGCAAGGCCTGCGAGGGAGCGGGATGGTGGCGCGGCTCCGCCTCCCGCCTCGGGCCGGGGCTGGAGAGGTGGACGAGACTCACGAGCTGCCCCCTTGTCGCCCTTTGGGAAGGGAAAGGGGTGCCTGTGGCCCCAAGGAAAGAGGGGGCAGGAGGGCGGAGGAGACAGGCCTTAAATAATGTCCAGTTTTTTGGGGGGCGGTCTAGAAATATAATAATAATAATAATAATAATTAATAATAATAACGGCACAAGCCTTCCTGAGCCTGGATCTTGCCCTTCGGGAGGCGCGCGCGACGGTGGTGCTCCTTGGTTTGACGGTCAAGAGGATCCGTCTCGGGAGGTGGTTTGGGGGAGGGAGCCGGGATGGTGCTCGGCATTCCCGCGCGGAAGCTCAAATGCGGGCGAGGCCGAAGAACCTCCCCGAAGTCCCGTTGGCACCTTGGAGGCGATGGCAGATTTGTTTCCGGGCGCGCGTCCTTAGTAGGTGTAGCGGGAGCAATGTTTGCCGCCGATCCTCCTGCCTTGAAGGTGCCAGGAGGGCGTCTGGTCGGATGAGATCAATGCCCGCGCCTTGTCCGCAAAGTTCTTCTGGTGGATGGCGATGCCGAAAGGAAATTTATTCCAAGCGTGTGGAAGAACACTAGTAGGAGTTTGCAGGGCTGGTTGGCAGAAAGATAAATGCTAGGCTACAGGCGCTTGCATGTTACTACTCCCAGATGGAAGTGGTGTGAATAACAGCTCATGGAGGCTCTGGATCTTCAAGGAGGATGAACTTTTAGGTTGCTGAAACTTCTGCCTGGGCGACTGGCGTAAAAGAGAGCAATGTAATAGTCTTTGGTTGAATGCTTCAGTTTTCATCAGTAGCTCAAAACTGTTAGATTTAATAACAGGCACAGAGACTTTTGAAGTTTCTGTATGTCTACTCCCTTGTTGTGACTTCCATCCCACCCCTCTGTTTCTCCTACCAGTTTAGTTTTCATGATTTCATGGCCTAGAAAGGTAGCTGGGGCGTAAATTGTGGGGAGATCTGAGATATCTGAGTCCCTTCCGTGGCATGGCCATATCTGCATTCCCCATTAGAAAGAAAGGTGTTAGCTGATGGCCCAATTCTTCTCATTTGTACTGTGCCTTTACTACTTGCTTCAGTTATTCTTTTGTCCTTGCTGATCCCATTTTCATTACCTTGTTTGTTACCTTGGAACCAATTCCTTCCTGTAAGATTAAATTGAAGAGAGATCTGTGTTCATGAGGACCCTTTGGATTGTGCCACCCAAGCTTGAGCTCATTGTCCTGTGAGACACATCTGCCTCTCCACTCCACCTCCATTTGTTGTCATTTTGACAATCGGTTAAAATCCAGTTCCATTGTTTGGAGTAATTTAATTACCTTTTTGACTGGTTGTTACTTTGCTGCTGCAGGCTTACTTTTGCTGCTCAGGTTCTGTTTATTTTTAGCATGTATATAAACTTAAATATTTTGTAATTGTAAATTTTTTATTGTGACACTTCATTTACTGTTTGGCCTTCCTCTAAGGTTGATTACGTTTCATTGGTGGCCCCACACGTGGACTTCCATCCTCATTTTGCTCCCTTTCTCATAGGCTTTAAGCAGATCATAAATACTATTTTGTTCTACCAAGCATTTTATCTGTTTTATTGCTGGCCTCTTCCATATAATTTTGCCTGACATGTTTCCTTATTCCATTGTTGTAGAAGTGAAATAAGTGTATTTATGTTACGTTGTATACTGCTGTGTGGGCACCTTTTGGCAGCAAGGCAAGTTATAAACACCAGTAAATTAAGTAAAATGAGGCCAGCATACTTCATGTGCTCTGGATTGTCCATATGTTGACAGCAAAAGCATACTGAATTGTATAGGAAGCAAAACTGAAATAGAAACTGCTTTAGCAATTGCCGCACAATAAACTGAAGCTGTAAAAAATACTCTACTTTGCCCATCTGTCAGACTTCTCTTTCAGCTCATTTTTTTGATGCTGCTGTTCTCCATTAAAACTGAATATATGCAGGGGCAGACCTTTCATGGGATTATTAGATTATTTTCATATCTCAAAATGAATGCCATATCTTGCATCTTTCTACTGTACCCCGAGGCAGGTTGCTGTCTAGAATGTTCCAGTTAATTTTAAAATGGATACAGTATGTAAGAGAGACTTCTGTGTACCTCAATCAACTTATTCTGCCCTCGTGGGCTGAACAGTGGTGGTAATGGAATAAAAAGTGACTCTATGTGCTGGTTTCTGATACTCTTACTTTTCTTGGTGCTGCTCTTTGTTGTGATTGTTTGCCTAGGAATGGTCAATGGTTTTATAATTGCACAATAATTCTATACAGGGGATTGTAGCAGCACATCTAGTGGTTGAGGGTCTGGTGTTTACTGTTGCCTTCTTCCATGAAGTCTCTTAGCATGAGGAATTCCAGTGCAATTCTAAGAAACAGCTCAGAATTCTTGTGATGTGTGCAGAATAATAATAATAATAATAAGAATAAGAATAATAAGGTTTAGGATTTCTGAGTATCTACTAATCATTGCTAATTCAATCAGTTGACAATGATGGCTCCATTTGGTAGAGACTGCTTTGGATGTTAATTTGGAACTGAGATTGCTGTCAATTCCTGACAAGTCAGTTCTTACCCTAAGCTTGAAGTCAGAATTTCTATCCATTCTGGAACTGTCTGCTATGTTGTTGCTTTTGTGCATTGGGGAAAAAATTAATTACATGAGATTTAATTGATTTTTGTCCTGGAGTCTTTTGTTCTGGAATCTTTTTTTAACCAGTTTGGTGTATCTGTATCTATGTGCTTTTGGGTGGTGTCATGTGTTAAGTCAAATTCCTTTTAAAAGTTATCTACTTATATTTTGTGAACACATAGGCTGCATTCAGTTGTAAAGGTAAACCATGGTTTAGTGTCACAACAAGCCTAGGCCCTCCGTCTTTCTGCAGGGAGATTAACTGCAGTTGAACACATCTTCTAACCCCTAACTATGGTTAATGGATTTTACAGTGGGACCTCAACTTACGACGATAATGTGTTCCAACGCGATCTTCGGTAGTCGAAAACACTCGTAAATCGAGTCCCCATAGGGATGCATTGAGCGGAAAAACTTCGTAAGTCGAAGAAACCCGCATCAAATCTTCGTAAGTCGAAGAAACCCTATCAAAAGCGGCCGCGACTTCCTTTCGGAAGTCGAAAAATTTGGTTGCGGCGGCCATTTTTTTTCTTTCGGAAGTCAAAAAACATGTAAGTCAGGGCACTCATAAGTCGAGGTCCCACTGTATTAACAATGGTTTGACGTTGCCTTCTTTTTACTAATTGCAGTTAAACTAACCACAGTTCTTCAGAATTTGAGCAACATGGCAAACTGGTCACTCAGAAATTGCAGTGAAAGCTTCCACATTCCTTCTTGCAGCCGTGCCTGAAGAAGAAGGGCGTGGGGGGAAGCACGCGAGCTCAGGAGAGAGGCTAGGCTAATTCCTGTAACACCAAGCTTTGGTTTAGTGAACTAACCTATAGCCTGTATTTTTCAGAGATTAGAATTGTTCTTCTCGTCCATAAATTACTCCCAACAGATTGATATACAAGCCAACGACCCGCTGTCATTTCTGTTGCAGAAGCTGCACGCTGAAGAATTGGGTGTTCATGATAACATGTCCAATGTTTCCGTGGATAGAAGCATCAGACTGCAGGAGATTAAGAAAGGGCTGCAGTTTATACAGTAAGACCCTAGTGACTGGAAACCTGTGTGGTGGATGGGTTATGTTTGGTTGATAGCATTGGTTTAAATTAACATGATGCTTTAGAAAAAGGGGGGGGTTGTCATATCAAACAATTAGCGAGCTTTGACCTTTCAGGATAAACACATGAGCAGTGCAATGCTTGAAACTAGCTGTGTCCCATGTGCCTTTGAGAAGAATGCTCCTTAGGTTGCAATCATGTGCTCACTTACTTGGGAATAAACCTGTCGGACCCAGTGCGACTGAACTTCTTTAAAAAAAAAAAAAAAATTATTAGGTTTTTCAACACAAAAATTTTAAACATCAAACATTCTTTTTAAAGCATCATTTCAACTCATTTTTCATTCTTAACAAACACAACAAACATCTTATTTCCTTGCATCTTTCTATATCATCTTTGGGGTGGCTTCCTCCCATCCCCCCCACTGTGTTTCATTGTAGTCCTAAGAGTCCTCCAAGTAGATTCTTAACATCTTAAAGTAGTTTTTGCAAGTCACCTATCTTAATTCTTAATCTATCTCTTATATCTATATCATCTATCCTTAAATTTCTAACATTCTGTTCATTCCGCAGTCTCTTATGTAGTCCAACTTTTATATCATTAAGTCTTTAAGTCATACAATGTTTTTTAAAATAGTCTTTCAGTTTTTTCCAATCTTTTTCCACCGCCTCCTCCCTCTGGTCTCAGAGTCTTCCGGTCATTTCGGCTAATTCCATATAGTCCATCATTTTCATCTGCCATTCTTCCAATGTTGGTATGTTCTGTGTTTTCCATTTTTTTGCAATTAGTATTCTGGCTGCTGTTGTGGCATACATAATTTTTTTTGATCTTCTTTGGGGACCACCTGATTGGCCATTCCAAGTAAAAAAGCCTCTGGTTTTTTAACAAATGTATTTTTCAGCACTTTTTTCATTTCATTGTATATCATCTCCCAGAAGGCCTTAATCTTTGGGCATGTCCACCACATATGATAGAATGTCCCTGGAACTTGATTACATTTCCAACACTTGTTATCCTGCAAATGATACATTTTTGCCAACTTGACTGGGGTTAAGTACCATCTGTAAATCATTTTCATAACATTTTCTTTAAGCACATTACATGCTGTAAATTTGATTCCTGTTTTCCAAAGTCTCTCCCAGTCCAGTGCGACTGAACTTCTGAGTAAAGATGCAGAGGATTGTGCTGTCTGCCTTGGTTTGTCCAGGCTCAGCAGTATCACTGTAGGCAGTATCATGTTTTCATCTCCTTTTCATTTTTTTTGGGGGGGGGGAGAGGGTTTGGGTGTAAAGAAATTAAAATTCTCAAGCACAAAGGTAGTTTTCCTCTGCTGATGCAGAGGGATGCGGAAAAGCCTTCTCCACAGGGTTCAGGCTCAAGGGGCCCCTCCCAGCTTGTATTAAATTGTGGTCCTCTGTCAGAGAGACACGCTCCCCCCTTCAGCCAGAGCAGCAGCTAATGCTGTGGAGCCTATTACTAAAGAGCATCTTTGCTTTGAGGAAAGCTCCCTTTCAGTCTTTTTCAACATTATCCCTATGGTCAGGGTTATTGAAGCCATATGCTGTTCTCAAGCAGCCACTGAGGTCAGATCCTGATGCTTCAGTAGATGTATGAGAGGGATGAAAATCCACAGTTGAGATCTTGAGATTTGGCAACTCAGCCGTCTGAGGCTTCCTGCTTTTGTCCTCTTTCCTCTCTTTTCCTCTTAAACACATTCTAAAATAGCTTGATGATCTAACACAGGTGTGACCCTTCGGATGTTGCTTAACTACATTTTCCATCACCCCTAGGCATTGGCCATGCTTGTGAGGACTGATTAGAGTTGTAGTTCAGCAGTATCTGAACCTACCTGGACCCTGCAATCATCATCTGAGGCCATTCTTCATGTGCCTCCTCCGTAAGAGGTCCGGAGGGTGGCAACATGAGAACTGGCCTTTTCTGCTGTGGTTCCCCGTTTGTGGAATGCTCTCCCCAAGGGGGCTCACCTGGCCACTTTGTTACATATCTTTAGGCACCAGGCAAAGACATCCATGTTCTCCCAGGCCTTTGGCTAATTATACAATGTATGGACTTTTCAACTGTGTGTGGAGGATATTGTTTTTCTTTGTTTTTGTGGTATTTTTGTGTTTTTACATTGTAAACCACTCTGTGATCTTCAGATGAAGGGCAGTATAGAAATTTAATAATAATAATATTCTGGAAGGCCACAGGTTCTCCACGTCTGATTTAACATAAATTACTTGTGTATGTAAATATCTTATTTTCAATCTTAATAGCCCTTTCCATAATAGTGTCCATAGGCAGGACACTATTATTGGGTGTGAGCCCTGCGGCCAAGAGGATAGTGTTTTGCTTAAGAGTGCATGGCTGAGATGAGATTTGCAATGGGTATTTCCTGACTTGTAGGTCACATTCTTAGCCAGTAGTCTTAACTCTGGGTGGAATGATTTCTGCAGCATTTTTGAGCTATGCAGAGCTTTCCAAACCCTGTCATCCAAAGCAAATGCTGCACTTAAAGGTACTTTTAAAAAAATAGTCTGCTGCTGCTCTTCGGAACCCAGTGACTATTGCAAGAACTTATGTGACTATTGCAGTGCGTTCCAGAGTGTAGCTATGATAATTGTTTGCATTTTAAAAGCTCCACAGTCTTCTGACCCAATAAAGCCTAACTGATCAATTGAGGGATAAACTCTGAATTCTGCAGATTGCAGGAAACCGAGCCCAGAAGAGGATTTAAGTTGCAGAGACTAGAAAGTCAGCTGATGAGAAATGCATTACCTTTATTATTTAAGAATTATTTAAGAATGGAAACATTTGTGTATTATCATTCCTATATTTGACTGGCAAGTTTTTTGGATGTGTAAACCTCTCTTTGAACAAGACCTGAGTAAGCTCTGACTCTCTGTTTGTGTTTTATTCACCCCCCTCCCAGGTCTACTTTACCTTACCCAGGGACTCAAGAACAATATGAGGTAATGGCGCTCGTTGCTGAACTTCTCTACCAGAGACATAGGGGACTCTGCAGTGGGTGGGAGTCATTACTTTCTTTGGACTTTTAAAGCATGATTTAAATTCTTCCTTTATTGTTTGGTCATGCTTGGTGAAAAACATTCACTGTCCCAGTTTGATGTGAGGCAGCTCACTGTGAGAGATGTAATCCAGAACACAACGGTGAGGCTAGCAATGTACCTCTTGCTGAGATGTAGAAAACAGGCAACAAATGTCAACGTTTTGGTGTATTGCAGGGGTTTGGTGTATTGCTCTGCCCACCACTGCAGGGAATGTGGATCTTGGTCTGCAAAAGATTCCTTTCCTCTACTGTATTGCCTTTCTTCTGTCCTAGAACCTCAAGTCACTTCTCCTAAACCATGGCAGAGGCCCTGAGCCTGTGCGGTTGTTTTTACCTTTTTAATCTCCTTTTTTGCTCGACTGCTTTGTCAGCAGTTCCTGCTAAGGGACTTCAGTCGTAATTGCATCAGAAGGGGCTGGTAAACAGCTGGTGCTGCTTGGAAAAAAAAGACAGCTAGTCCCACTTTAGAAGGTGACTATTGCATTTTTGAAGGTATGAATCTGCCTAGGAGCACGTAACGCAAAATTGTGAAATGTTATCTTTGCAGAGACGCATCTAGCATCTTTATTCTACAGCTTCTGATGAAGACGCACCTCTTTACCCTCACCTTTGAGAGTTAAGGTGTTTTGTTTTGGGGGACCAACCTCCTTGTATAATCTGTATAATTTTGTCTTGTTTTTATTTGGAATTGTCTTGCTTTTATACACACACACACACACACACACACACACACACTTGTATTATTGTACTGTTGTAACCTGCCCTTGGGACCTCACAGTGCAGGGCAGGTAAGAAATCTAATAAATTCATTTTCTTTTTAAAAATGTGTTTCAGATATTTATACGAGAGCTTGTTAAAAATCTGTTTAACGAAGGGAACGATGAGTACCGTGAAGGCAAGTGGGAAGGATCGCTGAACCACTACTCAGAAGCCTTAAACATAGCAGATTATGCCAATTCTGAAGGGATTCACATTTCTGACGAAATATTAGAGAAGCTGCATGTTAATCGCATAGCATGTTATTCAAAGAAGGTGAGTGGTGTGCGGACACCAGAAGGGTGGACAAGAATTTTTTATATTAATAAGTGCTGTATTAAGAAACTGGGCGGATGTTTCCAAGCCTGATCAAGAGCTGAATTTCCTTTCTGAAAAGCTATTGAGGGATGGTTGGTCAGCAGCTTAAGGAATCCCTTGAAGGGCAGAGGTTTTTTTTTTTTAAAAAAAATTGCATCTAGTTTAGCCTCTCGGGGACCATGTGGTACCTACCTCTCAGGGAGCTGGATTTTAGTTTATGATCCAGCCCAGGAATATAGCTTTGATACTGAAAGCTAAAAAAATTCTTTCCAGTAGCACCTTAGAGACCAACTAAGTTTGTTATTGGTATGAACTTTCGTGTGATTTTTTAAAATTTTGTTTCGACTATGGCAGACCCACACGGCTACCTACCTGTATACTGAAAGCTGTCAGATTCTTGCTTCATACTTAACTGCTAAGTGATGGAGGTGGAAAGCTTAGCTGGGGTTTCACAACATGAAATACCACTTATGTTTTTGTGGTCAGAAGAACTCAGAGATCCAGCATTTCTATGGTTCATTTCCCTCCCTGGTCTTCCACATGTTGCCACCCTATGCACCACCTAAAACAGGTGTGGGGAACCATTGGTCCTCCAGATGTTCTCAAACTACAGCTCCCATCACTCTTGGACATTGGGTGATGGGAGTTGTAGTTCAGCATCACCCAGAGAGCCAGAGGTTCCCCAGCCCTGGTCTAGAAAATAGTATGTGGTATATTAAGTGTGCCCCCCCCCCCCGCAACGCCGCCCCAGAAACAATTGCATTGTCCTCAATTCTGGTAGCGAATCTAAGCCTGTTTGTTTGTTGCAGGGCTTGCATGATAAAGTTTTGGAAGATTGTGGGATAGTTTTAAAACTGAACGAAAACAATTTCAGAGCTCTCTACCGGAAATCTAAAGCCTTAAAAGAATTGGGAAGATACAAGGAGGCTTATGATGCAGTTGCCAAGTGCTCTCTCGCAGTGCCGCAAGTAAGCAGATCACATACTGTGTTGGCAAATGAAATAGCGTTCAATGGTCATTGCAATGGAACAATGCGCAGTGGAATATTTTTCCCGGGCGTTGCCCTACTAGGGAAGCTTGGGAGTTTGTTCATAGACTTTTAGCGTAGCAGTAATCCAGTAAGTACGGCCAGCCATCAAGCGCCTCACACTTAGCCTTTGGCCAGTGTATGATGTCATGTGGCACTTACCCTTTCCCCCCCTGTAGAGTCCTGAGACAGAGGTTGCAGGCAAAGTCTTGATCACGTGCTAGTGAGTAGGGGTGGGGGTATTTATGGGTTACACTGCTGCATGAAAAACTTGAGAACCTTTCTGTGCAGAAGTTTCTTAGATTGGATTATCTTTTTTTAAAAAAAACAGGATGAAAGTGTAATAAAATTAACCCAAGAACTTGCTCAGAAACTTGGATTAAAAATAAGAAAAGCCTACGTTAGAGCAAAAGTAAGTAGAAGCCTTTTTTTTACGTACTGGTTTTGTAAGCTTTCTCTTCTGTGTTGGTTATTTATGATGGTATGCTTAATTGCAGCCTTCCCCAAACCCTGTTTCTGGAGAAGTATCAAGTAAGGTAAGGTATTATGCCTTCCATGTGTGAAGTGAGTTATTTTGCTGGAATTCATTTTCCTGTCCGTACATTCAAAATGCGACTCTTAAAAAGAGATATATGATTCCCCTTAATCTTACAAGTATTTGGGTTAGAACCAACGTTGTTGAACAGTGCAAAAATGATTTTGATGTAAGCTTTGATTTGGTGTAAGCATGCAGAGTAAGTGGCCTTTGGGTTCCTAGTAGCCTGTGTGCTTGCGTTTTTAAAAGAAAAATGCCTGCCTGAGGCATTTGCTGTGCAAACTTCCTGATGACAGATATTTTGCTTGCTTGCAGAGTTCAAATACTTCTATAGAAGATATTGAATCAGGTGAGGCTTCCTGGATTTAAGGGGGAATGTTATATAAAAGTTCTGCTTTCAACGTGGTCAGATTTTGTTTCAGACAGCTCTCGGGAGCTGTGTCCTGCCTGCTTTTTCTTTGTTTGGGGAATCTCCATGGCAGTTAGCCTTGCGTTGCATCCTCCCATCTTGTATATTGCTGATACATTGTCTTCCAGATAGGCAAGCAGATTGCTGCCGATCCCCTGATGATTGGCTGAAACATACGAGACGTTATCTGTCTCTGAATGCATCTGCCAAATGCACAGGCTCCCTGTGGATGTGTTCCTTGAGATATTCCCCCTTGCAGTTCAACATGTGTTGCTCAAATGTCTGTGTTCTCTTAAGCGCTAGCCAAGCTTGCCCTGGGAGCCTGGCCACCTAAACAATGTGGGCCTTGCCTCTGTTCTGGGGGAAGACATTCACATGCTGCACTTCTTTCCCATTCATAAAAGTCACCCTCTTTTCCTCTTTTAGGACCTTGGAAATTAGTCCCTAGCTGAGGCAGAGGGGTTCAGAAGAGTTTTGCAATTTAAGCTCTGTGCGTGTTTGATGATTGCCAGTGGTCCGTTTTCCGTGAATGGTTGAAAATTGGCATGGCAAGTGGGGTGTACAGACTCCTGGGTCACTCTGACTGTTGCTGGGGGCAGAGAGAGAAGCAGCCTGGGGTCAGGCTGGCCTTTAGTCCACAGGTCAGGCCATGCCATGCCATGAGGGTTCAGGAAGGAGGCGGTAGCAATGGTGTCTTGTGCCCATTGGCTATGGCAGAAGGCAGGGAGGAAAACATGTGGAGCCAGAGTTAATGACAGGCAGAGCCAGTTAATTTTAGCTTTGCCCTTCCCCCTTAGTACTACCAGGGCAACACTGAGACTAAGAAGGAGGAAACTGACAGTCAGCATCACCCATGGATTCTTCATCGAAGGCATATAGGAGAGGGCAGGTTGAGGTTGGTGGGACAGTGACCCGTTTGCTCTCATGGACCAGCTTCCATTGGTAGACAGCTTCCAAAGCTTTTTTTTTTCCTGTGCCTCCTTTGGGAGGTTTGCCTCCACCCCTGAGAATCCCTGTTCTAAGATGCCTCTCTTCCCCGATCGAAATCTGTTTCAGATTTTTCCAATTGGAAGGAAAAGATTCTTTCTTCCTCCTCCTCCCCTTCCAGTTTTACACCTGAAGTTTCAAGCGATCTGTCTCCATTGCCAATGGCGTCTCTGATCACCCTTCCAGCCGAGAAGAGTTCACTCGCTGCCACCTCGCTGGCAAATGGAGGATCTTTCATTGTACCTGAAGTCTGTTTAGACTGCATGGATGGAGATGATATAATTGGAGATGAGCTAGATGAGTTGCTTGATTCCGTTTCTGATTCTGGGGAAAGTGTCATGGTGAGTTGGCTTCCATTTATTCTTATAAAAACAATGGAAGGAACACGGTGTTATACGCATGCGTTGCTGTTTCCAGGACTGCAGCCTTAAATTGTGATACCTTCAGACTGGTGTGCCTCTAAGTGTGTCAGTAGAGCAAGAGGTTTGGTATTAAAAATTACTTAAGCTTAAGTATTAATCCCGCTGTATTTTGAGGCTGCTTTGTACAAAGATACAGTGTTTTAAAGCATGTTTTAAAGAAGTGCTGCTTCTTTAGTCCTATTGCTGCTGTTGCCGTTTATTGAAGCATGAATTCATAAATATTTGCAAGTTTAGGACCTTGGGTAGCAATATTAGTCTTGCAAGAGTTCAAGGTCTGGACTTGCATGCCTCTTAACATTGGTTTGTTGGAGCCGGTCTGCATTTCAGTTTTGCCACAGGGCATTCCCTCCTTGAAACGGCCTTAAGTGTAATCGTACTGCTGGATGATCTAGCGCAGAATTGTCTGCTCTAACTGGCAGCAGCTCTCTGGGGTCACAGATCTTTTATAGGATATGCTATTTGGAATCTTCTAAGCAGATGATTTCAGGGACAGGTCCTTTGTCACTGTGGGGAAGGGAAGAGTTCTACCACCTCCCCTGGAATATGGGTGTAAGAATCTGGTTTATACAGAGTCAGGATTTTGATGTTTTCAGTCTAAAGCTTTCTACTGATTGGCAGCAGTTCTCCTAGGCCTCTGGCAGAGGAGGGTCTTCTACAAATCCTGCTACCTGTCCTTTTCAAATCGGAGTATGTTAGAGATTGAGCCTTGGGCTCTCTGCATGCAAAGCAAATGCCCTGCCCAGTGATATCATGAACAGGAACTCAAGTAGGTGCCACTCCTGTTGTGAACATCCTCACTCCCAGCCATGGCAGCCAGCAGATGCTAATTCCCATGATGAAAATAATTCCATGTATAGACCCAGCTCTAGGACTACTTCAGTAGAGAAAGCTTAAAACAACAACCAGATCACTAAAAGTGAAAGATCGGCTACCTGCATTTAGTAGCAAATAACTTTCTTCTCTCTTCCTAGCCCAGCACGGTTGTCCGAGGAGCCATCCCAACAGCCACCATGGCTCCCAGCATACCTTTCTCTACCCCTTTGCTCGGGACATTGTCAGTTGGGCCTGGATTTGTTCCTGCCGCCTCTTTTTCAGAAATGTATTCCCAGCCTTTGGTTTCTGGCCTGGACAGTTTTTGTTCCTCTTTAACTACTTTCTCAATCAGTGATTCCAAAAGAGGTAAGGCTAGGCTTAATTAACCAGACCCTGTATAATCCAAGCAGCCTTTTGTCTTAATAAGAAATAGTAGAACTTAGTGCTGTGGGGCTCATTGGACCCAGTGTTCATAATTTTTTAATGTAGCAGAATGCTTTGCAAACTCTTCTTCCTAACAGAATTTTAAAGTAGTTCACTGTTGTTGCCATTTTGGATTGGGAACAGAGGAATCTGCCTTTTACTGAGTTAGACCATTGGCTCATCTAGCTCTGTATTCTCTACCCTGACTGGCAGCAGCTCAGGTTGAGGTCTCTCCCAGCCCTACCTGGAGATGCCAGGGATTGAACCCCAGGACCTTCTGCATGCTAGGCAGATGCTTCACCACTGAGTTATAATCTTTCCCATTAAAGAAACTAAAGTTAAAAGATGGCGGCTTCCATGTAAGGGGGCCTCATACTTTTGCATGGAGGTAGATGCTGACTTCTGATAGCCTCTGTGGACTTTGCTCGCAGTAATTTCTGTTTTCTGTTTCTCTTCCCACTCTCAATGTTATTGTTGGATTTAATGACAGGGACACACACACACACACACTCCTCAGTTTACTTACCCAGAACAATGAGTGGGCATCTTACTTGCAACTGCAGGAGAGCTTAATGAATATCTCTCCCATTGTGCTGCCTTCCTCTGTACCTAATCATGGAGGGGACTGTTGTTCCTGAGCAGTGGCAAGTCAGTGTGGTGTAGTGGTTAAGAGCGGTAGACTCGTAATCTGGTGAACCGGGTTCGCGTCCCCGCTCCTCCACATGCAGCTGCTGGGTGACCTTGGGCTAGTCACACTTCTCTGAAGTCTCTCAGCCCCACTCACCTCACAGAGTGTTTGTTGTGGGGGAGGAAGGGGAAGGAGAATGTTAGCCGCTTTGAGACTCCTTCGGGGAGTGATAAAGCGGGATATCAAATCCAAACTCTACGCAAAAAGAACTTGTCAGCGGGCTGGATATCAAATCCAAACTCCTCCTCCTCCTCCTCCTCCTCTTCCTCTTCTTCTTCTTCTTCTTCTTCTTCTTCTTCTTCTTCCATGCTCCTCTCATTCCTGTTTGCTGCAGCACGATATACTATCCCTGTATCGGCTGAGAGGTAATGGTTTGGAGTGGTGCATGCACCCAGCAGAGTGGCCCAATTCTCCAAGGCACAATTTGCCCCCTTGTAGCACATTAATTTGGGGGTCTCCTTGCCAAGACACTTGGTTGAGTTGGCAGGGTTCTGTGCAAGGATGAAGCATGTCTGCTTCATCTGACCGATTGGCATTACCCTTTGCACTTCCCCTAGCTGTGAAATGTGTGCCCAAACTGTGACTTTCTTGATCCCAACAGATATACCCAATTCTGTTCCTAGAGATGTCACATCAGCGTTAAACAGTAATTCTCCGCTTCGACTTGTAAGTACCGTTACAAACTTTCTAAATGCTTTGCAGTTCCAATATTCATCCATTTGAGTCGCTGGCTTGTTCATTCTCCTTTTAGCAAATGAGCTTGATACCATGGGGACCTGGGTTCAAATTCCCACTTAGACTCAAAACTCTCCGTGTGGCCTTGAGCCAACTGCTTTCTCTCTCAGGGGGGAGAGCCATGTACACTGCCCTGAGCTTCTTGGAGGGTCGTTGGGATAAAAATGTAGTGACAATGAGGATGATGGAATGCTTCTTTTTTAAAAACGTTTTGTTCCTTCTGGCAGATGAATGGGCCTACAAGTTTGTTTGGGTCCGAGAACTACATTGGGATTCCCAGCCCAGGTCGAAATGACTATTCTAGCGTGTTTGGCAGTGGACCCCCTAGTATACCTGTGTCAACAACACCCTCCCTAGTTGCAAGAAATCCCCTGGAAAACACACATGAGCTAAGGCAGGCCTGCCAGGCGTGCTTTATCAAAAAGGGTAAGGAGTAAAAGCAGTTGATAACTTAACTGGGGGGGGGGGGGAGGAAGCTGAAGCGACCATAGCAGGAGTCTGTATCAATGCTTTTCTGCTTCTCTTCACTAGGATAAGAACTAAAATACTTGATAGATGGCCGAGGGCTTGCAACTGTTTCCATCATCTTAGCTTACCTTTTTATTGCTTGTTCGGACCCAAAAAGCATCCTTAAAGTACCTGCTGAACGGACAATATAATTTAACCCCTTCTGTGCACTGGCGACCCTGAAGAGCGTCACTTTTTACTTACATAATTTATACCAGTCTTCTCCAACCCGGTGCCCTTCAGATGTTGTCGGGATACAGCTCCCATTACAGTCCTGACTTGAGCTGATGGGAGTTGTAGTCCAACAACATCTGTAGTCCAACAATATCTGCAGGTGAAAGCCAATTTATGCTGTGCACCTTCGTCATAAGTTTATGTTCTCCGGGTGACTAACAGAGTAGCCCTAAACAAAAAAAGTACAAATTTAAAATTTTTCTTCAATCAGACTTTGGTCAGAATGAATTAAATTAGGTTTATGATTCTTGCCCTCCCTATGAATAATAACCATTCTTTGGTTTAAAATAATTTCTGTTAATCTTATAACCATTCTGCAAAAAGCTCTAGTCTAGACATTTTCAAGATGCTGGTGGTGCCTAAGAACTTTGCCTTCTCCTATGAATCAGTAGTGCAACATGTTCTTTTTTTTTATGCTAAACTTGTTACAAGCACCTAAAATAGATTCTGGTGCCTAGGAGTTGAAATCAGTGCATGATCTGAGGCCAGCATATCTTTGTTTTGGTTTGATGGAAGTTTTTGCTTTATGACTCCTTTTTTCATAGAGGTGGCTGAAACATAGTGCTATACCTCAGTCTGATGGAGTAGTCAAGATCCTCAGGATTTGACACTCCCCCCCCCCCCCCCCTTGGACACAGCAGTTCCTTCCCTCCTGTCCTGGTGGTGGGCAAGCTGTAGTTTGCCGCCATCAGTCTATGGTTTGAAAGAGGGATTTCTGTGCCGAAATTTCTGAGCCGAGGAGGATGAGATCCCAAAGCTCTTGACAGCTCATGCATGTTTAAGACTAAACCCTGGCTTGACATGGTGTTTGAGCTACCCTTTGTTCTTTGTGTGCTGTGGAGAATCCCAAAACAGGAGCCTTGCAATAGCACAGCTATTGATCTAGTTTTCTAGGTAGATGGATGCAAGTTAAAAGCTGAGCTGAGGTTGGTCACTTTCCTGTTTGGCTTGCTTCAGTTCTACAATTAATGGCTGTGAATAACAAGACAAACTTTTTAAGCCCTCCTGTTGTTTTCTTCTAGGTCCAAAAGTATTGGATTATACTTACCTTCCCAGTCTAGAGCACATGTGTAAGAAGGATATCTTAGTAGGTAGAATAAAGAACTCTGAAGATAAATCATGGAAGAAAATTAGGCCAAGGCCAACAAAAACACAGTATGTGGGACCGTATTATATATGTAAAGGTGAGGATTTTCACTTGTGGGTATATGCATTTTAAAGGTAAAGGGACCCCTGACCATTAGGTCCAGTCGCGGATGACTCTGGGGTTGCGGCGCTCATCTCGCTTTATTGGCCGAGGGAGCCGGAGTACAGCTTCCGGGTCATGTGGCCAGCATGACTAAGCCGCTTCTGGCGAACCAGAGCAGCGCACGGAAACGCCATTTACCTTCCTGCCGGAGTGGTACCTATTTATCCACTTGCACTTTGACGTGCTTTCGAACTGCTAGGTGGGCAGGAGCAGGGACCGAGCAACGGAAGCTCACCCCGTCGCGGGGATTTGAACCGCCGACCTTCTGATTGGCAAGCACTAGGCTCTGTGGTTTAACCCACAACACCACCCGCTTTCCTATATATGCATTTGTAGCCCATTCTTTCCTGAAGACTTGATGTGGGTAGCAGTATTTCCGCCATTATTTCTGTGACAACCCCTGCGAAGTGATGTGGTTATTTCCACTTCTCAAAAGAGAAACTGAAGCTAGGAGCTAGCCAATTGCCTACATAAGAAGAGCCTGCTGGATCAGGCCAATGGCCCCCATCCAGTCCAGCATCCTGTTCTCACAGTGGCCAACCAGATGTTTATCGGAAATGCACAAGCAGGACTTGAGTACGAGAGCCCTCTCCCCTCCTGCAGCTTCCAGCAACGTATTCAGAAACATTACTGCCACTCTCAAATCCGTTTCTTCGGGTGGCTAAAGAAAAGCTGGCTTATCACTGTCTGGCTGCTTCTGAAATTAGGTGTGTGGTTAGGCATGGGTGCGAATTCAGGTGCGACATCCAGCCGATTGGTAAGGAGAACATAACCCCTTTCTGTAACTTTACTCTGGCCTACAACAAAATGGGCTGGGGCTGTATCGCTGGGCAGATGCAGGAAATACAGAAAGAAATACCCCCTCCCTGTTTCCATCCAGTGGTCCAGAATGAAGCAGAGGCTGCACAGCCATGAGTGAGGATGAAAGGAGGGTCGATGCTGTGTAAAGGCTTTCCAAGCTCACTTTAATGTCCTGTCACATTCCAGATGTTGCTGCTGAAGAGGAGTGCAGATATCCTGGCCATTGCACTTTTGCTTACTGCCAAGAAGAAATAGATGTGTGGACTCTGGAACGCAAAGGGGCCTTCAGTCGCGAAGCTCTCTTTGAAGGCAGTGGAGAGATCAGGTTGACCGTGTCCCGACTCTTGCAGGAACATCACGGGCAGTTCATGTTTCTTTGTGAGGTGCGTATCGACAAACGTTAAGCAGAACCAGGCAAAGGAACCACAAAAATGTAAAGATCTTTTTCTGTATGCAACAGCGGCAGCCAGAGTTCTTGTAGTTACAAGGTGGAAGAGCGACACAATTCCTTCTGGACAAGAGTAGATACAAAAATTGACTGAATATGCTGAATTAGATAGTCTATCTGAAAAAATAAATAATAAACCGAGAATTGAATTTGTATCAAAATGGGAGGCCTTTAGAACATATCTTAAACAAAATTATACCATGTTAAAATCTGTAGCAGCTTTTGAGTGATCCCAGTAGTTTTTATTAATTGCTTATATAATGTAAACATTTATAAAGTGTGAAAATATAAAAATAGTATTTTGATATGGCAGTAAATCTATGAAAAATAATTAAGGAATAAATGGGAGGTTGGGTATAAAAGATTGAGATTTTTATTTTTATTGTAACATGAAATTGCAGTCACAATTTTTTGTCATAATTTTTATCTTATTAACAGATTGTGTAAATTCTGTTTTCTTTCCTTTTCCTTCCCCTCTTACGTTGTACCCCATTTCGGTATTGTTTTTCTTGTATGTAATAAGCATGAAAATAAGCATGAAAAAGAAAGAAAGAACCAGGCAAAGGAATTTCGTGCAGCACAATTGTGCTGTGCCAGCACTGAGGGACCTCCTGCCCAGGGGCCTAATTAGAATCTGCAGGGGTCCTAATTTGACCTCTGAGGCCACCCCCCAAAAAAACCCATGTCCACCTGCCCCATATCATTTGTGAGGCCAGGCATAGTCCAGGTAAGGGCGAAGCTGTAAAGGGGCTCTCATTGTGTGCCTTTTAAACCTGGTGCCCAATTCAAGCCCCACTGAGCTTGGCTGCAGGAATCTACCTTTTTTACCTCTGCTTAAACTTAGGCCCAGGCTGCAAAAGAAGAAATTGAAAAATCTGGAGCGTACTTTGAATGTGCCTCCGATTCTTTCTTTTCAAGGTGGGTCACCTAATGTCTTGGCAGCCTCAGGTGATTAAACAGTTAGATTGCCCTACCTGCCTATCAAAATGTCCCCCAGTGGGTCTTCTTCCCCAACCCTGTGCTAGGTGAACTTCCAGGAATAATTTGGTTTTTGAAGTGGAATGTCCTGATTTACACCTCTAATCCCCACTTTTAGTAGTTAAGACTTTCTTGTTAGGCTTTGTACAAGTTGGAGCTGCAATGCACTGTAGTTTGGGTCTCCTTAGGTGGTTGGTTTTTTTAAAAAAAGATGCTTTTTTTACTTCTGCAAGCTTCCAGGGTTCTCTAGAGCCTGCTCATTCCTCCCCCCAGTTCTTCAATGGCTTCAGTCCTGTTGGCACTCACTACCTGAGTTTGCTGATAGCAGACAGGTGCCTTTCCCCATCTTCTTGTTCTAAAGCACTTTGCTTTTGTTTTTCAGAAATGTTTTGAGCATAAACCCAGAATAATAAGCAAAAATAAGGACAACGCCTCTTACTGCTCTCACCCTGCTATGCACGACTTTGAAGACAACAAGTACGTTGATAATCCCTATATCTTGCCTTTCCTGAATTTTAAAATACCTCTCTGTGTGTATTATAGATGCATGTGCATGTGCGTGTTCTAGTTTCCATTAGCTGTTAAATAAATTGTGTGGACTGATGCGAAAGATACCAGTGGTATCTCTCACTTTGTTTCGGCTGGGAGAGAGCCCTGCCTGAAACCCCGGAGAGCTGCTGCCAGTCAGAGTAGACTGTACTGCGCAAGATGGACCAGTGGTCTGACTATAAGGCAGCTTCCTATATCCCTATCTGGGTCTTCCTCCATGCATAACTAGATTGTTTCAGCCATAGCAACAGCAGAACTATGAAAACGGTTCTTTATACGTGGCAGTCAGGTTGAATCCAGGAGCCATTGTGGGTCTGCTGCATTTCCTTACATAGACACATTGCCACGTTGTGCTGTTAAAAAACAACTGCATTTAGGTTCCAAATTCTACTGATTCTTATTTCGAGGCCTGTTTAGTTCCCCCAGTGGTTGGCTCGTGGCCCTCCTCTAACATTTTGTGTTGATCTGAGCTTTCCTTGGGTTCAATGGGAACAGGGGTGATCTCTGTCGACTGTACAGGTGGATACAGACCTGTTATAGACCTGCAACACATTTTAGACGTTTCCCCAATCAGGTGATCCTGAAGCAGGAGTTACAGCGAGGGGGCTGTGGCCCTGTGGTAGAGCAGCTGCTCTGCATGCCAGGCTCAATCCCTGGCATCCCCAGCTAAAATAAAGGCTCGTGGTAGCTGGTGATGGGGAGGGCCTCTGCTGAGAGAGAGCACCTGCCCATCTGGGATTGGGTTTGATGGACCAAATACTCTGGTCTGCTTCTCAGATTCCTGAATCAAGTGATACAACAGGACCGGAAGTAGTATAGTGACTAAGCTACAGATCAGGAAGCCCCCATCTGAAAAGCCATAAATGCACTAAGTGGCCTTAAGGAAGCTGCCCAGCCCCAAGGCAGCTGCCCAGTCTTGCTATGCAAAGCCCTTGAACAATGTGGGTTCAGGATCCCTTGAGGACTGCCTGAAACACTGTGTCCCAACTCAATCACGGAGATCATGTGGAGGAGTGCAGTTGGTTGCTCTCATTCTACTCATGTAAAAACACGCTGATTCCTGGACCATCTGCGGGCTGGATTTAGAAGGTGATTGGGCCAGATCCAGCCCCCGGGCCTTAGTTTGCCTACCCATGCTTTTGACTATCACGTGTCTCCTGGAGATTATTTTTTATGCCATCAGGCCCTGGCAGTTGTCTCAAATTCTCTTGAGTAGCTAGTCATTTTAGTGATAGTTTCATGCTGCCTTAATGCGTTCCCCCCCCCTTTCTGTATTGTGCCCTAATATTTTATGAGCGGGTGGTATATAATTATTCCTATAAATGAGTAAATAAATCACCCTCTCAGTCTCAACACCCCATCTCTGTAATAAACAATTGCTAAGTAGGATTAATTGTTCTAAAGTAGGTATGGGGAACTTTTGACTCTCCAGCTGTTGCTCTAGCAAGCATGACTGATAGCCAGGGATGATGGGAGCAGTAGCGCAGCAACTTCTGGAGGGCCAAAGGCTCCCCACACCTGGTGTGTATTATTGATTAAAGCAAATTTAATCAAGTTCAGCTTGGTTAAGGTGATGGGTTTTGCAGGTTTTGCAAGAGGAAACCGTGGTAGACCATAGTGAATGTTGACAGGAGTCTCCTGTTTATTTAAATTGGAGCATATAAACCTCTTTCTGGTGTTGGTGGCTTAAATATTCATTGCCTAAACCAAAAATCTTTTGAAGCAGCTTTTCTGAAACTTTCTTTTACTGACACTCACCTTTTTTAAAACAACAACTAGGTGCCTTGTCCACATTCTGCAGGAAACGACAGTAAAGTATTCTAAGATACGACCTTTTCACGCTCAATGTCAGCTAGATTTGTGCAGGCATGAAGTTCGTTATGGCTGTTCACGGGATGACGAGTGTTTCTATGCTCACAGTCTTGTAGAGCTCCAAGTGTGGATAATGCAGAGTAAGACAGGTAGGTCTGGGGCAATAATGGGTGCTAAAGACATCTTTGTGTATAGCCAGAGTTCATTTTTACAGACTGCTTATCTCCTCTGGACCTTGAGAGAGGTCTTTGCACTCCAACTCCCGGGCGATGTAAAACACGACACTCCTTCCTGACAATGAAAATGGGTGCATTGCAGCTACATCCCTTAAAAATATGCGTCTGTGAAGTGTAACTGCATTTCAGCAAGAAGTAGACAAGAGTCTTGCTGCATGCTTTTAGTGGTTCTGCTTTTGTGTTTTTAGACTGTAGTCATGCGTACAATTACTTGGGAGTTAGCCCCACTGAACATAGTGTGGCGTATTTCTGAATGCACATGCATAGGCTTGTGTTATTAGTCAGTGAGGTTTTCTGATTAATGAAGATTCCAGAGCACGTACATTTCCTTGCTAAGACCCAGCTAATGCCAATGCCTTCTGCAGACATCCTTGCCAGATTTCAGGTGTGCCCTGGTACTTGAAGACTGTAAACTTTATCCAAACCGATGGCGCTCAAGCAGAAAAGCTTGTCTTAAAATGATTCACTCTCTTGTAAGGCTAATGTCTATTCAAAATCGACTGTTTGTGGAAAGCTACGTTTTGTGAATTAACTGTTAACTGCAATCCTACAGATGCTTAATCTGGGAGTAAAAAAATGCATGCAGGTTGTTCTGCACATCGGACACGGCAACATCTTTATATTACTGTTTTAAATTTTTTTGTAAAAAAATGTCAAATCGCTAATACTGAAACGTTCATAAAATATCAGCCTTGGAGGTCTTGGTAGTGCTTGTGCAATGGTTAGCAACATCAAAATTGCCTAAAATGCATGTCTCCCTCACTACAGGTATTTCTCATGAGGCTATTGTTCAAGAATCAAAAAAATATTGGCAGGCTATGGAGTCTAATGCACATGGAGCACAGGTATTTTTCTCAGAATGCCCCAAGCAGCACACTGGCTCATGAAAATCAAGGGATTGGAGTTCAGGGATTGGGATGCAAAGGTTTGGGTTCAATTCTTTGCATTGCTAGTTGAAAAAGAATCAGATAGCAGGAACTGGAGAAAGATCCTTCTCTGCCTGAGATCCTGGAAAGTCCATATTGGGATAGATGGACAAATGTCACAAACTACTTAGGCCGGGTTTCCTCAACTTCGGCCCTCTAGATGTTTAGAGACTACAATTCCCAGCATCCCTGACCACTGGTCCTGCTAGCTAGGGGTCATGGGAGTTGTAGGCCAAAAACATCTGGAGGGCCGAGGTTGAGGAAGCCTGACTTAGGCAGAGGCAGCTTCCTGGGTACGGAGTTTCCCTCATCACCCATTTCCTAATCTTCCCTGGTAGATGTTAATATTCCAGGCAGCGTTGATACAGGAAAAGACAGTCTTACAGTTATCTCCTTTCTTCTTGGATGCTTACGAGGTGTTGGACTGTTTTTGCAAACCTAAATGGTCTTGCTTTTCGTTTCGTTTCCAGGTTCTCAGCAGCCAAGTGAAGCACGGATCTCTGAATTTGAAAATGAAGTTTGTGTGCGCACAGTGCTGGAGAAATGGCCAAGTTAGTGAGCCAGACAAAAACAAGAAATACTGTAGCGCAAAGGCAAGGCATCCGTAAGTCACGTGGCTCCCTTCTGCCCCACAAAGTTGCTGGGGTTGGATGCTTGTTGGAATGCCCTTGGGGTGGTTGCCGGCAGGGAATCACTAGGTTGGGAATTATGTCTTTTAGGTAGGATTTCAGGATACATTTTGCCTTGTTGCAGAACATGACAACGATGCTGTCCTTACCAGATAAAAACTTCCACTCACTGGCTAAGCTGGAGAGTTGCTAATATTAAAACTGTAACGTACAGACCCAGTTCACAAGTAACATCAAGCCCAAACAGTGGCTTAGCATGAACATGCAGTTCCTGGAGCCTAGATTATGGCTGTTTTACATCTCCTCTGGTGCCTACTGGTTTAGTGTGTTGTGTGAACCCTGGGCTAATGGTTTGTCTTAGTGCAGATAAAGCATGAGCTAAACCAAGGTATCCTTGTTTTTATTTTATTTTAAATAAAGCTTTTATGAAGAGCAGCAGCCTTTTGTTTGAGTTCCTGGACCTGTTAACCTTGGCTGCACCCTAAAAGCGGGTCAGGCATCACAATCTGCTCAGAGTCTCACGTGGAATCTGGGAGAAGACCCTTAAATGAATCTTTGTTAGGTGTAACCTGCATAGGACTCACCTAGGTCTGTTTCAATCCTTTTGCCCAAAACACAGGTTCTTTGGTTTGTGCCAGTTCCTCTTTGCAGAGGCATGAGCGTAGAAATTTCTTTGGAGGAAGGCTGGGCCTCTGGACACACTTTGTTCACTCACCAAAAGGGAACTTGATCCTACGACGTTTGCTGCGCTTGAAGTAAACTGGGGTTGGGAACCTTTGTCCCTGCATCAGATGTTGCTGGATTACAACTCTCATCATCCCCGACTATTGACTATGCTGTCTGGGGCTGATGGGAATTGAACAATGTCTGGGAAACAAATTCCTCATCCCTTGTGTAAACAGAAGCATGTATCATAGAGCTGGTCTTCAGCTGGTGGGTTGCAGCCTGATCCACGGTGGGTCACGATAGCAGCACTACCACCCTTGCAAATATACGATAAAATATTAGGAAATGGGTCCCCCAATGAATGTTTGGTTTAAAAGTGGGTCCTGGGTCTGCAGAGGTTGAAGATAGCTGTAGTGTAGGAACTGTTTGGGTCTGGTGTGAGCTTCCTTCTGCCACAGCTATGCTGTGCATTTTCAGTTATTCCCCTGATTAGCCTTGTCCTTTTACAGATGGACCAAAGATCGCCGGGTGATGCTGGTGATGTCAAACGAGCGTAAGAAGTGGAATACGATTCGCCCACTTCCTACAAAGAAGCAAGTGCCTTTGCAGTTTGATGTGAGCATGTCTTTAAAATATGGGCTTGGTTTTTGTGTGTGTTCCTCAAAGTACTAGCATCGTTTGGAGACAGAAAATCCAGAGTTGGTTCTTTTAGTGGGAAGAAGTTGATCTTGTGCATTTGTGTTAGAACGTTCCATGGCTGTAATCATTAAAAATAAAATAAAATGCTGGACCATGAAGGTCATGCCAAGAATTTTCATCCTCCCTTTCCTCTAGGAAAGACCCAGCCAGATGGGCGGGGTACAAATAATAAATTATTATTATTATTATTATTATTATTATTATTATTATTATTATTATTATTATTATTATTATCCAGGAAGCTCTGGGTGATATACAAGGGGGTGAGGTGTGTCCCATTTTATCTTTACACCAACGCTGCGAGGTTGGTGTCTGGTGCCAGGTCATTCCAACCAGCTTTATGGCTAAGTGGGCGGTTGAACCCAGGTTTCCCCAAAGCTTAACATTTTTTAACCCCTTCACCGCACTTGCTGTCTGCAGAAAGTGAACTGGAAGATTCCGGACATTACTTTATGTTAAGGTTGCTCTGTTGATTTTCTAAAAATCAGTAAAACGGATGGGCACAACCCACCAAACTCAGGTGTTACTCCAATACCAATTTATGCAAATAGGTGTTGCACCTAGTATCATCTTCTGCAAAGTGTAAGTGTGTGTGTGTGAGAGAGAGAGAGAGAGAGAGAGACTTCAAATTGTTCCTCATGCAGAATGCAGCTTCTCTGAGAGCAGCTTATTTCTTCCTTATCTAGCTGTGCAATCATATTGCATCGGGCAAGAAATGTCAGTATGTCGGAAACTGCTCCTTTGCTCACAGTCATGAAGAGCGAGAAATGTGGACTTATATGAAGGAGAATGGCAGTAAGTAAACTTAAACAATGCAGGAAAGCACACTGTAAACCTGTTAGCATTTTGATCCCCTTTGCCTGCTCTCAGGTATGGGTTTTCCTTGTTATCTGCCTTGATTTTATTATTTCTGCGTCCAGATCCATAGGATCAGGACAGTCTGTGAGTGTGGCAGGATAAGTTCCATTTCAACGCCACATACAGTTTCCAAACTCTGCTTTGGGTTATTCGCCTTGTACACCTTCTGTGCAAGTTAAATGGCATGCTGTGTTAATGATGTTGACATTTTGACTTTATCGAATCCTAGAACGTTTCAGCAAGCAATGCAAAAAGGCATGCAGATTTAGGGGTTGAGGCAAGCTAGTGGAGGAAAAAATGACAGGGAATAGATGTCATCTGCCATTTTATCTGAGTGGGACTGCATTAGACTTTTACATAGTAGTGATGCTTTGCAATCTCTGTGTGAACCCTTCCACAAATCTCTTAGAGTCTCTGGGTATGCCGTTGGGTACACTCAGCACCCATTTTACATCCATGAGAACTAAAATCTTTTATTTAAAAAAACACAAAGTTGCTGAAAATCGATTCTCAAGAGCGTTGATTGCAGTTTCTTGCATAACCTATCGCTTTTTCCATAAGTCACATCCTATGTGCACGTGTTTTAACTATGCAAAGAGCAGAGCATGTCAAATCCTGCACATACGGCATTCTTGCTTGGATCCCAGAAGATTGTGTCTTGTGTCTCAAGACATTTTCGGAAAGCGGTTTTTCTGTTTTTGTTTTGCATTGGGTCAGTTCATTTGGAAATAAAATTAAAATGCCTCTGTATGAATGGGCTCCTCTGTGCCTACCAGTGTGAGCCACGTTTGGTGGGAGCAAAGTGGGCTGAAAGAGAGACAGTGCAGCTGGAAGTTCCTCAGTTACTTCCATTCCAAGATGGCCATGCCAGACATTCCCTGTTCCTTCCTACCTACTCCAGTAGGTGACCTAGATAACATTTGAGTCCCTGTGACTTGTTTTCTAAACCAAGGTTTGCCCTGAAGATGAGTCATGAAACACAGGAAGCTGTCTTGAGTAAGAACATTGGTCCAACTAGCTCTGACTGGCAGCAATTCTCTGGGATTTCAAGCCGGAGTCTCTCCCAGTTCTATTTGTTGATCCCAGTGATTGAACCTTGGATCTTCTGCATTCAGGGCAGATGCTGTACCACTGAGCTACATCTGCTCCCCTGAGAAGTATGCTGCCATAATAAAAGATCTGGACTTTGTTCCTTTTCAGTGAGTCCATGATGTATTCATAGTACTGGCCTGTTCAGTTTACTTAAAGGTAAAGGGACCCCTGACCATTGCGGACGACTCTGGGGTTGCAGCGCTCATCTTGCTTTATTGGCTGAGGGAGCCGGCATACAGTTTCCGGGTCATGTGGCCAGCATGACTAAGCCGCTTCTAGCAAACTTTACTTTACTTTACTTTACTTTACTTTACTTTACTTACTCTTAACTTAATTGCTGCAAACTTATTTTAGCTCTGTTCTCACTTAGTTCAAGACATGGAGCAGTTGTATGAAATGTGGCTGAAGAGCCAAAAGCCGGAAAAGGGGGAGGACCCAGCTGCTCAAGCGAACAAGGAAAATGGGAAGCAAATTCACATGCCAACAGATTATGCTGAAGTTACGGTAAGAGACAACGAACCTTAGGCCTTAGGTGACAGTAAACGTAAAGGGACCCCTGACCGTTAAGTCCAGTCGCTGACGACTCTGGGGTTGCGGCACTCATCTCGCTTTATTGGCCGAGGGAGCCAGCGTACAGCTTCCGGGTCATGTGGCCAGCATGACTAAGCCGCTTCTAGCGAACCAGAGCAGCGCACGGAAACGCCGTTTACCTTCCCGCCGGAGCGGTACCTATTTATCTACTTGCACTTTGATGTGCTTTCGAACTGCTAGGTTGGCAGGAGCAAGGGCCGAGCAATGGGAGCTCACCCTGTCACAGGGATTCGAACCGCCTACCTTCTGATCGGCAAGCCCTAGGCTCTGTGGTTTAGACCACAGCGCCACCCGCGTCCCATTAGGTGACAGTAGGCCCATCATATATTTAATTTGGGGTTGAGGGAAGTCACACACACATATCCTCAGGTGTCTCTGCAAGCTTAAAGCAGTGGCCACCATTGTTACGTGTGAACTGCTAAGCTTGTTAAGACAGTGTGCTCCATTTCCCCTTTCCTGCCAGTAGGCTCACCTTGACTGAAGCTGGCAAAGAATGGTTTATCAGGGGGACAATCCTTGTTCCTTTCCTACTACAATCTCACTTTCAAAGCCCCATGGGTCATGCCCAGAGAAATGCCGTCAGTTCTTCAGGTTAACCAGATTTGCATACTGTGCCTTGTCCTCCTGTGGTGGCTCATCCTTGTGTTTGTGAACCAGGTGGACTTCCATTGCTGGATGTGTGGGAAGAACTGTAACAGTGAGAAACAATGGCAAGGCCACATCTCCTCAGAAAAGCATAAAGAGAAAGTATTCCACACAGAAGATGACCAAAACTGCTGGCAGCATCGCTTTCCAACTGGCTATTTCAGCATTTGTGATAGGTAGGTGCATTTTGACTCCTTGGTGTTCATCTCGACACAAAATCAACACAAAGCCAGTTGTTCAGTTGGGGTTCCACCTCCATCGTTCAGCCCGGACACTGAGGTTCCAGTTCCAAGGGCCTTCTGGGGGTTCCCTCACTGCAAGTAGTGAGGTTACAGGGAACCAGGCAGAGGGCCTTCTCGGTAGTGGCGCCCGCCCTGTGGAATGCCTTCCCGTCAGATGTCAAGGAAAGAAACAACTACAGTGGACCCTCGACTTACAAAGGTAATCCGTTCCGACGGATTCCTCGTAAGTCGAAAAAATCGTAACTCGAGTCCCCATAGGAATGCGTTGGAGAACGCATTCGTAGGTCGAAAAAACATTCGGAACTCGAGAAAGCCGCATTTAAAACGGCCACGGCTTCCGATCGGAAGTCGAAAAATTTCGGAAGCGGCGGCCGCTTTGATCCCACATAACTTGAAAAACTCGTAAGTCGGGTCTTTCGTAAGTCGAGGGATCACTGTACCTGAGTTAGAAGACATCTGAAGGCAGTTTAGGGAAGTTTTTAATGTTTGACGTTTTATCATGTTTTTAATATTCTGTTGGGAGCCGCCTAGAGTGGCTTGGGAGGCCTGGCCAGATGGGCGGGATATAAGTAATAAATTATTATTAATTGGGGCAGAGAAGCTGCAGCCCTCCAGATGTTGTTGGGCGTAAAGTCCCGTTTGCCCCAACCAGTGTGGCCAATAGTTGGCGATGATGGAAGTTGGTATCTTTGGAGCTTCACCTCTGCAGTAGAGTCAAAGTTTCCAGTTTTGTATACAATAGATGTCCAGTTGTCGATCCATTTTGTTACATGGTTATAAGCACCTTCCCTACAACCGAAGAGGAGGGAAGAGGCCATTTCTCATTGTGATCTTTTGTACCTGAGAGAAGGCTTTTATTGCTGCTCTTTGCATATGGAACAAAGCTGAGCAGCTTGCACTATTGGGTATTTCATGTGAGCTGGGTGACACCTTCTCTGTGACATGAGCACTTTCTGCCTTAACACCGAAGCATTCAAGAATCTGTACCTAGCAGGGCTCTCCCTTCTCTGTTCATCAGCACTCCTACCAGTTTGTACACTGGGTTACATTTTTGTTAGTTATCCGATTTTTTCGAGCAACTCAAGACATAACAGACTCCGACTCACTTCTCAAGACCTTGACACAGACACAGAGCACAAGACCCCGGCACTAATTTGCTGGAGTGCCTTAATCGCTTCTGTAGTCGGCGCTGGGCCGCTGCCATGGCAAGTGGCTACGCTGACCTTGCATCTGTTTATTTATCTCATACTTTGGGTGATTTCTGCTCATGAAAGAAATTGGATTAATTTCTCTGCATGTCCAGTTTCTCCCAACAATTTTTTTGGTAGCAGGAATACTAGTCTTGGATCCCCCCCTTTTTTAATAGACAAAATGTAAGGCAGTTGTCCTCCCCCCCAAACCTCTCATTTAGTTACTGGCAGAGACCAAAAAGTGCCTGTGGTCACATAGGTTATCTGGATTAGTTGGGGGTGGGGGGCTGACACCTGCAGCTAGCTCTGGGAGAACAGGGGCTTTATATGCTGTTGGAAGCTGAGATTCTCAGAATCCAAGGCCCATTCAGCAGGGGTTGGGGAACCCCTGCCTCTGCAGATAGATATTGGCTGAATTATAGCTTCTGACATCCCTGACATGCTGGCTGGGGCTGGTGGGATCTGGAGTCCCAACATCTTCTGGAAGGCTGCAAGCTCCCCATCACTGCCATCCAAGTCAAGTATGCAACCCCACCCAATCTTTTAAATTGCATGTTTGCACAGGGGTGGCTGTGCCGTGAAGCAGGGTGCTTCACGTGACAGAATTTAGGGGACTGGGTGAAGACAGGAATTGATGGTAACACCAGGACTTCTTGAGGGGTTGGGTCTTGCCTGCTGGTGAGGAGGGACACCCAGTGCTCTGCTTTATGCTGCAAAATGCCTTGAGCCAGCATTGTGGGTGTAGTACGTTTTGCTCATTACCTTTTGCACTTCTTTCTTTTAAATAGGTATATGGCTGGTACTTGTGTGGAGGGAAACAACTGTAAATTTGCACATGGACCTGCTGAGCTCCGTGAATGGGAAGAACGGAGACACGTTCTAAGAATGAAGCTGAGCAAAGCCAGAAAAGATCACTTGATTGCTCCAAATGATAATGACTTTGGAAAATATAGTTTTTTGTTTAAAGATTTAAACTAACACTATAACAATGCATTTGTGTTGCCAGAAGGAAGCATAAAATCAGAATTTGACAATAATCAAAAGCATGTGACAGAAGCTGCAGATTTTTTCTGCTTTTATTGGCCTGTATTGTTCCTCCTGAAGAACAAAATGTAGTAGATGTGTAGGGGGGGAGTCGGCAGGTCTGTCTGTGCTCTCATGAAACAGAATGGTGAAGTTATAATAAAAACACAACCTGAAGTCTTACGTGCTTATTCGCCTTCTGTTGGACAGAAGAAAGTTGGAAAATAACGGGAAGGGTGGTATTGTAATGCCTAGCAAGCCCCTAGTGTTGGTCCTTCAGCTGAAAACTTTTTAAGGTAAGCTTCTAAAAACAGATGTTTTGGGCTCAGAAGAAAATGATGGATAAAATTCTTCAGATGTTTTAATGGAGAGGATTTGTTTAAAACAAGTTTGCTATTTATCTCTATGTAGGTTGCTATAATAAAAGGATTTTCTTATTAAAAGATTTAAAGCAAAATAACCATTTAACTACAATATATGTTGAATGGGGTATTTTTCTCTATTTGTATGTTTCAATATAACTTGCTGAAAAGGATCTTGGAAGAGAGACACGTATTACTTTTTTTTGAAAATCAAGTAGTTAAAAATTCTGTTTCTTGGTCTTTGCTGTTTAAATGATGATTTTGAAAGATTCCACTTGTATGTCAGTATTGTGTATTGTATGGACCAATATTGCCTGTAATAAAGATAACTTTACATAAAGTCTTTTCCTAAACATATCTTCAGACTCCTGAAGGATCGTTAATATTAGCCCTATAGCAAGAGGGGTAAGAGAAGCCATTCTGGACACACAGACAAACTTCCCGGTTTTATGTTAACAGAGTAGAATATATGCATATGTGCATTTCTGAGGTAGAGTGCGAGCTGCCATCTCCATGCTCTTAATCCCACATGGCTACAGTAAAGCAAGGATGGGGAACCTGTGTTCCTCCCAGATGCTCTCAAGACTCCCCACTCTAACCAGCATGACCAGTGGTCAGAGGGCTTGGAAGTTGTAGTACATTCCCTGTTCCTGATCCAAAGCATGTTTGCTAAATGATCTCATTTCTTCCCACAACAGCAGCATAAATAGAACATTTTCTACTGTGGACTTTCCGCTAAATTCACACCAAGACGTACCGGTAATATAGCCTGTGAAGTAGTGAGTTGTGCACCCTTGCAGCAGAGACCTGGTCATCCTACGATCCCCAATACTGACCCAAAGTCCCCTTGGTGCACAATGTTTGGTGGTTGATGGCATCTCAAGGCTGTCCTGCTCTGCACTTTTAGGTTTCTTTCCTGGGGTGGGTGGGTGTGCGTTCAGTCCGCCCCTACCTGTAAACACATCTGAGCAGCACTGAGAAAAATTTGGGAAAGTTTTTAATAGGGGTGGGTTGTAATCTTTATTACAACTCGCCTCGAGAGCGCTATAGGATACAAGCCCCCATCAAATAGGCTAGGAAAACCCTTTAGTGCAGTAGCTAGAATGGTGTGGGAGGTCCTATAGCTTAGTGGTAGAGCAGATTTCAGCATGGGAGAAAGCTGCTGCCGGCGTAGACCATACTGAGCTAAATGGACCCAATGGTCTGATTTGGTATAAGGATGCTGCCATCCTAGAATTTGTACAAAGCACTCTGGATGTAGGGTAGGATACGGAAGCAATGAGAATAGCCTTGGAAAGCAACAAAGCTCAATGCTTGTCTGTGCTTAATGCAGCCACTTCCAGATCAAGCATAGTGAGCAGGGGGGAAAGCTTGGGATTTTTTGTGTGTCGTACCCGTGTCGGGGAACTTCCAATGCAGATTTGCCAGAGGCCATGAACCGACTAAAAATTATTGCACAAGCCGGCGTGCAATAAACGGAACATAACGATCAATATATTTATTTTTATTTCCTTCATGACAAAATAAAAAAAAAATCCTTCCAGTAGCACCTTAGAGACCAACTATGTTTGTTCCTTCATGGTTAAACCAGATTCATCCAAGCATAGCCAGCCAACATAACATACTCTTGCGGCGAGAATAAGTGTCTTTCAGGCAGAGCAAAATTAAAACTCGCTCCCCACAGATGACAGAGACGGCTACCAATTTGGGATGGCTTTAAAAGAGGATTATGCAGATTTATGGAGGAAAGGGCTACTAATGGCTACCACTAGCTGTGATGGCTAGCTATGCTGTGCCTCCAACAGCTGGAGGCCATAAATGTTTCCAAAACCACAGGAGAGGGAATGAGCTCTTGTGCTGGAATCCTGGCTTCCCACAGACATCTTGGTGGCCCCTGTGAGAACAGGGTGCTGGGTTGGATGGACCTGATCCAGCAAGGCTGCTCTTACACCCTTAGATACCAGATTGGGGCATGCCCAAATGTACCTGCCCTGCGCCCCCTAACTTAGCCTGGGGTCGGCACTGAAGGGAGGTCCAAGGGCCAGCCATGTTCGGCTGCCCTCTGCGCCGAACAAGAGCGGCGCCATCTTGTCCCTCCATCCTCTGGCCTTTGCGGGCCCGAGCCGGCGTGCAATAAACGGAACATAACGATCAATCTATTTTTATTTGAAGTGGAAGCGAATTCCCACACGGGGAATTCCGTGTGAGGGAACAGCCGCCGCCGCCGCCGGCAGTCCTTCCTGGAAGAGCCCGAGGCCTAGGAAAGGAGCCAGGCCTCCTCGCCATGTCCCGCCTCGGGAGACCCCCGCCGCTTCGAACCCCCACCCCACCCCGGAGCCGACGGAGCCCGCGCTCGCCCCGCGGCTCATGGCGGGCCTGCGCGAGGAGCTCCGCCGCCTGAGGGGGAGGCCGGAGCGTAGGCCTCGCGCGCCTCCTCCCCGTCCCCACCTCCGCGGCCGGCTGGCTGGTTGGCGGGGCGGGGAGACGTGGCGGCGGCGGAGGCGCCTCTCGCTCCGGCCGCCAAGCGACGTGTGCGAGCGTGAGGGGCTCCGCTGGGCCCCGCCTAGGCCGGGCCAGGCCCCGGCCGGGAGGGACGGCTCGGAAGGGAGGAGGGCATGTCGGCATGCGGAGGACCCGGACCTGACTCCGGCCTTCCCTCAGCGCCTCCCGAGGCTCCGCAACACCAGCAGGAGGAGGAGGAGGAGGAAGAGAAGGAGGAGAAGAAGCCGCAGCCCCGGTGGCTCAGCGCTTCCCGCATGGCCCGGCGGCCTGAGGTGCTGTGCGGCGCCGCGGTGGTGCTGAGCTGCGCTTTCCTGGTCGCCCTCAGAGTCACCTGCAGGTAAGCGAAGGCGCACCTGTGTGTGTGGGGGGGGGGGCTCAGGTTGGGCCTTTCTGCCCATGCCCAGGTGTATGGGGGGCACCTGGAAACGCGTGGGGGGTGCGCCCTGCAAAATGCAAAGCCTCCCCGTGCACAAAGGAGCCCCGATCAACCCGTGCAGGAGTCCAAGCAGGTTTAATCCGAATCAGTTGCCCCAGCAAGCTAATGAGGTGTTGGGGGGAAGGGAGTGGCAGCTTCTCCCGGGTGGCTTCACCTGGGAAAGGGAGGGGTGGTGTGTATATATATTTATTATTATTATTACACATTTATTATTATTATTATTGAAGTGCAGTAGGGTCGTGTGGGGAAGAGGAGGAAGGGGCTGTCCGTGGGCCGGGTCTCTCTTCTCTCTCCCGCCCATCCAAGCAGCAGCTGCAAGAGCATCCCTGGGCATAAGCAGAGCGCTGGGTGTTGGGGCCATTCAGAGCACCATCCATGCTGCAGCTTGGTGGGTAGGGCGTCTGTTTCGCAGGCCGAAGGTCCTGGGTCCTGGCCCAAGCAGGTCGAGGCCCCTTGTCTGAAATGCTGGAGAGCTGCTGCCAGTCTGTGTGGACGTTACTGAGCTAGACAGGGCCAATGGTCTGACTCTGTATAAGGCACTTCCTACATAATCTTCTAGGTAGAGCTTAAGGCAATAGCCCTATCCTGTTGTTTGTCCCCACCCCCACCCCCAAAACCCTTGAGCCCCCACCCCCAATAGATTGCCTTCTTTAGGGATCATGGTAAACAGCTGCTGATTGACCTGGCCACCAGGATTGTATCTAATCATTTTTTATTTTTTTTAAAAAGACCCCATAAGAGAGCCCCTGCCCCCAGGAAGCATGGCAGTAAAGTGATGGTCTTCCCTCACTGATTGGTCCCAGGATCTGACATTGAGAGGTATACTGCCTGAGTACATGGGGGCTCCATTTAGCTGTCATGGCTAGCAGCTGTTGATAGGTTTGTCCAGCATTTGTTTGTCACCTGTTTGGAAAAAACAACTGTCCTGTTCCTTTGACATGGATTAGCTACCGTGTAATTTGTCTATAATGAATTAGTTACTACTGCTACCTGCCTTTTTGTACTCTTCGTTGGGTCTTTCCCTCCCTCCCCCAACCCTTCTGTGACTCATAGATGCATTTACATTGCACATTGTGCCATCACTTGACATTTGGCCACATGCCGCATGAAATTTCTCCTATTGCATTTGAAGTGCTATGGAACATGCAGTGTGTGATCTGTGGTATCTGGTTCAAGTATTAAAAGCTATTGCTTGGGGTTTGGAAGTATGGTAATGTTATTCAAGGCTGTTTCGTTTTTAAGATGTGCTTGTGAATTGATCTTTATGTGCATGTAAAAATCTAACATCTGAATGTGGCAAAAGAATGTTTACAAGCAAGTGCGTGGTGGAAAAACCTTGAACAGGAAGCCACAACAAGTGCACATATAAGTGGCAAGTCCGGGTTTATGTCCACGAAACACTTGACGTGTCCCTAGTTTTGATTTTGACTAGTGTACAAGGCATCAGGCGGGAGGGTTTCAGGTAGCCAGGACTGTACGAAAATGTTGGCAGCTCTTGTTTCAGGCCCTGCATCTTTTTCCGTAATCATGTTTGCAGCCATGAGAACTGTACACATGTGCTCTGCTCAGAAAAGGGGTTTTCAGTAGGATTAAAAAAAACAAAACACCACAATGCATTTTGAAAGGGCTTATTTGATGCCAGTGAACAGCAAGAAATGGGACTGGATAAAAACGTGATCCATAGAAACATAATACAGTTCTGTAGAACAGAGGACTTAAAAGAGCGACAACAACAATTAGGTGCTATGATTATGTGTTTCTAATTGTTGTAGTGCCGTAGGAGCCTCAGGGTTGAGAAACACAGCTGGACTTTTCTCTTAAAGCTAATGGGAGCTGCTGTGAGGCCATGCTGTGGGGTTGTGTATGCATTTCCCACTCAGCCCTTCACCCTCAGAAGAGCCTTTGCAAGGGCAGCCTTTTCCCATCAAACAGCAGTGTGCAGAAGAACTGGAAGGCAACCCTTTTTCCACAGCTTGTAACATCAAAACTCAGTTAAATTCCAATTCCCACTGCGTAAAGTAGAACTACAGTAAACATAAAGAGAATGCTGCTGGATCAGACCAAAGGCCTATTTGGCACAGTATCCTGCTTTCCAAAGTGGCCAACTTTATCCTTTTGGGATTCCCATATGCTGGGCCTGAGGGCAAGCCAGTATGAAGTAGTACTCTTCTTCTTTTTGTCTGCCCCTCCTAAATTTGTTTGTTTGCTTACAAACATTTTATGCCGCTTAATATAGTAAAAATCTATGCAGTTTACATAAAAGCAAAAAAAACATACCGGTAACAGTATCCAATAAGATTTCCTAGAAACAAGATAAAAGCAAAACTCAGCTATATCTCACAAATAAAACTGAGCGGTGTACAAAATGAATAATAATTTACAAAGAGTCCAGGTTGTACGTTTTTTAAAGGCATTTAACGGTCCTTACGGTCTCCACCTCACAAATTACCTGAGAGAGGGCATTCCAAAGCCTGGGTACTATCACTGAGAGGCCTGTTGGAATGGAAGGGACAGGGGAAAGAAAGTACTGTACTTTTTTATGTAGCACATAATGGAATTCACTGGCACAAAATGAGGTGATGGTGGTTTTAAGAGTGCTGTAGAGTCACAGAGGATAGGGCTACCAATGGCTGCTATTCACAGAGGCTCTATACTGTACTTCCTTCAGAATCAGAGGTGTCATGGCTCAGAATACTCGTTCTGCTGGGTGCAACAGCAGAAGAAGGCAGCTGCTGATCCAGAGTAACTGGTTTATGCTCTGCAGTTCTGGAAGCATGTCCCTAAGCTGCTTTTTAGCTTTTGCCAACTAACCAAGTGAGAGAATGTGAAGTTCTGTTGATCTTAACATTTGCACACCCATGATACCTGACATATGCACATGCGTCTCTCTTCCTCCCCCAAATAGCCGCGCAAAAGATGTGACCATGCCAGCAAAGCTTCCAGTCAGCTTCTTCTCTTCAACGTCTCCAGTCTATGATCTTTTCCTTGGGCAGCTGGATCGTGCAGAGGACATCCGCCAAGATTCGGAAATCACCCTTTTTTTCTTCTACGCTCCGTGGTGTGGGCAGTCTGTTGCTGTGAGGGAAGAGATTGAGAAAGTGGCAAGCAGTTTGGCAGACCAGGTAAGGTGGATAGGGCAGGAAGGGATGCAGCTGTTGCTTTAAGTTACTTTTCTTGTTCATCAGAGTTGTTTGGAGAGAGGCGGCCTGATGTCCTGCTGATTTCAAACTGAGCATGCTGTCCCAGAAAACGGCAGGGCTGTGCATGCTAGCAATGGCTCCTCTACTCTGCAAAACCCTGTCAATTTGGAATTGCCCTCGACAGAAATTTATAGCAAAGTGGTTGGGGGAGAAAAGAGACTGACACAACTAGGGTTCTATTTGTGGTTTCATTTATTAAGAAGGAATGGACTGTATTCCCATAGGACTGTTTGCCAGCATGATTTAGATGTGCTTATTTAATATCATTTATATACTGCTTAATTACTCCATCTCTTAAGTGGTGCACATGGAGCACAATACAACGACAATAAAAAAATCAGTTAAAGCTGTGAAATCAGGATTCAGTTAAAATGCCTGTTGGGCTGGTAGGTAAATGAAGAATGTCAGTACATGGATCAGACCAAAGACAGGAAGCTGTTGACCTTGCTAAAGTGCTGAGTTGAATTGTGAACGAGTATGATCCTTTTTTTGTAGTGAGTGTCCTACTTAATAGTGTTACGGTTTTCCTTTTTATCGTTGTAAAATACATTAGATACACCAGTGGATTCGATACCAGATTATGCTATCAGTTTCTTTTAATTAAATTTTGAGAGGAGTGCCATTTTTATTGTATGATTTGGAGAAAGTGCTTGGCTAAGCAATCAATATTTGATTTGACCTACATAATGATCTGCAGGACGTGCATTTTTTGTGCCAAGCACCTGCACTTTTCCGTGTACTAATCTAAGAACCTATGGCAAGCTCGGCTGGATCAGACCAAAATTCTAGTCCAGCATTCTTTTCTCACCGTGGCCAACTAGATTCCTATGGGAAGCCCACAAGCAGAACCTAAGTCCAGCGACACACTCGTCACTTGTGAGTAACTGGGATTCACAGACAAGTTGCCCCTGACAGGGATTTGGTTGAATATGCCAAAGGGAGTGTAGAGATGACGGTCTCTTTTATGACAATAAAAATGGAAGTACCGTAAATATCCCAAATCCATCCTTGGGTAGATTTTGGGAATTGTAGTTTGCTTTAAATTCACATGGCTATCCACCCTCCTAGTAAAGGTATAGCCAGCAGCTAGGGAAAGACTTCGGCCACGTGTGACTGGGCTGCATTCTCCAGGGTTGCACTTGACTTCCTTGCAGTGTATGTTGTGCCAAACATTTGTATTTACTCTCTCCATCCCCCCACCCCACCCCGGCCCTTTTGCAGGTGCTGTTTGTGGCGATCAACTGCTGGTGGAACCAAGGGAAATGCAGGAAACAGAAACATTTCTTTTACTTTCCGGTTATATATTTGTACCATCGGAGGTAAGGCTTTGAAAGTCAGAACTTGTTAACTGTGGCAAGCCTTTATCAGCTGAACAAGGCTACCCACCCACCCAAACAGTGTGCCTTGTTGGTTAAGTTCCTCTGAGAACCAATTTTCAAACTTACATTGCTCATAGGAATCACTGGGGCGGGGCGGCAGGATCTGCTCAGAGCAGATCTCTGTCTCCTGCTAAGTGTGGTTAGCACCCCTGACCAAATCCTGTCTGCTCCTTCCTCATGCCTCATGAAAATCAGCCACTGAGATTCAAGGAATCTTGTTTTGCTTCATGAGTTAAAGGACGTAACCTCCTGGCACCTTGGTGTGAATGTTCTTGTTTGTCAGGTTTGCTGGAGGGATGGAACTGGGGTGTGTCATTTTGCCATCAAGTCAGGAAAGTTCCCTTCTGCATATGTGTTCTAAGTTAAGGTTGTACCGTCCTTTCCTTTGGTAATTCAGTTTCTTGCTAATTAGAATGTGATGTTCTGCTCTGAGGCATATAATCAGGCATCCATGGTGATGGAATTGTGGTTTCTAATTCATAATCTGAAGGCTTTCCAATATCTACTGTAAGCACTAATTTAAAAAGACAGTGTGCCATTAGGTCTTATGAGTACAGCGGGGAACTTGGGAAATGATATGGAGATTGTTTCTGTTGATCAGAAGACAGACTATTGGAAGGGAGGGAGAGCAGCAGGAAATAAGATCTCTGCACAGATCTGAGTTCCTTATCACCTTCAATTCCCTATCCCTCTGCTCTTTGGCATTTATTGCCTCCAAGCATCCAGTTTGGCTAGCTTAGCTTAGAAGAGCAGTCAGCTAGAACTGCAGCTGAAGGGTTCCATTTGCGAAATGGAAGCTTTGAAAGGTTATTGAGATAGCAATTGCGTGCTCAGAGATCCACGGTCTTTCAAAACGTTTTGCAATTGCCTTGCCTGCATTGTCATGGGGGCAATGTCTACCAGCCTCTACGTCCATGGCTGGAGGGAGGCTGCCTCTGAATACCAGTTGCTGTGGAACACAAGTGCGAAGTTCCTGCTTTGAGGCTTCCCAAGGGCAACTGGCTGGCCACTGTGAGAACAGGATTTGGGACTAGATGGGCCATTTGCCAGGTTTCCATACCTGGTGAACTTGCTGCTCGGTGGGGCAGCTTCCGTTGCATTTAGGTTCAAATGGTTGCCTGATTAGCTATAGTGGAAGCTGGCACAAGGACAGTGAAGGCTTCTGGATCTGATGAGACAACCAGAAGGCTGGTGACGGATGTTTTGTCCATGCTGCTTACAATTTGCTGTTTCTCCCCTGCTCTCTCTCCAAAGTGCCACAATGCACGGTAGAGCTTGGGGTGCCTCGCTATAACTATTCGCTCCATATGCATTGTCAGTCAAAAACTGTAGCAGAATGCCCTAGAACAGCGGGTTAGAATTCCTTGCATTTATCTTTACGTCTACATGTGTTGAGTCACTTTGCACAAACGTTGAATAAAACCACCATTTGGGATTAGGATGAAAAAGCCACAGGGTGAGTGAAATGTGTTTTGTTCTAGTTTAAAGAGTCTTTTGAGTTGCCTTATCTGGTTTTGCCCAATGTGTACATATTCTTGGCTGGTAACGGCCGTCCCTTTTGCCATAATCAAAGACCTAATATGATATTATTGTGCATTATGGTTCATGTTCAGTTCCTTCCGCCTGCCCTCTCCACCTTCTTGAATCAGGGTGTGGGGAGTAGCAGTGCCACTTTTGAGAAATAGGCAGGAATGTAGGCCTAACTCTACATTCAGCCAGATCTAGAGGCCCCCGTAATCCTGTTCAGGCAAGGCAGAGAGAACATCTGTCCCTGCCACAGTGGACAGGCAGTAATTGCTGCATTTCACATTTATTGTTAAAACTTCTACCTCAGACCTTTCAGCTCTTAAATCAACCTTTGCCAGCCTGGTGCCCTTGGACTACAACTCACAACAGTAGGCCAAAACATCTGGAAGGCACCTGGTTGGCAAAGGCTTGTCTTAAATGCTCCCTCTTAGCCTTGACCAGCTCTAGGTCTTTCTTTATTAGGTTAGGTTAGGAATTGCAATTTTAACTTTTCAAACTTTTAACACAGTATTTGGTTTCTTTTCTTTTTAATGCCAGCTTTGGGCCCATCGAATACAAAGGCCCGATGAATGCTGTTTACATTGAAAAATTTGTCCGCCGAGTGATGACTCCCCTGCTTTACATCTCATCCCGATCGAAACTTCAGCAGTTTCTCTCCTATTATGAGGTAACTTGCCTCTGCTCGTTGATCTAGCCATTGATAACTCCTGAAAGGTTTGTGTTTCTTTCAAGAATGATCTTGCTTCTGGTTACAAAGAGTGGACTCTGTTTGCTTTCTGAGGTTACTGGATACCAGTATTCTCTGCCACTGTATTTTTTACGTGCTGGTTCACGTGCTTCCTGTTTGGCTGATCTCTGGGTGAAATTCTGAAGATGATTGGCAGTGACTGCAGCAATGCTGAGAAGTCTCATCTGTGTCTGCTAGCATGTTGTCAGAGAGGACCCATAACTTTACAACCGTTCGTTCCAAAGATATCAAATGAATTTCAGCAACTGATTAAATTTGAAAAAAACACACATAATCATTTTGAGGGGGGGGGGGGAGAGCATTATTTTCCTTGATGTTAGGTGGCCACATGTATGCCTGTTTTGCAGCATCTGCCCATCTTAAAATACCGGTAAGCCTTCCCTTCTCCAAAGTGAGAGCAGAGGGGGAAGGCCTCTTCTGATATGGTGCCTCATACCTGCAGCTTTCATAGACAATTTCAAAACAGATTTAAAAAATAGTTACCCAGTTAACCAGGATATATATATGGGACCCAGGTGGCGCTGTGGGTTAAACCACAGAGCCTAGGGCTTGCTGATCAGAAGGTCAGCGGTTCGAATCCCTGCGACGGAGTGAGCTCCCGTTGCTCGGTCCCAGCTCCTGCCAACCTAGCAGTTTGAAAGCATGTCAAAGTGCAAGTAGATAAATAGGAACCACTCTGGTGGGAAGGTAAACGGCGTTTCCGTGCGCTGCTCTGGTTCGCCAGAAGCGGCTTTGTCATGCTAGCCACATGACCCGGAAGCTGTACGCCGGCTCTTGGCCAATAAAGCGAGATGAGCGCCGCAACCCCAGAGTCGGACACGACTGGACCTAATGGTCAGGGGTCCCTTTACCTTTACCTTTATATATGGTCAAATCTGCCTTCAAGTCAATTAATCTAATTTGAGTGGGGGACCTTTGGTCCTCCAGATGTTGTTGGGCTGCAGCTGTTGTCATTGCTTACCGGGGCTGAGTTGCAGTCCGACAACACCTGGTAGCCCAAGGCCACCCCTGATCTAGCTCCCTGGTCAATTCATAGCTACAGCTCTAATGTTGATGCTTCTCCATCTTGTCAGGTGTGGGGAGGGGTGTCAAACCTGCATTGAGTGTATCAAAAGGTTCTACTTTCCTTTCTGATAGCCCCAGGGAAGCCTTTCCCTATGGGAGCACAGCCTTGTCTAAAAGCATTTTTGGCCCATTAGAATTGAGGCCTGATGGGTCAGCGCTCCTTGGCTCTTGGCTTCCTGCAACCTGTCTTTTCAGGGATCAGGGAACAGCCATGCAGGCTCAGGCCTTTCTATAAGCATAGGGAGGGATAGATCCACAGTGTCCCAGAGGACAGAATGGGAAGCAGGACTAGAGATGGGGCTGCTGCGTCAGAGGGAGGAAGAGCAGGGAACTACAGGAAGCTCAAGGAGTCCCTTGTTAGAGCAAACCTTCGCTCTGCTTCACAGGGCCTTGGTAGGCGCTCCTGTCTTCGCTTATTTCTTTCCCTGTCTGTGATTCCAGCTTGGCCTCTTCCCCTCAAAGCCTTTCCAGTGTCTGAAAAACACAGAACTCTGTGCCGCTTCATTTGGGCATACCAGCTGAAGTTTCACACAAGTTACTAGTCCATAGACCTTTTTAAATGTCAATTTTCAAAAATGAGCTGGTTTAGGATTGATGCACCTACGCAGATGGCCCAAGATATCTGCGCAGAGTTCCACGTCACTTTGAAATCCAAGTCACTGTTTCAAGTTTGCCTGTGATGATGTTGTTGGACATAAAGTTTAGAGCCACAAGGGGGAACCAGCAGGAAATATTTGAAGGCCTCTGTGATCTTGGATCACAGCGAGTATTAAAGCCTTTCCCAGCAGCAAATAATTGGGAACTAGTAAAGCTCATTCCTGTTGTCTTTTCATTCCCATTTTATCCCTCTGATCCTAGTCTCTAACTCAGGTTAAAAATATGTAAACATCCTATACATGTTTAAACAGACAAAACTCTCACGCACAAAATCTGGTGCCACCTTTTTGAAAAGTGGCTTCAGCATGGAATCTCCTGTCGGTTGTGGTTGTGTCACCTGGTGGTTTCTTATCACCTGAGCAGGATTTGTGTTGCTTTGAGTACCTGTACTTTGTCCTGGAGCATAATATCTGTTTGCCTTTGGAGCAAATGCTTCTCAGCACTGTGCATATACGATCAGCCTGCTTGGCTTGCAGTAGGGAGGGGGACTACAGGCTTTCAGTGCTGAGTGTGTGTTTTCATGAGCCGCAGAACTGCCCTGTTCTTAGAAACTTTTGTGGCTTCATTTTCTGGTTTGAAGTTTCATTCCTTGCCTGTTCTGAATGATTTGAATCTCAACAGGCATGCTGCGCTGTTCTTTATCCTTTTGCAGATTGAACATCTGCATTCTTTTTGAAATACCATTCTTAGGCTGCATTCAAATACAATGCTAAGCCGTAAGCCACTTGTAGTGAACGAGTCTGCTTCCAAGCACCTCCTGCTTTCCTCCTCCTTTCTTTCAGCAGGGAGTCAAGCCACAGAGTGGCTGGCTGAGCGTTGTGTCCAAACCAGCAAACACACCACAGTTGGGAAGCCAAGAAAAAAACCTTGGCTTCAGATTGTGGCTGTCTGGAGAGAAACAGACAACAAGTGCCAGTTCAGTCACTCTAAGTCAGCTGATCCGTAGTTGTTTCCCTGCTGGAGGAAGAGAGGAGCAAAACAGGAGCTATGAAGTTGTGTGCTCTGGCATGCATCTCACACACAAATTAAACTCTGGTTTAAGGCATCTGGACACGGCTTCAATTTGTAAGCCACCCTGGGAAGTGTTTTGCTTGGAAGGTGGGGTTACAAATCTATTAAGGAAATGTGATTTATGTACATGGGTAAGTACCAAATACCAAGTCACACCACTGGTCAATCTAGCTCAGTGTTGTCTACAGTGACTGGCAGTGGCGCTCCATCATCTCAGTCAGGTCCATTGACCAGTTCTACCTGGAAATTTGAGGAGTTGAAGCTGGGAGCTGTGGTATGCAGTGTTCATGCTTTCCTATGACCTTTCTCCTTGAAGTGGTGCAATAATAATAATAATTTATTATTTGTACCTTGCCCACCTGGCTGGGTTTCCCCAGCCACTCTGGGCAGCTCCCAACAGAATATTAAAAACACGATAAAGCATCAAACATTAAAAAATTCCCTAAACAGGGCTGCCTTCAGATGTCTTCTAAATGTCAGATAGTTGCTTATTTCCTTGACATCTGATGGGAGGGCGTTCCACTACCGAGAAGGCCTTCTGCCTGGTTCCCTGTAACCTCACTTCTCGCAGAGAGGGAACCACCAGAAGGCCCTCGAAGCTGGACTTCAGTGTCCGGGTTGAACGATGGGGGTGGAGATGCTCCTTCAGGTATACTGGGCCGAGGCCGTTTAGGGCTTTAAAGGTCAGCACCAACACTTTGAATTGTGCTCGGAAATGTACTGGGAACCAAACCCAGTGAAGGCTCAAAGGTGTGATACCATTGAGGGAAATCAGGTGGAATTTAGGTATTATCTTAGAAGTTCGGGTGGGATCCAGCTGAGATGTTCTGTCTGTATGTGCCATTGTTGGTGTTGGTCAGAAACCAGTCAGGATTCCCCCTCCCGCACACACAACTTTTTGAATAGACCTGGAGTTTGCAGCTACTCTGATGAGAACAACCCTCTGTGTCCCCATCTGGGAATATGTGCTCAATGGGAAATATTAACAATCCTTCCAAACTACAGGACTGCTTTGACAGTGGCGGAGCAATGCCCAAGGATTAAATATTTACATAATTAAACCAAAGCCCATTGTCAAAACAAAATAAAAAAATTCCTTCCAGTAGCACCTTAGAGACCAACTAAGTTTGTTCTTGGTATGAGCTTTCGTGTGCATGCACACTTCTTCAGATACACTGAAACAGAAGTCACCAGACCCTTATATATAGTGAGAGGGTGGGGAGGGATATTACTCAGAGGGGTGGTGGGAATGGATGATAGGCTGATAGCTGTGGTAAACCTGTTGACGACTGTTAATGACTGCAGTTAGTCTTGGTAATTAGTCTGTGGTAAACCTGTTGACGACTGTTAACGACTGCAATTAGTCTAAGACTAATTGCAGTCGTTAACAGTCGTCAACAGGTTTACCACAGCTATCAGCCTATCACCCATTCCCACCACCCCTCTGAGTAATACCCCTCCCCACCCTTTCACTATATATAAGGGTCTGGTGACTTCTGTTTCAGTGTATCTGAAGAAGTGTGCATGCACACGAAAGCTCATACCAAGAACAAACTTAGTTGGTCTCTAAGGTGCTACTGGAAGGAATTTTTTTATTTTGTTTTGACTGTGACAGACCAACACGGCTACCTACCTGTAACCAAAGCCCATTGTGCTGCTGTTTCCCGTAATGGTAAATAAATGCAGCACCTCTCATGTGCTCTCTTGTATTTTTGTTTCGTTTTTACAGCCAGGAGTTTTGGGATATTTCGAGTTCAACGCTTCGCCCCAACCACCTGGTTATCTGACATTCTTCACTTCAGCACTGCATTCATTAAATAAAGGTAAACTCATTTACCCATATAAACCACTGTTTAATGTTACATTTGATTGAATGTCACCATGCCTAATTTGTGGGTGGGAATGATGGGATGTCATTGGTTTTCTTTCCATTGTCTGCAGAAAGCATTTGACTTTATATTTAGCGCTGTTTTCAAAACAATCATCGTCATCCCATTTATTAATCCCATACCCAATGTTATCAGGCCGACTTTGACAGGCTGCGCAGCCCTTGCCATGATAAAACTTCCTGAGCAGGAGCATGTTGAAAATGTATTTTGGCTTCTTGCACACAATGGACTAAATATATCACAAGACATCTCGGTGGGGGCTCTCAGCCAGAAACGCTGACAAAATTTCCTGTCACATTTTGTTCTCTGTCGAAAGCCAGCAAGCTTCAGGAGCAAAACATGGAAGTTAAAAAGAACGGTTGCCCACGTCATTTAGGCTGGGAAATTTAAATGGTGTCCCCTCCCGCTAATTATCATGGGGCAGAGTCCCCTGAGGGAAGGTCTCTTGTGAAAGCCCCTTTGAAATGACGCGGTTCTTGCATGGCTCCTGTTCATTTCAGTCTGGTAGTGGGGAGGTTTTCAGGCAAAGGGGATGCTGCCGCTTGGATGATACACGACCTGTAACGGCACCAGCAACTTTACTGCAGGGGTGGCCAGAGTTAAAAACTGGCAATGATCTACGCCCTTTTTGGGGGGTTCAGGTCAAAGTTGTTGAGTTTTTTCAGGGAGGAGGTAAAATGTTGAGCTTTTTTTAGGGGAGCCAGTTGTTCAGCTTCTTTGGGGGGAGCCAATGATCTACCAGTGATCTACCGCAGACGTCCAGTGATCTACCAGTAGATCATGATCTACCTGTTGGACATGCCTGCTTTACTGCATGAAGCAGCAACCTTCCCGACGGAGCCGCCTCTGCTAAAACACGCTGTAAAAGCAAAACATGGAACTGGGGTGACAGGAGAGTGGGAAGATTTGGGCTGGGTTTGTTCATTGTTGTCTGTGCTACATGTTGGATTACTGCCCTCTCCGTGCGCATCAGCAGTTTCTCAAAAACGAGCCTCGCAACGCACCCCGCTGTGAATATAAGAACATCAGTAGATTTCTGCGGGATCAGATCAAGGACTTATCTGGTCAAGCATCCTGTTTCCCACGGTTGTTAACCAGATGCCTCTGGGAAGCCCACAAGCTACAGCCCTCTCCTGCCCTTGATTTATTTATTTTTATTTTATTTATTGAATTTATATACCACCCTTCATCAGAAGATCTCGGGGCGGTTCGCAAGCTGATAATACAGGATAGAGTGCTTGAGGTTTATAGCACTGGACACACGGGCACAAGATGCAAATCTTCATCTCAAGGCTCCTATTTCTGCAACGGGGAGAGTTTAACAACTGATGTGGAGGAGTTGAACTGCTGTTCCAAAGGAGACGTCTTTTTGTTGTTTCCATGACAACGGAAACAGCCACCTTGCATCCTCCTGAGAAGAGGGCAGGACTGCAAAAAATAAAAATAAAATAAAATCGACTGGTGGCTTATTTTGGGGGAATAGCGTTCGTCATATACTCCCAATTAGCTCAGTTAGACCTTGGCAGAAATTGTTTGGTGCCGGGTAAAAGTGTACGCTGTGGTGAAACTACAAGGATGGGGGAGAACTAAAATCGGTATTGACTGTCGTTTGCCTACTGCATTAGATGAAACACTCTAGTAATGGAAGAACTATCTCACTAATAAAGTACGTATTGATCGCGCTGCCTGGAGTAGATTTGCCAGCTGACCATATTACTACTAATTCCACCCAGCTCTTGGCCTTTTATTCTCGTCTCTCCACTTATAAGTACCATATTTTTCCGTGTATAAGACGATGTTTTTTTGCTATAAAAAAAATAGGCCAAAATGGGGGGGGTTGTCTTATACACGGATAGGGAATGCAGAGTGGGGACAGGCGCTTGGCGGCGGCAGCGAACAGGAGATTGGCTGCGGCGATTGAGCGGGTGATTGGTGGCTGCGGCAAGGCCTTCTGGTGATTGGCTGTGGCTGCGGCAATTGGGTGGGTGTTTGGTGGCTGTGGCGAGGCATGCGGACAATCGGCTGTGTGGGCGGGTGGGCTGCTGGCGGCAGCGAGTGGGCAGACGATTGGCAACTGCGGCAAGGTGTGTGATTAGCAGTGGCTGCGGCGAGCGATGGGCGGTGAACGATTGGCGGTGGTGACCCGCCCCCCAAGCTAAACAACTTAATTTCTTAATTTCGGGTTTAAAAAAATAGGGGGGGTGTCTTATACATGGGGTGTGTGTCTTATAGATGGAAAAATACTGTAACTGCCTTATAAGTCAAAGAATTGTGGGGCAGGAAAGTTCCTGTAAACTGTGGGGTCTGGTGGCTTTCGGCTATTGTACTCATGCATGTTACCTGTTTGCTGCTGTGTGCATCAAAAAGATCCATCGAGGAACTGGGATTGGGCTAAAGTTATCTACTGAGTTGTGTGTTATGGAAAACCCAGGTTCACTGCCCTGTAATGTGTGAAATGGCCTTTCAGTTTACACCATTGCTCAGAATTCTGCTCCTTGAAGCCATGTCCTTTGGCTTTGAACGATGTAGCTGCAGGATTCCTAAGCATACGTACTAGAAAGCCGGTCCTGTGGAATTCAGTGCCTGCCCAGACGGAGACCCAGCCCATCCCAGTCTATACCACTTTGGGGATGTTTTCAGGAGACAGCCACACATCAATATGACTGCATTACTGGTAGTGTGGTCCTAAACGCTCTTCGCTTGGAAGCAAGCCCTTCTGAATTCAGTGCTTGCTCTGTGCATTCGCATCGGCTACGGAAGCCCACTCATCTTGCACATGCAAAGAAAGCAGCTTGCGCGTTGCTTTTATGCCTCGCCCTCTCTTCTGACGAAGACCAGTTGTGGGCAGGGCATTCCCTCCATGCACAAAGCATTAAAGATCCCGCCGTCTTGGTGCTCTTAAAACCTAAAGTTCTGCAGTGATAGTGCAGGAGCCTTTTAGGAAAGGAAGCGCTTTCCCAACCTCATCCGGATTCTGAAAGGGCCATTTGCTTTTTAAATGACAATCTGGGTCATCCAAGCCTTTTGTCCTGGCTCTCTGCCCTCCTACTCGGTGCTGAAATGTATGTTCTAAGTGCAGAGCAGAGGTCGCGCTTGCAACATGCCGTTTCCGTCGTTTTGTATCCTGTCAACAAGTTGCTTTATCTGCATTTTCTGTTTATCTTGGACCAAGTTCGGCTTGGTTTCTTTTGCCATTTCTTTGGCCAACAAACTAAAACCCAATGAGCTCCTTTTTGCAGTCTTATTACTGCTATTATTTCTGTCCCAAGGAGGGTGAAATCCTCCCCTTATGTATTCTCCTTATTTATTTTTGTGGCAAAGAGTTGGGAGAGGAGGGTTAGTGCTGCACAGAGATTACGTGCCAGTTAAAAAAAATGTACACTTGATTATTTAACCCTTGATGACTTGCAAAGAAAAGGGGAGAACTGGCTTCACTGAAAAGCACGGTGTATTTGAGGGGATGCAAAGGCGCTGCCCATCTTGGAGTGGGGGTCCATCCATTTTTACTTTTATCTCTGCAAACACAGAGTCAAGACATTTGCTCTTGAAAAGGAGAGCATGAAAGAAGAAAATGCATCAGATACTGTGCCGAAAGCCACCCCCCACCAACTCGTACTTGGTGACCGTAGCCTTGGGTTTGACTCCTGCCTTGACCTGTGTGCTTAAGAGATGGAGCCCATGCCTGCAGCTCTCCAAAGCAGCTGTGCCAAATTGCCTTGAAAGAGAGAAGAGTCATTAATATAGGGTTGCGGTGCACTTAAAATAAACTCTAAATTACATATTTTGGACAAGTGAGGAATTGAATTCCTTTAATCTAAGGAACTGGCCTCGAATAACTCTGCATTTCCTAGGGCTGCATCCTGACTCAACATGCAACAGAGTTAGGGGAACACTTGCTTCCTGGGTAATCAGATTCTCTAGATAATAGCCATGATGACTGTGTTCCACTATCTGAGGCAGTAATGCCTCTGAATATCAGTTGCTGGGAATCACAGGTGGGGGGAGGGCTCCTGTGCTCAGGTCCTGCTTTCAGGCTCACCACAGGCATCTGGTTGACCACTGTAAGAACAGGATGCTAGGCTAGATGGGCCATTGCCATGGTCCAGTAGGCTCTTCTTAGATTCTTACATTGTTTAGGGGGTCTTCAGTGCTGCAGGGTGGAGTAGTGAATATTCAGAATCCAATGAATGGATAACTTTCTCCATGCCTTTCCTTCGGCCAGAAATAGCGCGTCTTCAGGGGTGGTAGTGGCTAGTATCTGTAGCATCAAGGCGGACCCTTCCTCTGATCTAGCAAGGCTCTTCTGACTTTGAAAGCATCAAAGGAGCCTTTGCTCAGGCGCAAAGACCCAGGCTTGATTTGGAAACATTTACAGCCAGCCATGCCAGAGGCAGCCCACAAGACTGCCGGGCTGGCTGGAACCTGGGCAGATAAGACAACCTGTGGGGCCTTCTCTCAGTGGCTGGCCACAAGGGGCAGCAGAATGCCAATCGAGAGACACCTGGTTGCCCTTGAGAGATGGATTGATGCCTCGCTGCCAATGTGCTCTTCTTTGGGGGAAACTCCCCGGGTCAGTTGGCCATGCTTGTTCCTTGGTAGCAAAGCAGATCTGTGGGCAGCTGTCTCTGCTCAGATTCCTCATGTGCAGACTTTCCCCAAAGTGATGTCACCAGCACCCTTGAGTGTGTGTGTGTGTGTGTGTGTGCATCCTTCCTTCTGCATCGCCCCCTCCCCCAGGTAATCATCTGGAAAGCAAATAACTGCTTCTTTGATTCCTCCTTTGTTGCCAAAACTCTCTCTGATTGCTTCATTAATTATAGAGTCCCACACTGGTTAGGGAGAGTGAAATGTGAGCCTGCCAGCTTTGTAATGTGTGCTTGTAGCAGGTTAAAGCCTCTTGCTCTTGGCAGGTTAAGCAACCGCCGTAAGCATATACAGAAGCAGGTCTGGCTGTAGCAGGGCTTCTGAGTTTCAATCAAGACAGGATTCCTGGGGGGTTTCCCAGTTGTCCGCATGCACCGTTTAGTTTGCTTCCTATAGTCCTCATCTCACCCTCCCCCCACTGTAGGAATGGTTTTCAAAGGAGAGTAAGGAGGACATGAGACAGTTCCAAACCAGTTCCCATAATTATGATTTCAAAACCACCCTGCTGCTTTCTTTTATTTTGTTTTTTTTAAAATGCAAGTTGAGCTTCTCAGAATGTAGGGTCCATTTCCATGCTGGAAAGTGAGTCTCTCTGTGCGTAGGCTAGTGTGGACCAAATACAGCTCTGAATTTGTTTCCCATACTCTGTGCATTAGTATAGAGACAATTGAAACCACAAGTCATTTCCTTCAGCTGCTTCCTTCTTGTAGTTTCCTGCCCTGTAGCATCAGTGAAGCTATTATCCCCAGTACCAGGTGTTCTCCTGTCATCTGTACTATTGTCTTCCTGCCCCTCGGGATTTAGTTTAAAGCTCTCCTAATCAGCTTCGCAAGACTTAGCAAATCCATTCTTTCCAACTTCTTATTAAGTGCAACCCATCTCTTGCCATCTCTTGGTCTCCTCTAGGAAGTGGAGACCAAGGTTGGTTTTGCCTACTGACCCACCTTGCAGTTTGTGGTTCCTTACTCACCGTAGCCCAAGCCCTGACAGCCCAACCAAGAGGAAGGCTCCATGACACTTGTGGGGCACTGCCCCATTTCTGCTTAAATGTTTGGTCGCAGGCCTGTAAAGAATGTGAATGGATAGAATCTGGCCCTCTCTGGGACTGAGTGCAACTGATAATTAGGCACATTTCATGATGAATTTGCAGCTCTGTGAGGCCCTTTTTTATGCACATGGAAAAATCCTCAAGATCACCTGGAGCAGCACTCTTTGAAAGATGCTCACTGGCGGCAGAAAATGTGGTTGTAATGCATGATCTAACTTGTAGCCATTTAGAATTTCTAAAGGCTGCTGTGTTGTTTTTTTAAAAAGAAGAGATGTATTTGTGCTCTCCTCCACACCCTGAGCTCTAAAGTGACCTGATTTTTTTTGCACCTTGAGGAATATGATAGGATTTCTTGTGGAGGTGGGTGGGACTGCTTCACAGGAGAGGCAGTTGCTGTGGGGCAGGCCTCCCGTTTATTGTCTGACTTGATGTGGAATTGCTGCGATGTTTCATCAGCCACATGGTGAAAAACATTAAAAGGCTTGCATTCCCCCCCCCTCCCCTGAGCCCAAGAAGCATCTAATTGCTTAGAAAGCATCTATCATTTAAAGTCCATCAGGCTCCTTTTACAAGGAGCTGCCCACCAAGAAAACCCTGGAGATTACAGACCAGGGATCCTTTTTCAACCTGGGCAATCTTCTGAGAGCCACATGCCAGGGAAAGGCGGGGCCAGAGGCAAAAGTGGGCGGAGCAATTGATGTAAATCTTCCCTTTGTACAGCAGGCTGGTTTCAATACACTCTCAGGGCCGTCTTAAGCATATCCGGCGCCGTGGTTCAAAGATCCCTCCGGCGCCTCCCCCCCCCCGTTTCCCAGAGTTGCCGACCTTTTTACAGCGCTGCCGGCAGCTTTGTGGGGCTGGAGGGCGGCTCCTCTGGCGGGGAAGAGGCGGAGTCTCCGGGCACGCCACTGCTTCGGCGTGGCGGGCGAGGGCAGTGAGCTGATGCCGGGAGGTGCCGTTTCCAGCCTCCGCCTCTTCCCAGGCGCCCTCCAGAACTTGGCATGAACTTGGCGCCCCGCGCCACTTGCCTCTATGGGCAAGACGTCCCTGTACACTCTTATCCTCCATTCGGGCCAGAAGGGGTTCAAGGGCACTTTCCAGGCAGGCAAAGCTATTTGAAGAGCATTGGGGAATGAATGCGAGCAAGCGCGGTTTCTCTTTCTTAAGCGTCATTTTGTTTGAGGGCAATTGCTCACGCATCGATTTCTAGATGATGGGCCAGGGCAGAGCTGTGGATGGCAGGGACCAATTTGGTGGCACGCGGAAAGGGGCCGGGTTCCGCTTGCTTTTCATTACTGTCTCTGGAACAGCAGGGCTGGTGGGCTGCTTGCCATATTGGCACCTCTTAATTTCGCCCACAATATTTCCACCCGTTGAAACTCTTTGGGCGCATGACTCATTTGAAACAAGATCACCACCACAAAGGACACTGCCGTGCATGTGGCGGAGAGAGCCTTTGTCTTATGCTGCCTGCGTCAGTACCTCCTTAAAGGAGGGCTTTACTCCTCAATGTTGTCACAGACCCCTTCCCCCTCCTTCAGGTCCTGGATGTGAAGAAGGAAGGAGGAAAACTCCAGCTCTGGGAGGGTTACCCCCCTCCCCTTAAGGCCTGAAGAATCCCAAAGTGCTGCTCCGACTCCTCTCTTGTTTTCTCATTTTGGAGGATCTTTTATTTCATTATTTTGTGTGTATTGCAGTGTGTTTTTCAGCCGAAATCCTGTTGTATAATCGCTCTTTTTCTTAAAACGCAAGTTGAGGTAGAATTTTAACCCTGAAGCATTATGCCCACCGGTGGAAAGTGTAGATTAATAAAAGGATATTGCTTGTATTTCCTGTGTAAAACGGCAGGAAAGCTGAGCTGTGTGTGTGTGGACGCTTGTTTGTTTTTCAGAGTCTTCTCTTCCAGCAGCATGCCTTGGCATGGCTTCTGGAGCAAGGAGGCTGTGTTGTAATGGCAGCTGGGCCTGTTTCCTTTCTTTCCTCAAGGCTTGTAACATGTGCTTTCAGATTACCTTGGAACGATCCACTTCGGAGTGATCACAGACAAGCTCATCGCGAAGGAAGTCCCACTGACCAGCTCAGGCAGCGTCTACTTGCACAGACATGTGAACGCTTCTCTTGTGAGTAGTGCATTTTCACGTTTGCACGCCTGCGTCGCCTGCACCAGGGCTGAGGAGCCCATTTTAGCCCACATTTACTAGTGTGCAACCTTCCGGGGGCCACATTCCAATGGTGGGTGGGGCCAGCTGCAAAAATGGGGGGAGCTGTGGATGTAACGCTTACCTTTGTACACCAGGCTCCATTCCAGCCAAGCAAAAGTTAGAAGGATCTATGTCTAAAATGCAGCAGCTGGATTACTGGCCAGAGTTCCCTTCAGCTCTCATATAACCCCTGTTTTAAAACAGCTGTACTGGCTGCCCATTCGTTTCCGGGCCCAATTTATGGTGCTTACATTAGTGTTTAATGCCCTAAATAACTCAGCCCCCCAATTCCTGAACGACCGCCTCCCTCCCTACATATCCTCTCGTGCAAAGATGGCAGAGGGGTCCCTCTTGCTTGTTCCACAGCCTTCAGAAGCTTGGGAGGTGGTAGCTTGGGAGAGGGCCTTCTCTGTGTCGGCCCCTAAGTTGTGGAACTCCCTTCCCACAGAGGTGCGCCTAGCTCCTTCCTTAGACAGCTCCTGGCAGATGCTGAGGACCCAGTCCTTTACTCTGGCTTTTGACATCTGAGATGTTTATTTTTTCGGACCCACCTTATTTCTGTAAAAAAAAAAATTGTCAGATCTTTTTATTGAGTTTATTGAGTTTTACAGTGCAAATTTAAATTCAAACATTAAACATCACCATCATCATTTAGAATTCCCTGAATCCTTCGACTCCCCTCTGCCCTTCCATGGTTACCATTATCAATCTTTTTTCAACTGCTTCACTTTTTTTCTCTATTTTTTAAAATAATCCATTTTTTAACCATAGTTTTTAGTACATTACAAGCATTATTCAGATTCCGTCAAAGTTTTTAGTTGTTTACAGTGTTCTCTTAAACAACTCTTTTACATTGTAAAAATTTTCCCATAACATCTTAAAGTTCTTCTCTTCCTGGTTTCTGATTTTCCCGGTCAATTTTGCCATTTCGGCGTAGTTTATTTCTGTAATTTTTCATGTTTATTTTAATTGTTGTAACCTGCTTAAGACCTTAGGGTGAAAGTCAGGTTGTTGTTGTTGTTGTTGTTGTTGTTGTTGTTGTTAACAATGGTGATAATGCGCCCACCCATCTCTCCATCCTACATCCAGGCAAGTAAGAGACATTATCACCATTCAAGAATCCATTCCAGCCAAGCCAAACCACTCAAGGAGGTAGCAGAGCAGGGGCATCTTATAAAGCAGAGGTGCAGCAGTCAGGCACATATGCAGTTACCTGGGGTCGCATTGGCAGGCAGATGTTCCAGGGCTCAGAATAATGGGTAATCCAAAAACCAAGTGCGTGGAGTGTGGGGGAGGAGAGGTAGAGTCTAATAAAGGAAATTAGCTTACTTATGTAACAGTGGCCAAGGTCAGCATTTGTTTCGTGTTTGGAGCTACTGAGACAGTTTTCTCCTTTTATGCCAAATAATTTAATGAACCATCTGGAAGCTGGTACAGCACTGTATGTGTGTGTAGTTTTCTCTCCCTCTCCCCCCGCCCTTGCCTTTAATTTCAGGTAAGCAAAATCCCATGTTGCTAAAATGTTTGTGTGTCATGAGCAAACTCCTTGAGTGCATTTTGCTCCCCAGCTTTTCGTCCTCTCTCCATTATCTCCAGGCTTGCTCAAGCTGGGCTGGGTAGGAATAATAATAATAATAATAATAATAATAATAATAATTCTTTTATTTGTACCCCACCCATCTGGCCGGGTCTCCCCAGCCACTCTGGGCGGCCTCCAACAAATATAAAAATACATTAAAATCACAGGTTAAAAACTTCCCTAAAGGGAAGTTTGATGATCCACGCTAACTTTATAAAACAGAGGGGTGCCAGCTGATTCCAAGGATGTGGGCTCTTAAATCCAACCTCTTAGAAGATAGTCCACCCAAGTGCATTCAAGGCATCTTTTTCAGTAAAGCAACACCGAAGCATCACATGCAGACTAAGAAAACGGAAAGAAAGCCTGTGTGGTTGAAGGAGTATCCTAAATCATGTCATGAGAAAATGGTCCCTTCATACAGATATATCGATTCATACACAGACGGCGGAATATCCAAATGCACAATCCCCGTCATTTCCCCCCAAAACATTAAAACATTTCTATACATTTATTAAATCAATAGAATAAAACACGAGCAATGGTAAAAGGAGCAGATAAAAGAATCGTGCAACAGATTGACATTTGCTGAAACTAACATCTGCTGAAATCCCTGGATGGGTAAACATGTTTTTGCCGAGCAGCTAAAAGATTGCAGTGCTGGCGCAAGATTTACCCTCCTTCCAATCTTAGGAATGAATTCTTGGTCAGACTTGAGCAAAACCAAAAATGTACCTCTGAGTGGGGCGAACAGTTCTGCCTGCTCTTTCCACTCTGCAGGTGTGCATCAGACATCAGCAGCTTTCCTTCAACAGCTTTACTTCCTACCAATTCCTTGAGTTATATGAGGGATGAGGAACCTCAGGCCCAGGGGCTGAATGCAGCCCTCTCTGTAGAAGAGGAGGAGTTTGGATTTGATATCCCGCTTTATCACTACCCGAAGGAGTCTCAAAGCGGCTAACATTCTGCTTTCCCTTCCTCCCCCACAACAAACACTCTGTGAGGTGAGTGGGGCTGAGACACTTCAAAGAAGTGGGACTAGCCCAAGATCACCCAGCAGTTGCATGTGGAGGAGCGGGGAATCGAACCTGGTTCCCCAGATTACGAGTCTACCGCTCTTAACCACTACACCACATTGGCTCTGTATGGCCCTTAGTCACACCTCTCACTGAACCCTGCTTTGCACTCTCCCTGAGGATTTCTGCCCAGCTAGAGTGTGCTTTTGAACCCTGATAATGCTCCTTTGCTTGCCAAGAGAGTGTGTGAACGAACCAGTATTCATTGTCCTAACCTCTTTTGCTCCTTCCCCCCCCCCACTGGCATGTGGCCCTCAGAGGATTGCCTAGCAGGGTATGTGGCCAGTAGGGGAAGAACGTGGTGACTTGGCTCAGCTTGTTCTGCCTCCGTCACTGGAGCTTCCCCAGTGTCTCTTCAGCCAAAGACCAAACAGTTAAGCAGCAAAGAATGTGGGAACGGGTGCCGTCCATAACGGCCTCGTTTTCCCACCAAATTGTGCGATGGGTCTGCCATTCCTTAAGGGATGAGCAAGTTTTAACTTGCCCTAATTGATAACAAATGCTGAGAGCGCTCTTCTCCCTCTTTCCAGCTCTATCCACACAAAGCGATGAACTACACAGCGGAAAACGTTTGGAAGTGGGCCCTGGAGAATCGCGAGACCTTCATCCGCTGGCTGAGACCCCATGGGGGCAAAAGTCTTTTGCTGAACAACGAGCTGAAGAAGGGACCGGCACTCTTCCTCTTTCTTCCTTTCAACCCCTTAGCAGAAAGTCATCCCCTTGTAGATGAGGTGAGTGGAAGAAGGACCCTGCTGGATCAGTGACCAACCAGATAGCTAGGGAAGATTTAAAAGCAGGACCTGGGGGCCACAGCACCCAGCATTCGGAGAACGTAGCCATTCAGAGCCTTTTCTGTGGATTTGCTAATTCTCTTTTAAATTGATGACCATCACTACCTCTTGTGGGAGCAAATTCCATAATTTAATTGTGTGAAGAAGTGCTTTCTTTTTTGTCAGTCTGCAAAGCTTTGAAGAGCTGCCATGCCAGCTTATGATGGATAGAATGGAGTGGGGAGGGGGCCTGCATTTTAGATGCACCTCCTGTTTAAAAGGGTCAAGTGATGGGAGTGATGCTTAGCTCTTTATAGTTCCAAGGTGCTTGTTGTTTAGTTGTTTAGTCATGACCCCATGGACCAGAGCACGCCAGGCACTCCTGTCTTCCACTGCCTCCCGCAGTTTGGTCAGACTCATGTTGGTAGCTTCGAGAACACTGTCCAACCATCTCGTCCTCTGTCGTCCCCTTCTCCTTGTGCCCTCAGTCTTTCCCAACATCAGGGTCTTTTCCAGGGAGTCTTCTCTTCTCAAGGTGCGACTGTGCATCGGAAGAGGCAAGACTGGGCTCCAGAGATGACTCAGCACAAGGCAGCTCTGAATGTTCATGTGCAATGAAAGAGTCACTGGGACATCATTTGCTCATATGTAGGCAGGCTTGATCAGGCAGAAAATGGGACTCGGTGCGAGCGTCAGGCCCCTAGTTCAAGGAAGCTCAGATGGTGCTCCAGAGGCGTAGGAAGCCTCTTGGGCACCCGGGGCGGCAGGGCATCCTGACGCATGCGTCGTGACGTCACGACGCATGCGTCAGGATGGACTGCGCATGCCCGGTCGCCACGGGAGCTCTGTGCGCGAAGGCGGCTGGCTTGCTTTATCGGTTGCTCTCTCAGCCAGCCGGCGCCCCGCCCACTTTCCCCTGGGGGGGGGGGGTTGACACTCTCTGTCATACCCCCCCAGGGGAAAGCGGGCGGGGCGCCAGCTGGCTGAGAGCGACCAATAAAGCAAGCCAGCCGCCTTCGCGCACAGAGCAAGGTTTTGCTCGGCTTGCGTTGCCGATCGCGGGGGTGGGGCCCCAGAGTGTCACCCCTCCCCAGGATGGAACCCGGGGCGCACCGCCCCCTTGCTCCACCCCAGTGGTGCTCTGAACCAGTCCTTGCTCTGATAGGTGATCTCTCTTTCTAAATGTAGCTGGAGGAAAAGTTGTGTCTTTCTCAGTGGGGTCAACCTGCAAAAGAAGGCATTGGTGTGTGTTTGGGGGGAGGGTATCCCTATGAAACAGGTGTAGGAGGAAACCAAAGCAAATACACTTAGGATATTGGTGACCCTCAACACAGACACAAGTTTTTCTTTGCTTTACTGTGGTCGAAGGTAAGCCACTGCTTATCACCTTCAGAGGAGTCGAGCAATTTTTGGCCCACAGACATTTAATAACGTTGGCTGTCCCCAAAGCAAATTCCTTCGCATTGCCCTCTTGCAGGGCAAAGGAAGAGCAATAAGCGTGTTGTTTTGGGAGGCAGGGATGGAAAGGTTAACAGGTTTGCAAAGAACTCACAGCAGGTCAGCTTTGAAATCGGAACAATTCCTTGCTTCCATTTCCACCCTCTGCTCACTCCTGTGCTGCCTTCAGCGTTGCTGATGCTGAAGTTGGTTTAATTGGCTTTCTGAACTAAGGGAGAGAGGAATGAAGCTGTCAGGGCAGGTTAGAGATAACGGCCTGCCTATCTTCTGGACGTCCTGATGCAGCCTCTGCATAAGCAGGGCAAAATGAGGGCAGTTGTGTGTTCTTCTCTCTGTGTGTGCTTTTTAATTGAGGCACCTTGAGCTCTTTGGAGGAAAGGTGAGGTGTAAGCAGAATAGTTATTAGCCAGCCTGCCCTCAGACACCTCCAAAAATCAATTCTGGCACATCAACAGCCTGGAACGAACAAGCAAAGGAACAGACTGCCTTCCTGGGTTGCTTGGAGGCAGACGTAGCTCCCTCCAGGTGAGAAGCTATTGACAAGCCAAGCAGAAAATGTGCATCTTTGCCTGTCTGCCTCAGATGCACAGCGAGCTTACATAATTTTACAGGACTCGTGTGATCAAATCCATTATGATGATGTTTTGCCCTGTATCCCCAGGATGGTGACCCTCCAGACAGTTGTTGGCCTGCATTTCCCATCATCCCTCAGCTTGGGCCAGGCTGACTGATGGGAGCAGGAGTCCCTCAGCTTCTGGAAGGCCGCAAGTTCCTCTTGCCTGCCACATGCAAGTGTGGGGAGTAACGTAAGCAGGGCCGGCGCGTCCATTTAGGCGAACTAGGCAATTGCCTAGGGCGCCAAAATGGAGGGGGCGCTGGCCAGCCTGCCCCCCGCCGCCCGGTGCCGCCCCAACCAGCGGCGGAGCAAGCAGGTTGGGGTGGAAACCGCAGTGGCGAGGGCGCCAAAATGGAGGGGGCGCTGGCCAGCCTGCCCCCCTCCGCCCCAAGCAGCGGCGGAGCAAGCAAATCGCGGTGGTGGGGGGCGCCCGGCCGGGCAGGGGGCGGGGCACCGCTCTGCAACGTGCGTCATACGCAATGACGTCACGTGGCCCGCCCCCTCGCCTAGGGCGCCAAAATTGCCAGCACCGGTCCTGAACGTAAGCATCTGCAAACTAAAAAAAGCCCACTTTAAAAAGCAAAACCTGCCCCGGCCTCATCCTGTTCTTGAAAAGCCCACGTGCTTCTCCTGGCCAGAGATGACTCCAGCTGCCTTGCACAGTTTCCTTTCACTTTCAGGGGGCCTCTTATGTAATTTGTTTACAGTAAGGGTTGGTTTGTGATTTTCCCTCCCGCTTGGGGAGAGCTTTGCTTCCCGGGCGGCCGCATGGCAAGAAACTCTCTGTTCCAGCATCTCTGCCAGCACAGCTCAGAAGGTCCTGCACATCCCTCGGCACAGGCTGTCTTGGGATTGTTGCTCCGCCATCCCTCCTTGTTTCACAGCACCGGCTTCATCTGGGCCAAACTAAATGCTGTAAGAGACACCACCCCATATCTTCCTTTTGCTTTCTCGTTCTCGAACCGAGCAGCGTGTGGCAACATGCTGCTTGCGCATCACCCAGCCCGTGGCACAGCGGCAGCACCTCTTGCGTGGGATTGAGAGTGAACAAAGAGACGGGCATCACATCGTCATTTGTTGGCGCTTGCATTTCGCCAACAGCCCTCCTCCCAGGTAGTACCCGCTCAGGATGGAAAGGGTGGTCTGATGTTTAGGCATACCATTGGGTATCCCTAAAGGAGTCTTTGCCTATATTTTTTTAACAAACCATTAAAAACAAGCAGGATCGAACAGCTTTGAAACCGACAAACTCGGAGAAATAAACAGATATCACTATGCATTGTAACCTAAAGGTAGAGAGATTTTTTGTGGTCTCTGTGTGTCCATTCTTCAGCTCAGCCCTGGAATTCAATATTCCCTTCTTTCTTTAAAAAAAACACACACACACACACAAACACTTAAATGGGGCAGGTGGCTAATTATTTAAGTAGCCCTAAAACTACTTTTGGAGCGGGCAAGACTGGAACTTTGCCTGTAATATACACATTCGCTCACTTGCCTGGGTCAGCTGATGCTATTTACTCTTCCCAAAGTGTGTCTTGCCTTCCGCTTCTGGGCTGGTGGTGGTGCTCGAAATTTGAAGCAGAGCAGCCTTTGAGCGAATAACTCTGTGTTGTTGCAGAGATTGCTCAAAGTCGGTGGTTTTCAAATACTGAGATTCCTTGGAAGCTTCCCAAGGATTTGTAAATATTGGTATTGAAGGCACAGCCATGGGGAGAATAATGGGGTGTTTTTGGGTTGCGAAGCTCGTAACAAAAGCCGTGGGGAGGTCTGAGTGTATCCTAGAATATGGCAACACACCGGGTTTTTTCCAGGGACAAACGAGCGGGAAAGGGTGATAACTTTGCCAATTGTCTTTGGTTTCCTCCCTCCTCCTGATATTATAACAGTGGCCTGGTAACAGGAAGGTAGCCGTGTTGGTCTGCCGTAGTCAAAACAAAATAAAAAATAAAAAAAATTCCTTCCAGGAGCACCTTAGAGACCAACTAAGTTTGTTCTTGGTATGAGCTTTCGTGTGCATGCACATTTCTTCAGATACACTGAAACAGAAGTCACCAGACCCTTCTATATAGTGAGAGGGTGGGGAGGGGTATTACTCAGAGGGGTGGTGGGAATGGGTGATAGGCTGATAGGTGAGGTAAACCTGTTGACAACTGTTAATGACTGCAATTGGTGTAACAGGAAAAAGCAAGGGATGAGAAGGTTTAAAATAGCTTTGTCATGTATAATGAGATAACAATCCTATGTCTCTATTCAGACCAGGTCTCTCCATGTTTGGTAATAAGTTGCAATTCAGCAACTTCTCTTTCCAGTCTATTTCTGAAATTCCTTTGCAATAAGACAGCTACTTTGAGATCTTGTATAGAACGTCCTGGGAGATTGAAGTGTTCTCCTACTGGTTTCTCTGTCTTGTGATTCCTGATGTCAGTGGCCTGGTAAGATGAGGAGAAATGTCCATGCAGCTTTCTTCTCCCCTCCTAGATCTCGGAATTGGCTTTGGAATACAAGAGCTGCAACAGAAGCCATGCAGGGGAAGCGGATTCTGGGCATTTGCAAGCAGGCGCATCCTCAGCGGCTGGCACCCGCCTCCCTTTGGCCGAAGCCATCTCCATCGCCAAGTCCCCTTGCTGCAACACAGTGGTGCTTCCTCCCCAGTGGCACTCCATCACCCGGACCCACAACGTCTGCGAGCTATGCATCAACCAGACGGTCGGGGTCAGGCCCAGCCGCCTGGGCGGCCTGCACTGCAACTTCTTGGAGATAGAAGCAGCCTTGGACTCGTTCTACCTCAAGGAGCGGACCTTTTTCCAAGTGATGTCCAAGACGGTTTCCTTGTGCAGCAACTTCCTCAGCTTTTACAGCCCTTTCAGCTACTACACCGCCTGCTGCAGGACAGTGAGCGGGACCCCGCTGGGCTTCGCCGGCTCCGAGGAAGTGGCTCTTGCTTCCCATGGGAAGAGATGGAAAGACGATCCCCAAAGCTCTATTCCTCACATTGAGGACAGGAGTGGTCTTATCCCGGAAAATGCCCTCTGCGACACTTACGTGACCGGCCTGAGTTGTAGGACTAACAAGACCTTGAACCTATACCTGCTGGATTCAAATCTCTTCTGGTTGTACGCGGAGAGGCTGGGAGCGTCAAGGTCTACTCTGGTGAAGGAGTTTGCTGCCATTGTGGACCTCAAGGAAGAGACACACTATATCCTGGATCAGGACCAGGCCCTGCTGAAATCTAACCTAGGTAAAGTACGACCGCCTCATTAGTTCAAAGTTTGGGTGCAGATCTCACTGTTACTAAAAGCACGGCCCAAGTTTGCAGGGAAATTAGACTACTGATTTAAAATGGTTTCTGTTTGGCCTCTCCTAAAGTAAAGGTAAAGGGATTAGGTCCAGTCGTGTCCGACTCGGGTTGCGGTGCTCATCTTTCATTATTGGCCGAGGGAGCCGGCGTACAGCTTCCAGGTCATGTGGGCAGCATGACTAAGCTGCTTCTGGGGAACCAGAGCAGCGCACGGAAACGCCGTTTACCTTCCCGCTGGAGCGGTACCTATTTATCTACTAGCACTTTGATGTGCTTTCGAACTGCTAGGTGGGCAGGAGTAGGGACCGAGCAACGGGAGCTCACCCTGTCACAGGGATTCGAGCCGCTGACCTTCTGATCGGCAGGCCCTAGGCTCTGTGGTTTAACTCACAGTGACACCCGTGTCCCGTGGCCTCTCCTACTTCGGTTTTAACACCACTGCTCATCAAGATTTGATTCCAGGATGCTTTTAACGGTTTTTAAAAGGCATCAGATATATAAAACCACGAGTAAAAGATTAAATCAGTGATTCTTAGAAGTATGTTAAAAGTACTATAAAAGACCTCTATTTTTGTTTGCTTGTTTGTTTTTTGGTCTAGCACAGAAAAGCAAGTACTGTATATTTCCGTGTGTAAGTCAAGGTTTTTTTTCCTTTTAAAAGTATGTTAAAAATTGGGGGTCGTCTTATACACGGATAGTGCAGAGGGTGGATGGGTGATTGGTTGCAACCGCGAGCAGGAGATTGTCAGCAGCTCTTGGGCGTTTGATTGGTGGCCCCGGCAATGGCTGTTGTCGATTGGTTGCACTTGCGGCAATTGGGCGGGCAGTTGGCGGCTTTCCCCCAACTGTCGGCAATCCCTCCCCCAAAAAAGCTCAACAAGTCTGGGCAATCCTCCCAAAAAAAGCTTAAGAACTCTACAACTCTTGACAATCTCCCCCCATTTTCTTAATTTGCAGTCCCCAAAAAGACTTATACACGGAAAAATACGGTAATATTGGCACCTGACATCTAGTTCAACCCCCTACAATGCAGGAATCTCGACAGGTGGAGGTCCTCCCTTCCTGCTGGAGGATATTCTTTTCTTGCTCTTCAAACTTTTATTTGGCCAACATCACTGCCGAGGCTGTTCTGATTTCTCAGAACAGCCAGGCATGTGAAGCAGACCCCGTGAAGGCTGCCTTAATAGCCAAAGAGGCATACAGCCTGCTAAACCAGGGCTGGAAAGGGCAGCGGCAGGGATGGGAAACCTGTCCGTCCGCCCCCCACTCCTGGTGTTATAGAATCATAGAGTTGAAAGGGATCGTGAGGATCTAGCAACATCTGGAGGCCAACAGGTTGTCCACCCTACTCTGAGTCTCACTTCCTGATGGGTGGACATACAAGGGAGGCCCTTCCTGGCGGTGGTGCTGAGGCTCTGGAACTCATTCCTTCAGGAGGCCCACTTAGTTCTTTCCTCATTGGTGCAATGCACAGCAGTTACGGTCCATCTCTCTTGTGCTTTTATTTTGGCTGAGTGATGGCCAAACTTGGCCCTCCAGCTGTTTTGGGACAACAATTCCCATCATCCCTGACCACTGGTCCTGTTAGCTAGGGGTGATGGGAGTTGTAGTCCCAAAACAGCTGGAGGGCCAAGTTTGGCCATCACTGTTTTGGCTGCTCTCCTTAACATTGCATGAAATGTTGCCTTTCGGAATATTTGCTTCGTTGCACCACTTCCTTTTATTGTACTAGATCAGGGGTGGCCAACTCCCAAGAGACTGCGATCTACTCACTAGCAGTGATCTACCCCCTTTTGGGGGGTTCAGGTCAAAGTTGTTGAGTTTTTTCAGGGAGGAGGTAAAATGTTGAGCTTTTTTTAGGGGAGCCACAGTTGTTCAGCTTCTTTTGGAGGGGAGCCAATGATCTACCAGTGATCTACCGCAAACGTCCAGTGATCTACCAGTAGATCACGATCTACCTGTTGGACATGCCTGTACTAGATGCCTCTTGGGCTGGGAAGGTGGGATAGAAATCTATTCCTAAATTACAGCTTACGTTGCCAACGGTATGCTTGACTCTTAGGAGCCCTTGCTGTTACCGTGTGTTGTGCAATACATCCGTGAGCATGCTCGGACACGACAATAATAATAATAATAATAATAATAATAATAATAATCCTATATAATAAAGAGCCTATGTCCCTCCGTAGCTTTCCGTGTGTCAGAGGAAATTGCAACTGCGCGTGCGTTCCACTGACACACGGATTGGAGAGGAGAGAGAGGAGGAGGAGCCTGAGGTTGGAGCGCAGCGCGAGCGAAGCGCTTGCGCTTCGCGAGCCTCCGAACCTCTCCGCTTCAGCCGCAATGGCGGCCGCTCCCCGCGCGCTGCTGCTTCTCCCCCTCCGTACCTGCAGCAGCCGCTGTGGCACCTTGGCAGGGGAGGGGAAAGCCTCCGAACCTCTCCGCTTCAGCCGCAATGGCGGCCGCTCCCCGCGCGCTGCTGCTTCTCCCCCTCTGTACCTGCAGCAGCCGCTGTGGCACCTTGGCGGGGGAGGGGAAAGCGCGGCAACCGGGAGGTGTTTAGCGGCGGAGGGAAAAGCGTTTGGCATCGGGTCGTTCGCGCCGCTGCCGCCCGCACACCTCCAGCGGAGCCTCCCGTTCCTGGAGGCTCCCGCCGCCGCCTTTCTTCCAGAGCCCGTAATCTTTACGGGCTTAATTTACTAGTAATAATAATAATAATAATAATAATAATTATTATTATTATTATTATTTATTTATACCCCACCCATCTGGCTGGGTTTCCCTATCAGAGATTTCCCTATCAGATGCAGTTTTACGCTCACCCTAGAGCAGGCATAGGGAAACGCCGGCCCTCCAGATGTTTGGGACTACAATTCCCATCATCCCTAGCTAACAGGATCAGTGGTCAGGGATGATGGGAATTGTAGTCCCAAACATCTGGAGGGCTGGAGTTTGCCTCTATGCCTGCCCTAGAGACTCGCACACACTTAACCCACCCCCTTGAAACTGCTTGATAATAGTAGAAGACACACTATTGGGGTTGTGGTTTTTTTTGAGGCAGCGGCGGTATTTTGACAAAAAGAAGCCCAACCCTACGAGTTGAGTAAGATAGTTCAGCAGAATTCTAGCTTGATTTGAACAATCCATGCAAATGGATTCAGGAGGTGCTGTGCAGTGCTCAGTACCTTTCTAACCTCTTTAGATTTTTCTACGCGTTGGACATGTTTTGCTCTACAACCTAAGGACTAGATACTTAGGTTTGTTGTTGTTAAACTGAGATTCTGAGGGCACTCACCCTAATGCCACATTCCATGCATGTGGGAACCCAAAATATAACACCACCCTAACAACCGTTGAGGGGGATATTTCTGTTTTTTGCTGCGACCCCCTGAAACAGCCCACAGACATAATCCTGCCAAGATGCTTCTCAGACCTGAAACTAACCTCCTGAGCGTTGACTCTGTTATTTTTTAGAAATCTTCATTCAGAACTACAGCGTTGTGTACAGTCCTTTAAAAAGGCACCTTGTTGGCGACAGGAGGCCCAGCCGCATTCGATCTCAACACGTCATTAGAGAAATTTTCACCGATACTTTCCATGAGGTTACGTTAAGGGGCGAAAAGGTAAGGCTCTCTAGGCTCCAGCGGTCAGTTGCCTCCGCCTGCCTCCGTGGCTGATGTCCTAAAACGCATTTGGAAAATGACTCCCATCTCATCTGACCAGGCATGGTGCAAGGAAAGGCTTACTTAGCACAGCTTAGCTGCCCTAGACCCCCCGGCTCTAGGTCCACAACAGAGGTAGCCTGAGAGGCTCTAAAAGGTTAATTCCCCACCCCCATCCAACTTAACAACTTGGGTCTGCGAGCTGGAGTGGGGAGTTCCCTCCTGCATTTGTGTCCACACGTGGAAAACCAGAAAGGGGCCCTTGTAAACATAGCTCAATGGCGTTAACAAAAATGTGGGCTGCCACGGTGAAAGAAAACGACAACATCTAATCTTCCCTTCATCAAACTCAGGACATTTTGCTGGTCTACTATGCTCCTTGGTGCGGCTTCTGCATGTCTCTCAATCACATCTTCATCCAGCTCGCTCGGATCCTGCCTGCTGATAACTTCCTTGTGGCGAGGTGAGTTTTTCTCCCTTCTTTCCATTACATTCAGTTTACTCTTGGGACTATGTATTACAGCCTTCCCCAACCTGGCGCCCTCCAGATGTTTAAGGCTGCAATTCCCATCAGCTCCAGCCTGGGGACGACGGGAGCTTTAGTCCAGAACATCTGGAGGGCACCAGGTTGGGAAAGGCTGGCGTGTGCTCTTAGTCAAAGTGTAACCCAGACTTTCCATGTCTTGATCAGCTGTCCTAGTTAGGGGATTGTGTTTTATTCTGTGAGTCTTTAGTGGGTATGTGGAGCCAGGCAGAGACACAAAAGCCCCATTTCCAGGTTTGGGGAGGTCCTCCATCAGCCCCGTCTGCTTTTGTGGGTTTACCAAGCCACTGCCTGTACAAAAAACCGAAACCTAAACTGCATAATACAGTATAACACATCCATGAGAAGATAGAGGATTCTACAGCTGTTCTCCTCTAGCTTTTTACCCGGAAGCCAAACATAAAACACAAGACCCCAGTTAAGCTGAGTAACGTCCCTAGTTTTTGATAAAGGGAAGAACTGAACAATTTTTGCTAGGCACACGCAAGTGGGGACAAAAGGCTTAAGCTCAAATGCTGATGCTGAACTAGAGGAAACTGCCCCACAAATAATGATAGTTTAAGGAGAAAAGCTGGTGCTTGGATTGATTCACACAGAATACTAAGTCATGATGTGCTTAGACTTGAACATGCAAATGCAGCCCACCAGACTTACCATGGCTGGCTTGTTTTTGTCAGCAAACCTTGATTCGTTGGCTTAGAAACTATGGCTTGTTGTAACTATGGATTGGCATTATGCCTGAACCCAGCAGCCTTGCTTAGCCTGGTTTCTTTGGTCACCCTGACCCAGATGCTTCCTAAGTTACTGAGCCAAGAGCAGTGGAAAACAAACCAAGCTTTGGAGAAATGTGCCTAAGGCCTTGAACAAATCACTAAGTGGAAGATGGTGTGGTCAAGCAGGTGGTCTTGGTCTGTTTTCCAGGTGAGGGTTGGAATAAGTTTCTGGTGCAAAATGTCCGGGCTGCCTGGGCACCTTGAACTGTGGTCTGTCAGTTTCTGCCAGCCACTGTGAAGCTCGGCTTCTTTCCTGTGTGGCCTGCACACTTTTCCTTCCCTTCTATACAACCTGCCCTATGAAATCACTGATATTAACAAGGTTGTTGGTAATTCACTCTTAGTTGGTTCAATTTTCTCCATGTGTGAGAGCTTGCATTTAGGATGGCCCTGGGATTCTTCTGGAGTAGCTCTCAGGGCTACACACACACACACACACACACACACACACACACACACACACACACACACAGTGTGTGTGTGTGTGTGTGTGTGTGTGTGTGTGTGTGTGTGTGTGTGTGTGTGTATCAGCATGACTCAAGGACAATTGCTGGGCAGATTATACAGATGTATATTTTAAGCTCTGCCCTTTGAAGATACTGCTCAACAGTTAATTAAATGCGTGATCTGCAAACCCCCACCCCACCCGGCAAGTTTTGCTTGTTCACCCACCTTATTTCCAAGATAACTAACAAGGCCATCTCTCTCTCCTCTTATTTTATTCATTTATTTTTGCTTTCTCAAACTTTCCATCTGTATCCAGGCCTCCTCTCTTGCTTGCCCTTGAAGGAAGCATATTCCATCTTTTCGTAGCTTGAAGTTTAATCTCTTCCCGTAGTTTCCACAGTATCTTTAAGAATATCTTTCTGACTCTTCTGGTGATGATAGATGGCCGTGTGTACCATATTCGTTATTTTAGACTAGCAATGCGTGCCATGAGAACTGAATCCATATTTTGTTCACTGATTTATTAACTTGTTAACTGCTTATAGAAAACCCATAATTAAACAAGAAAAGAAACAGCAAAAATGAGAAACTTCAGTGTCACCATAGTGCAGTGTAGTATTACACCCTATTCTGGCAATGAAGTTGCAGGAATGGCCCTCCAGAAAGTTGTGACCAGGGTGGGGGTGGGGTGTTCCCCACCCCTTGAGTTGTGTAACAGATGAGCAGGTACCAAGTTTGAACAAAAATATCCATCAGAGCCACTCCCCTGGCTTCCCTGCATTCTTGAGTAAGCTTATCATCAAGTGCTAATTGCCAGACTGTCTCATACCAAGTTTTAACAGAAAGACTGCCCACTTCCTTCCAATTTCCAGTCTGACCACTACTAATGGTTTGCAGTATCTGGGGAATACTGTCTCCTGAGAAAAGGTGGAGAGGAACGTCAGGCAGAATTGTTTGTCTAATTAGCTAAGTATAGAAAAAAACGCAGAGCCAATAGTGGTGTAGTGGTTAAGAACGGCAGACTCGTAATCTGGTGAACCGGGTTTGCGTCTCCGCTCCTCCACATGCAGCTACTGGGTGACCTTGGGCTAGTCACACTTCTCTGAAGTCTCTCAGCCCCACTCACCTCACAGAGGGTTTGTTGTGGGGGAGGAAGGGGAAAAGGAGAATGTTAGCCGCTTTGAGACTCCTTAGGGTAGTGATAAAGCCAAACTCCTCTTCTTCTTAGACTTCCAAACAGGGTGGATTTGATTTAAATCAAATTGATTTAAATCACGATTTAAATCACTAGTCAGTAAGGCTTGATTTAAATCACTAGTCAGTAAGACTTGATTTAAATATTTTTTTTACAGAAAGACTCATTCTTGCTGGTATAATCTTAATATTTACAACCATATGAAGGTTTCATTTTTGGAATAATAAATTTTCAGAGTAGTTTTTACAGTTATATCAAAAATTACTGATTTGGTTATACTACTAGAAATACATAGACAGATAATTATGAAATTATGGTGAGGTTTAATAAGTTAACTGTTTATATTTGGACAACTTTTTTGCTGTACTTTATTGGAAGGAGAAAAATTATCATTTCCTTAATAACCATTTAAACAATTTATTTAACTAAAACAATAACATGATAGCATATGTATCCACGTTTGTTAACTGATGTGGTAAACATTAAAAAAAAAAACTTAGACTGAGTTTTAGCACACTTGATAAACTTAAAACAAATCCTTATTTCCTGATGAATAGCCTTTGGACTACAATGTAACTTAAATAGAAGACTATATTTAGAAAGATTTTTCCTCCAAAAGCATTTTATTTTAAAAATCCAATTTAAATCAAAAAAATCCGATTTAAATAAAAAAAATCCAATTTTTTTGATTTTTTTAAAATAATCATTGATTTTTATCCACCCTGCTTCCAAACACACCCACCATCAATAAAACCCATGTGTCTCTCATCCCCTCCAGTGAAGTGGGGACAGGTTTGAGTTCATGTAAATGAGCTTGCCTGGTGTCCAATGCCAGGGGTGGCTCAGTTTTGGCATAGCCTCTTTATTGAGCGCTGAGGTAGCTGACAGATAAACCCTAGACCACATGCCAGACTATTGAGTTTCTAGAATTGGGCGGCCAGGATCAGATTCCCATGCCAGCAGCCACCCCCATACTTAATATTCAGCAAAAGTGTATACACCTTAGATACCATCACCTTAAGGCACTTAGCAGCTGGCCTAAGATCTTCAAAGGCTTCTCAGGGTGCATGGAGCACTGTTTATCCTTAATAACCAGTTGGCAAGTGAGTAAATTTGGAACCAGTTAACACGGAGATGCCTTAGGGCACCTTGAAGTTTGCCAATAGAGAGGGGTTTCCCCTGTCAAAACAAAGGTACCATGGTCAGACTTCTGTTTCCAAGAATAGAATCAATGACAAGAGGTTCCAGTGAGCCCCGAAGCCCCCGCTCATAGGAGGCGGCACCTACTGCATCTCTGTATGAGTCACTGCTCTGAGAGCACCTCCTTCTAGTTTTCCCCTTCTCTGCAGAAATACTTGCAATTGGATGACCTTGCAGGAGCCGGACGTTAAAATGGTAATGCAGGAAGACAATGTGATAAAACATGATGCTCATGCTTAAGTATGTGCTCGGCCTCTGAGTTTATGGTCCTCTATAATCAGTGTGTATTTGTTTTGCTCTCATAACAGGATTGATGTTTCTCAGAACGACCTTCCCTGGGAATTCATGACTGACCGCCTACCCAGCATTCTGTTTTTCCCTCATGATCGGTAACTTTCCCATTTTCTGGTTCTTTCTTCTGTGTTTGGAGGTTAGAATGGATCATCTATGTTGACAATTGCCTTAAAGCAGGGACACCCTCTTCTCTCCTCCTCCCTCCACCCTGACCAGTGGCTTCCCAGTGGAGGCTGCCTAGGGGTTGCCATTGCCTGCCAGCTTCCTCTTCCTCTTTGGAGTTCCCCTTGGAGAACTCAGCAGGGAGGTAGCCGAGCGGACAACAGGAATTAGTTGACTCTGCCTTTCATTGTCTCTGCCTTCCGCCCAGCGGGCACCAGCCACCTCTGGTCTGAACTGATCACTTGCAAAGGGCTTTCAGAAATTAGGCCTGCATGCAGCCCATGGGGCACAGATTGCATCCCCCGCCCCAAACCACCCCAGCTGTAAAAAGAATAGAGCGGTCAAGGCTTTCCACAGGCACGCTGTGTTAATTTTCCATCCAGGGAGGCGGGCCTCGTGCCAATTCTCAGCAGATCCTGCTTAGAAGTTCTTGCTCAATGGAAAAAACAAAACACCAAGCTCACTCCATGTAGGCCTCTACCAGAAAGCAATCATTTGCAAAGGCTGAGCTTAAATTCCTGCGATACATAACCTGAAACAGGAAATGAACCTGTCTAATCGAGTTACAGGTAGGTAGCCGTGTTGGTCTGTCATAGTCAAAACAAAAAAAGCACACGAAAGCTCATACCAAGAACAAACTTAGTTGGTCTCCAAGGTGCTACTGGAAGGAATTTTTTTATTTTGTTCAGTCTAATCAAGGCGGCTCCATTTCCATCATCGCCGCTTTCCTCCTGGCGCTCAGCCACAAAGATTTCAGAAAGCTCCGTTGACCTTATTCCAGACAGCCTTACCACCACCACCCTTGCAAAGTAGGTCAGTATTCTCTTCTCTTCGCTCTGCCCAGGGGGTGGAGCCGAGTCAGAGACTCAGCAGCTGCCCGAGGGTACCTCGTCATAGCAGAGGGGAGGTCTGAAGCAGGGACCTCTCAGCCTTTTAGCCGCTATTTTTATTTCCCCCGGAGAAATTCTGAGCAAAGGCCACTGAGTTTCAATGGCAGGATCAAAAACCCGCTGCTATCTCCTTGTTCCGCGTGCAAAAACAGGCATGCTGCTCGTATCTGGAGTGCTCGAGGGGAGCGGGGAATGCTGACTCTAGTTCAATGACAAGTTAATTAATCTTTTTGCGTTTATTGCCTTGGAAGAGAAAGAATGTCTGTGCGGTTGCTTTGGATTTCCCCACCCCCAAATTCTTAGTGGTAGTTCGTGTTGTGCAGCTGACAATGTCATTTGCTATTGCTCATATACAGCCCGAGAGGTCCATTCTGTGTTGTCTGTAGTGTGGTGTAGTGGTTAAGAGTGGTGGACTTCGTAATCTGGGGAACTGGGTTCGCGTCTCCTCTCCTCCACATGCAGCTGCTGGGTGACCTTGGGCTAGTCACACTTCTCTGAAGTCTCTCAGCCCCACTCACCTCACAGAGTGTTTGTTGTGGGGGAGGAAGGGAAAGGAGATTGTTAGCTGCTTTGAGACGCCTTCGGGTAGTGATAAAGCGGGATATCAAATCCAAACTCTTCTTCTCTTCTAATGGAGTCAGTGTACACTTCTGCGAACCTAGCATTGTGCAGATTAGGAACATTTTATTTCATTTCATTTGCAGGGGGAAGTTTGATGTTGCCAGAGAGAGGATATATAATGTATATAAGGGATTCAGCAGATGTGCAGCTTGGACTGTGCTTGTCCAAAGTTCACGCAGCTGCTTTCACGAGCGTGTTTTATGTTCTTGCCCCTGGATTGTTTTTCTGTCTATTCCCGCTCTGGTTGCAGAGTCAGGGGAAGTTCAATCCTGTAGGAAAAACAAAGCTCACAGTTGGTGACCCATAAAGTTGCAACTGGGACGTCTTCAAGCAAGGGCAAAAGCCGCTGGCTGGGCTTGCCAGGGCCAAGATCCTCAGCTTCCCAGCCTCTCACTGCAGGGGAGCAGGGCAGGGCAAGGCAGGAGGGGAGCAGCAGCTTTTTCGCCAGCAAGATTTCGCAAGCCAGGCTGCTGCTGCTACTACTGAGCACAGCCAGTATTTCTTGCCCTTCTTGCTTCTGGGATGGAAACTGCGCCTGGGCAGATGCTGCAGGCAATTTGATTAAGTTTAGTATCTATCACCGAGTTCTAAAGGAAATACTGTACCAGTTTATTGCACTGCCAAGCTGGTCCCCCTTTAGACTACAGTTCCCCTCGTCCCCAGCCAGCACAGCTGATGGGAACTGTAGTCCAGAACACCCAGAGGAACCAGGTTGGCATGATTGCACCAGAGACGGTGCGTCAGGTTGCCTGCCATGTGAAGCAATCAAGCAGGGGCTTCTCAGCACATCTGAATCAGGGGTCTGTGGATAAGTGAGACATCTAGAAAAATGTTTTTGTGTATGTGGACTTCTTGGTAAGGCGATGCCAGCTCTATTTTCCAGAGGCTCCAGTTGTGGCATGTTTGAGCCACACCACCTTTATCTCCCTCCTGGATCCCAGTGCTTAGTAACATGCACGAGACCGCATTAGGAACACCTCTTCCAAAATCGTATCCTAGGATGCTGCTTCCATAGCAGGGCAGGCAGTTTCTCCATCCAACACATTCCTGTCCGGTTGGAAGCACTGTGAGCTTCTTAGGTATTTTATCTAGTTGCAGTCCCTCCAGCAACTCTGCTGTTAGGGTTCCACCCTCCTCCCCGGTATGTGGATTTTTATTCTATTTTTTGCAAATAATTTTTATTATTTTCCAATTAAACAATTTTAACCAATCAAAAACAAATCATTTCTCATACATATTTGCTCTGCCGAGCTGCGACTTCCCTCCCTCCCGTCAGCAGGTTTTCTAGTCCATTCTTTTCCCTGGTATGTGGATATCTCAGACTTGTTACTTACGTCTCTTAGCCACTGCTACATGTGAACTAAAAAGGCCCCTCCTCACTGGAAGAACCATTTCGAGGACAAAGGGTAGGATCAGCTTGTGGTGTGTGTTTTTTTAAAGCAACCCTCGTTTTGCAACCTCTCCCCTTTGGGAGGTGGACTGTTGCCATCAGTTCCTCCCCAAAGGCAACTACACCACACACGAGTTCCCAGAGCCTAATTTTTAAACTGGAAACGCCCCAGATGGAACCTGGTGTTCAAACCACGTGCCCCTTTCCTCGTAGCAGACCTCACCCATTTCTCTTTTCTTTAAACTTTCCCCAGGAAGGAGCAAAGTGTGAAGTTCCCTGCAGAATTCCCGGTCACCCTTCCCAACCTCCTCAAATTCATCCTCTGCCACTCCAGCCAGCCGTCCCCTGCGTCCGGCCCGGAGCCCTGCCTCAAAGGCTGCCTTCGGCGGGAGGCGATGCTGCAGCAAGGCCACATCTCCCACTTGCAGAGGGAGGTGGACAAGCTGAGAGCGGAGATCCAGGCCCTCCACCGGGCTCAGGCCCAGCTCCAAGGCCAGCTCTCCGAAGCCAGGAGGGAGGGGCAGAGGCTCCAGCAGGAGACCCGCGTCCTGAGGAAGCAGCATGGGGCCTTGCAGAGCCAGCGGGAACATTTGCAGGGGCTGTACGAGCAGAAGACCCGGGAGCTGGGAGACATGGCCGAGAAGCTGCAAGAGCTGGCCGACGCCTCCGAAAACCTCCTCACCGAGAACACGCTGCTCAAAGTGCTGGTGGCTTCGGTGGAGAGAGAACTGGGGACCAAAACCGAGACGGAGTTCAGCCTTCCCAAGGAGGAGGAGGTGGAAGAAGCCGGCTCGGCTGCTGAACGAGCTACGGACACTTTCCACGAAGCAGAGCAGGCCGCCCACACGATCGAGGGCAGAATAGCTCCTGAGCACAGCAAAGAAAACTGGACAGAATAGCTTTTGTAAAGCAAGACACACACAGAGGGAACCCCACGCAAATCAAGTTTAGTCTCAACCGAGAACATCTTTATGGAAACTTTATTGAAATTTCATTGTAAAATGACTTTTGTGGGAGGTTTTTTGGGGGGGGGGCTGGACTAGAAAATAAAAATCAAAGAATATTTTTATAACGAGTCACTGAGCCAGACAGACGAAAGCCTGCGATGTTGACAACAGTCTGGGGACTGACTCTTTGCACTTTACAATTGCACTAATTTGATAGCTTTTGTATCAATTTAACTTAAATTAAAATGATTTGGTTGGAGGATGGCAGTGTAAAAGCTCTTCTTCTCCCTGCTGTCCTTCGTTACAAGCCAGAACCCATTTTGGCTGCATCAGGTTTACCTCCACAGTTCAAATTAATTTTGATTTATGCTTCCTGGGTAATTTCCAAATCGGTCGCCTTCGCTACTTTCGTTTGTAGAATCGACTGGATTAAAAAAGTGCATGCAATTCCCCCATCCCCGGCAAATTCAACTTTACAAAAAAAGGGGGGGCATCCCCCAGTCCCTTTTCTGAGCTTTTGGATTTGATCATTTTACTGATGTTTAAAACAAAAACACAATTGCCCTTAATACACAGTCCATTGAGATCTTGAAAAATAAAAGGCAGAAAAGAAAACTAGCTCAACCTCCTCGAAACTTGTTTTCTAGTTTGGAGATGTTAGCAACTTCCATATCATTTGGGGGGAGGAGGGTTCTTACAACTTTGTGCTGCTCTAAATTTCCTATTGATTGACTCAATATAAAAGCAGTGGCTTTCTGGGCAACCATGGGTTTTGGGAACGGAGTCTGCAAAACTCCAAGCATGCATATGGCCCCAAAGTTGATGGAGCCTTCTTTCCCTCTGCTTACCAGGACCTGTGCATATATGTTAATGCTCCCTTGCGGAAGGCCCTAAGTCACATTTGCAGGCTCAAGGAGTGGTGATGGCCACAGCCTTATTATACAGTCGTACCTTGGAAGTCGAACGGAATCTGTTCCGGAAGCCCGTTCAACTTCCAGAACGTTCAAAAACCAAAGCGCGGCTTATGATTGGCTGCAGGAAGTTCCTGCAGCCAATCAGAAACCCTGTCAGACGTTCGGCTTCCAAAAATAGTTCACAAACCGGAAGTGTCACTTCCGGGTTTGGGAGCCAAAACGTTTGGGAACTAACCTGTTCCAACTTCCAAGGTACGACTACCGGTATAGCTTTAAAAGGGGAACAAGATGAATTCATGAGAGAAGGCAGTGACTATTAGTCATGGCTGCTAAATGGCACCAGCAGTGACCAGTTGTTGGGGAACGACGAGGGGAAAGGGGTGTTTGTGCTCTGCTTGTGAGATTTCCTGCAGACACCCGGTGGGGTCATTCTTGGGGACAGGAAGCTGGATTAAATGGACCTTTAGCGTCTTGAAGCAGGGCTGCCCTTGCACTTTCTTTGGCGTTTTTCTATATTTTGGGGGTATTAACTTCCTCCAGCCGTTCCCAAAAATGTTAAAGTATGAATTAAAAGAGGCACCAAAGCAGATGAGATGCCAGCAGCCGGGACCAAAAGCCAGCTTAAAACCATAAGCCCAGGACAAACACATACCTAAAACATCTGGGCAAATAATTCTGAGAAGTTCTTGGTACAGGACTGAAGAGGGTGCAGGGCCAGACGGCCCTGCCTGAGAAGCCAGTGGTGGTACAGTGGTTAGAGTGTTGGACTGTGACCTGGGAGACCAGGGTTCGAATCCCCACTCGGCCATGAACCTCGCTGGGTGAAACCTTGGGCCACTCCCTCTCAGCCTAACCTACCTCACAGGGTTGTTGTGGGGAATTAAATGAGGAGCAGAAGAGCTATGGAGGACCGCCCTGAGCTCCGTGGAGAAAAAGGGATATAAATGCAACAAATAAGAACTAAAACAGAAATGCCCCCAGTTGACAGAAGGACCTGCATTTTAGGGCCTCTGCTGCCAATCTCAATGCGTGTGACTGTCCCATGGCTCCAAGATGACTTAGGAAAAAGACACAGTCGAAAGCATCTTCCAGCAGCCCTTCCCATGTTCTACTGGTCTATCTAGCTCAACTTCCCAAGGCCTCGGGTGGAGAAAGTCCCAACTCCCTTACGCAAGGTCCTCCTTTATTAAAAGCAGAGGTGTGTGAATCAGGAACTCTCCCTGCGAGGCTTTCCCACAGACCCATCAGCGACCTGCACCAGGTCTGCATTAAATAGTCAAAACTGAATTTCTGTTGCATTTTTTAAAAAATTCTCGCATTGTATTTTATTGCACCGCAGTTTTAATTCAATAGAACGTCAATTGTAAAGCAATAAAATACGGTGCAAGAAATAAAAGCACTAATACAATTAGGAAAACCTCTCGTGCAGCGTACTGCAATTGCTGCAACAGGAAAGAAAATCATTAAGTGGACCAGCAGTTTTCAAGTGGTCCGGTGTGTGTGTGTGTGGTTATGGAAACCCTGTACTAGTGAGCACAAAATGTCACCAGAGCTGGGTCCTGCCTTGTTCCACTTCTACATAGAATGGTGGCGTTTAAAGGGACCCCAAGGGTCATCCAGTCCAACCCCCCTGCAATGCAGGAATCTTTTGCCCAACGTGGAGCTCGAACCCACAACCCAGATATTAACGAGTCTCATGTTCTACCACCTTTGCAGCGTCAGCTGAGCAGCGCTCGCTTCCACTAATCCTACAGTGTGGCATCAGCTGTGCATTCGATTCACAGAATACACACCTGTCGAGCAATCATTGATCTGGGCAGGGAGGACAAGGGAGAGCCGCGTTCAAGAACAGCACCCCGATTCTACACATTTGCTCAAAGCATTCAGAAAGGCAGCTGGCACATTTAGCAGAAACTGGGAGGGGATCTGGCAATGGAAGCAACTAGAGAGGTTAAGCACACAAGAAGAGCCTGCTGGATCAGCCTGTAAGTCCAGCATCCTGTTCTCACAGTGGCCAATCAGATCCGGTAACTGGTCCAAGCGCAAGGGCACTGTTTTCTCCTGCGGTTCCCAGCAGCTGGTATTCTGAAGCATTACTACACTCTCTGTTACCTTGTCCCAGGCGAGAAGCAGCTTAGAGAGTCCTATGATTGAGGGAATAGTGCAGGCCTGCTGACTTGGTCTCTGCTTGAGCCACTTTTGAGCACACCCTGGGCTGCCCAAGCACCTGTTGCCTAAAATCAGAGCAGTGCACAGAAACGCTGTTTACCTTCCCACCTGAGCGATCTAATATAGCGACTTTTATTTTATTGCTGATTAGCAAACGAAGCTAACTAAGCACTTTGAAAGTGCCATCCATGCCTGGTGTTGTATTTGCTGTTGGCACCCAATATTTTAAGTATTACCGTATTTTTTGCTTCATAACGTGCACTTTTTTCCTTCTAAAAAGGAAGGGGAAAAGTCTGTGCGCGTTATGGAGCGAATGCATGGTCCCTGGAGCTGAATTGCCCAGGGACCAAAAGAAGATTGAGCTTTTTCTTTTACAAAGAGAGAAGGGGGTGTTGAAAGGCTGCCGCTTTACAGCTGATCAGCAAGAGATCAGGAAGAGAGATAAGGTCCTCCTGCAGAGGAGGCTGTTGGTTTCCCCAGCAATATGTGACTGGCTGATTAGATTATCTGTTTGGAAACTGTAGAAAGGGCTTTGAGCTGATCCTTTTGCAACTGGGGCTTTTCTTTGCAAAAGCAGCAGCACAACAACTTTGAGCTGCTCCTTTTGCAAATGGGGCTTTTCTTCTTCCAAAAGAAGATGCACAACTTTGACCTGATCCTCAAAAAGGGGGGCTTTCCTCCTCAAAAAACTAGGTGCGCGTTATGGAGCGAAAAATACGGCGCTTAATGAGCTTTTGAAGAAAAATACCCCGGATAGTTTACAGGGCAATGTTCCGCCCCTGCTCCCATCTTGCTTGAAAGAATAAAATAAGGAAGGGGGGGGGGGGGGAAGAGACCATCTTCTACCACGAAACCTTACCAAAGAAACACAACTGGAGTATTATGGAAACCGGCAAAGATGAAAGAAACATTAACAAAGGAAGGAACGTCCCATTCCTCTGCTCTGTCAAGTTATTTACAGGAGCCCCGTCATTTTAAGAAAGCAAATGGCATTTTATTTACAAAATACACAAGATCCCGAGATCTATACAGCTGAGCGGAAAGTCATGTGGATCTTGATCAAACAAGAGGTTGTCTACAAGTGTCCTGGCATCCAGGAGTGCATGTAAAACCATCAGTGCACCAGGAGATAAATTAGGGACTAGTTACATGAGCACAGCTTTTAAAAGTGGGAGCCTTAGCAGGGCGGGGGGGGGGAGCATTTCTTTACTCACATGCTTGCTACTAAAGCAGGCCAGCTCGGCCACCAACCACCAAGTCCAGCAGCAGCCTTCCGACTATGTACACATTTGGGGGGGGGGGGAAGGAGAAAACACAGCTGTCATTAGCTGCTTGCTTTGGACTTGGTTAGATGTGGCAGCTTCCTCACAGCCACTACGCTTGCAGAGCACTCGACATCACTACGATCGGTCACAGCGTCACCAAAAAGCGCATTTCTTTCCTTGCGCCTTTTTCGCTTTGGCCCCCTACTTAAAAACACATTTAAAAAACAACCACCTGCATCCCAGGAGTTTTTGAGCAGCCCCCAAGTCCAGAGAAAATCCGCTTCCCACTTCCAAGACAGCTGCAACAAGCACTATTGACTAGCAAGGAGGGTTGCTTGCCAATGAGCAAGCGGGCGATTCCAAGGGACAGCCTCTTTCGACCCTGGAGGTCCCAGTCTAGGAACTAAAGGAGACACGTCCTTCCTATCACCACCTACCTGAAAAGGCCTTGAAGGAAATGATTGAGCAAGAGATCCTGGCCTGCCAAGGAGGACAACGCTTCCTTATTTGCGCTGGGAAACATGGAATCCTAGCAAGATCCCACCAGGAGCCATGAAGGAGGGGGTGAAGCATCTTTGCATCACCAGAAGACTGTTGAGAGCCGAGGGCAGGGGGGGGATTTGGGGTGGGAAGCAGGCTTGGAAAGGAAAACTTGGGCCTTAATACAGTGGTACCTCTACTTACGAGTAACTCTACTTACATTTTTTTCGAGTTACGAGTGACTTCCGGTAAAACAAAATGGCCGCCGCATCCGAATTTTTTTCTACTTACGAAAAGACGTCGCGGCCGTTTTTAATAGGATTTTTTCGACTTACGAATTTTTGACCCGGATTTTTCGACTTACGAATTTCGCCCCCCCCAATGCATTCCTATGGGGATTCTACTTACGATTTTTTTCTACTTACGAAAATCACGTCGGAACGCATTATCGTCGTAAGTAGAGGTACCACTGTAGATTGATTTTCTAGCATATAGATTTTCTTTGAAGGGGAATGAAGGAAATTGAAGCATTATAAAGGAAAACTAAAAACACAGCTGCAACACCCCTCCTCCCCAAAAAACGAAGCAAGTGTAAAAGAACCCGCCCAGTTTGGCTTTGGGGGAAATCCCATCGGCGGCCATGCGTCTTCCCGAAATCCAGGAGTGCTGCTCTCCTCGCCCCCCCGGCAAAAGCGCATCCGTCCAGAGGCTGCCTATGTACACGCCTAGTTCACAGTTGAAGTTCACATTATGTCAGTAGCTCTGTTCCGAAGAGGCTCAGTGGAATAATTCAAGTAACAGGCCGAGTGCTTGCCGTTCCCACGCACCCCCGTGTCCCCCAACTGTCCATTGCCGGCAATGGACCTTGTGCCAAAAAAAGGAGGTGATGCGGCAAGGGCCGGAGAGGAAATCATCCCCAGTGCGTACACAGCCACAGGACACAGCCACGGGACAAACCTCTCATTCCGGGACGAGGTTTGCTTCACAGTACCGGTTCCCAGGCCCCGGCCACGCGGACCCCCTCTTCCCCCAGACAGCCAGTTAGCTGTGAGCCTCGGTGCCGTTGGGGGTCAGCTTGGCTTTCCTCTCCATGCCCGGCCCGCGGGCAGAGTACTGCACCAGGAGGAAGGGCTCTTTGGTCTCTCCCTCGCCAACGATGCTCTCCTCGTCCTCCGACTGGCTGATCCTCTGCAGGCGCAGGTAACACCAGCAGCCCAGGATCAGGGCGCCCAGAGCAGCAATAGCGATCAAGATGACGATGACCGTCACCACCCCGGTGGTCGGGCTGTGGTCCATGATCGACATGGCTGCCTCCTGGCGAAGACCAGCCACAGGCGGCCGTTTTATCCGTTTGGAGCCGGTCAGTCGGAAGAGGCGTTCAGCTGCTCCTTAGCTCCTGGAATAGAAGGAGAACAGATTTCAATTCTTGTTTTCCAATTGATTGATTGATTGATTACTTAGAGGAGTCCCGTACGCACAGAGACTTTGCGCCTGCCCATTAGGGGAGGTGGGAAGTCCCGAACACATATTTTTTAGATGTCCTTTTTATGTTGAGATTCGTAGAGAAACCATCAACCCTTTGCTGAAGAGGCTGGCCGATCTTACAGGCAAGTCTAAACTAAATTGTCTCCTCTTGGGCAAAGATCACAAGGTGACCTGGCTGGTAGCCAGATTCTGTGCCCAGATTTGTAGGCACAGACCATCCTCCAGAATAAAATAGCTTACTAGGGAAAAGCTGAAGTCCCTTTTTGGGGCGCCTTAGGGTCAATTTTTATGTAGCCCAAGTCGTTCGGATGTACTGGTATGTATATATTTCAATTTTATCTCATGAGCTATTGCTGCAATCTATTGTAATTGTATATTTTATCTTTATGAATGCTGTCACTATTGTGTTATGCGAGCTGGTCTTTGACCGTAATAAATTTATTATTTATTATTATTATTTACTTACTTGCTACACACAAGAGGGTCCCAAGCAGTGTTAGAAACTCAAGATATATAAGCCAGGCACTAATTAAGTTGGAGATGTTGAAACACACTATAATTGGGGTCTTGGCCCGGAAGGCCTTGGGCTAAGGGCTGCAGCTTGGGGATAAGTGCTGCTGCTTTTCTGGCAGAAAGTGACAGCTATAATTCCCCGATATCTCCTGGCAGGGCTGGGAAGGAGCTATTTGGAGCCTGTTGTTGTTCAGTCGTTCAGTCGTGTCCGACTCTTCGTGACCCCATGGACCAGAGCACGCCAGGCACGCCTATCCTTCACTGCCTCTCGCAGTTTGGCCAAACTCATGTTAGTAGCTTCGAGAACACTGTCCAACCATCTCATCTTCCGTCGTCCCCTTCTCCTTGTGCCCTCAATCTTTCCCAACATCAGGGTCTTTTCTAGGGAGTCTTTGGAGCCTAGCATTTGGCAAACTAGTTTCTACCACTGCGTTCAACCCCCGGCAATGCAGGACTCTTTCACCCAATGTGAGGCTTGAACCCACAACCCTAAGAGTCTCGTGCTTTATGGGCTGACGTTTAGGAATACAACCCCCATCAGCCCCCAACAGAACGGCCTATCTTGAGGGAGGATGGGAGTTGTTGTCCAACGTAAAAGGTAAAAGACCCCTGGATCGTTAAGTCCAGTCAAAGGCGACTATGGGGTTGCGGCGCTCATCTCGCTTTCAGGCCGAGGGAGCCGGCGTTTGTCTACAGACAGCTTTCCGGGTCATGTGGTCAGAGCCACTACTGGCACACGGAGGACCATGACGAGTGCCAGAGCGCACAGAAACGGCGTTTACCTTCCCGCTGCAGTGGTACCTATTTATCTACTTGCACTGGCATGCTTTCAAACTGCAAGGTTGGCAGGAGCTGGGACAGAGCAACAGGAGCTCACCCCGTCGCGGGGATTCGAACCGCGGACCTTCCGATCTGCAAGCCCAAGAGGCTCAGTGGCTTAGACCACAGTGCCACCCACGTCCCTGTCGTCCAACGTCCCCTCTGTCCAGGCAAGCCGGAGGCATCATCACAGCTGAAGGACAAATTCCAGCCAGGCAGAAACGCTCAAGGATGCAAAGCAGGGAGGACGAGGGGAGGTGGCCTGGGGAAAGGGGTGTGGCCAAGAATGGGTGCAGCCTGGGAAGAGTGCTGTCAGCTCGGCAGAGGGCCTTGGGGCAGGGCCTGAATTTGGTCCATCACTGCCCCACGGGGGGGGGGGGGAGCCATCCAACCTAAAAGTCTCTAAAAGGAGATGTAGACCTTAGATGTTGCCCATTCATTTGCTAAGGTGCAGGTGGGTCCCGAGGGGCTTATCCTGACTCAAGCGCAATATCGCTGTCAGCTCACCACCCAGCCCCGTTCCTGCTGGTCTTTGTCAGTCGTTCCAAGATCTTTTTTTATAGCTGTTCCAAGCAATTACCAGAGGATGCTTGAAACCTTGCCAGCATCCTCCACGCTCTCCGAGCATCGGGTGTCAAAACTGTGGAATGAAGATGCTCAAGGCACCGGGGAGACCAGCGAGTTTCCGGAGGCATAAACCAAACTCCATGCAAGCACTCGCTTGTGTCCGAAGTGCCCTGCCTCTCACAGCTGGGGTGGGGAAACACCTTTTCAGCCCGAGGGCCACATAGAATCCTAGAGTTGGAAGAGACCCCAAGGGCCATCCAGTCCAACCCCCTGCCAATCAGGAAACACCATCAAAGCATTCCTGACAGGTGGCTGTCAAGCCTCTGCTTAAAGACCTCCAAAGAAGGAGACTCCACCACACTCCTTGGCAGCAAATTCCACTGTCGAACAGCTCTTACTGTCAGGAAGTTCTTTCTAATGTTTAGGTGGAATCTTCTTTCTTGTAGTTTGAATCCATTGCTCCGTGTCCTCTTCTCTGGAGCAGCAGAAAACAACTTTTCTCCCTCCTCTATATGACATCCTTTTATATATTTGAACATGGCTATCATATCACCCCTTAACCTTCTCATCTCCAGGCTAAACATACCCAGCTCCCTAAGCTGTTCCTCATAAGGCATCGTTTCCAGGCCTTTGACCATTTTGGTTGCCCTCCTCTGGACACGTTCCAGCTTGTCAGTATCCTTCTTGAACTGTGGTGCCCAGAACTGGACACAGTATTCCAGGTGAGGTCTGACCAGAGCGGAATACAGTGGTACTATTACTTCCCACATTCCATCTGGGCAGCCTCCCGATGGCCACATACCAAGTTCTTATGAAAATTCACCAGCGTTTGAGTGCGAATTTCTTACGTATACATTCCTGCATTTTATTTTCACTACTACGTACATTTTTTTTAAAAAAGCAACATGTTCCTGTGGTCTACGCACTTTGCATGTTACTTGGCTAGAGAACTGCATTGCAAAACTCTGAGAAGCGCAAATCTGGAAGGACGGCGGGTGTTTTGGCTTCCGTGGAGTTTCAGAAAATTCAAGTTATAAAATTAAGCATGAAATTGAGAAAGCGAGTAAGAGGAAACTGGATGCATTCAGGACAGATAAAGAAAGTTCTTCTTCACACAGCACATAGTTAAACTATGCAACTCACTCCCACTTGGGGAAGACCACCAACCTAAAATCATAGAATCGTAGCACTGGGAGGGACCCACAAGGGTCATCTAGTCCAACCCCCTGCAATGCTTTAAAATGACCTTAAAAGAGGATTGGAAAAAGTCATGGAGAGAAGGCTGTAATCCATCTTGACTTTGCTCCACTGTTAGCAATGCATTTGAGTTATCAGCTGGTCTCCCCGCAGGCAGCTGGTTGGCCACTGTGAGAACAGGATGCTGGGCAGGATGTGGGTCACTGATCCAGCAAGTCTATGACCTTATGAACAAGGGAGAGGCACATTAAATGCAAACCGAGCCCAATTCCATACCCATCCTGACTCACAGGACTCTGGAGGTTCTCTTCCTCACACCACAGCCAGGGAGAAAGAGTAGTTATCTTCTGCTTCAAAGAACGCAAAACCCTCAAAGCTCGTGCAACGGGTTTGGAGTCTCCACAACATAGCTGTCAACCCTCCCTTTTTTTGCGGGAAACTCCCTTATTCCAATGCCGTTTCCTGCTGCTATCCCGGATTGTTGATATCCCTTAAATTTCCCGGATTCCAAAGGAAGCAGCTCCTCTCCCTCCCTGCCGGCCAGGGAGGCTCCTCAGCTGTGTTGCTCGGCTGCCAATAAGGAGTCTGAGACCGACTGGGGGCGGAGCTTGCATGCCTTGTGCAGCCAGACCCTCACGGCCAACCAAACAGACAGCCTGCCTGCTGTCTACGTGCTCGCTCTTTCGCTCACCCATTCGCGCGCAGCCTCTGGAGCGCAGGGTGGCGAGGCTACTTGGTGCCATTGCACTGCCCTCGCGGCATCCCTTATTTTCAAATCCGAAAGTTGACAGCTATGCTCCAACCGCTTCCCAACAAAGGGAAGGGAGCCCTTGAAAGCATCACCTGCTCTTGCCATACAAGGGGAGATGGTACCACTGGCCTGCAGGGTGCAATCGCCTGAGGGTGCAGAGGCTGCTGGATGAGGCCCAAAGAGCCCCACTCCATCACCGTCTTCTCACAGCGGCCAGCCAGGTGCCCGCAGGAAGCCAGAAATCAGGACCGGTGGGCAACGGCGCTCCCCCTATTTACAATTTTGTGCAGACACGTAACTTTAAAATGTGCTTCCAGTGTTTGCAACTCCAATTCTGCCCTGAAAAGCAGCATCAAAGTATTTTAAGCCACCGACACCTCAGCTTTGCTTTAAGGAGCTTCTTATTTCAGCCTTTGTCAACCTGGTGCCCCTTGGGGCATGTGGGGGGAGGGGCTGCAGGTTCCCTTTGGCCAGTGATCAAAATTAGCCAGGCACATTTCGCACCTGGCTATCGGCCGCTTGCGACCAGGCGAAGATGTCTGGGTGCCAGGATGGTGCCCAAGATCTCCACCAACCAGGGATCATTGGATCTGGACTGTTTTCACGCACTAATCCCCCAACCGGTAAAATTCTATCAGCTATATTTTATCTGGGCAATCAGAATGAATTTCAGGAACCAAAATGCTTTTTTTCTGCGCAGCCTTAGCAGGAGCGGTGAGCAACATTACAATTCCTTGCTGTCGGCGCTTGTCTCACAGTATTCTTATGTTATGAATGGTCCTTGTCATCATTCAGAAAATGAGGAATAGGCCAATGTATACGTGGACTGTCCCCGGTTCAAGGGACTTTTACCCTTTTAAGTTCTCAACGCTCTTAATCTAGCTCAAGGCTGTCCTCTGAACTAGCTACATATTTAACTGAGAATCAATCACAGTCAGTCCATCATTTGAAAAATAAGACTGCCCCAAAAAGGCAACTGGACATTCCGTTTTGGCGACTGAAACCTTGGTTTAAGGCAGCCATCCCCAAACTCGGCCCTCCAGCTGTTTTGGGACTACAACTCCCATCATCCCTGACCACTGGTCCTGTTAGCTAGGGATGATGGGAGTTGTAGTCCCAAAACATCTGGAGTTTGGGGGATGCCTGGTTTAAGGAGCCGTTTGGCACCTAGCTTATATATCTGAGCTTCTAACACTGCCTTTGGCCTGAGTCAGTTGGGCGCTTATTGTGTCTTTACTAGCTAAATAAGGTTGTTTAGATGCGAGTTCTCAGCTGCTTAGATGGAATAACAGCTGGGACCTGGGGTGGGGGGCTTGGCACGAGATCCCAACAAGTGCTGGAGGCAGCAGGGCAGTGGTAGATAACAGGTGGTAGAGAAAGGATAGCAAACATTGCGGATTAACCATTCCGGGCTTCATTCCACAGCAGTGAGACCCAAATTAGGAGGAATCTATGCAGGGTGGATAAAAATCAATGATTTTTAAAAAAAAAAAATAAAAAAAATTGGATTTTTTTGATTTAAATTGGATTTTTAAAATAAAATGCTTTTGGAGGAAAAATCTTTCTAAATATAGTCTTCTATTTAAGTTACATTGTAGTCCAAAGGCTATTCATCAGGAAATAAGGATTTGTTTTAAGTTTATCAGGTGTGCTAAAACGCAGTCTAAGTTTTTTTTTAATGTTTAACCACATCAGTTAACAAACATAGATACATATGCTATCATGTTATTGTTTTAGTTAAATAAATTGTTTAAATGGTTATTAAGGAAATGATTATTTTTCTCCTTCCAATATAGTACAGCAGAAAAGTTGTCCAAATATAAACAGTTAACAGTTAACTTATTAAACCTCACCATAATTTCATAATTATCTGTCTATGTATTTCTAGTAGTATAACCAAATCAGTAATTTTTGATATAACTGTAAAAACTACTCTGAAAATTTATTATTCCAAAAATGAAACCTTCATATGGTTGTAAATATTAAGATTATACCAGCAAGAATGAGTCTTTTTGTAAAAAAAATATTTAAATCAAGTCTTACTGACTAGTGATTTAAATCATGATTTAAATCAATTTGATTTAAATCAAATCCACCCTGAATCTATGGCATGGCAACGCTGAAGATGGCATTAATAGTAGCCCTATATAAAAGGGGAGGGGGGGATCTGGTAAGTCCCCTATGAAACTTACAACATTTGGGCTTTTTGATCTTGAAAAAAAATAAGGTTAGGGAAATGCCAGAGGTTTATACATTTTTAAGACCATTGTGGTTTTGACAGGCTTTTAATGTGGGATGCCTTAATCAGATTTGTCATTATCGATGCTAGCTGCTTGCCAGCTCTATTTTCCGGTACTCCGTTTTAACGTTTCCAGAATGGCTGTTGCGTTTCACAGCCGCTGGGTGCCACTGGGGGGGGGGGAGCCCTCTCTGACCCACACTGCAGTTTCTGAACTTGAAGGTAAGCACAGCTAAAAGGTGACGTCATCATCCTGTAGAGGACTAGAACTCAGAGCCTTCAAGGGAAACTGGGGATAGCCGAGTCAGGACAGAGAAAAGAGCCCTTTGCAAAGCAGTACTGGTATTAAGAAACACAAGATATTTAAGCTAGGTGCCAAATGACACCTTATATCTAAGGACGCGGGTGGCGCTGTGGGTTAAACCACAGAGCCTAGGGCTAGCTGATCAGAAGGTTGGTGGTTCGAATCCCCGCGATGGGGTGAGCTCCCGTGGCCCAGTCCCTGCTCCTGCCAACCTAGCAGTTCAAAAGCACGTCAAAGTGCAAGTAGATAAATAGGTACTGACACAGCGGGAAGGTGAACAGTGTTTCCGTGCGCCGCTGTGGTTTGCCAGAAGCGGCTTAGTCATGCTGGCCACATGACCCAGAAGCTGTACGCCGGCTCTCGGCCAGTAAAGTGAGATGAGCGCCGCAACCCCAGAGTTGTCCGCGACTGGACTTAACTGTCAGGTGTCCTTTCCCATTATGATCTCAACTACACTGCTTGACTGTAGATTGCTCTTAAAACAATTCACTTGTCCCAGTTTGCAAGGAGGAGAAACACACACCGTGGAAATGGAACTAACTATGGACTAAGGCAGAGTTTTTTAAACTGTTTGCCAACCTGGTGTTGTGATTTTTGTCCAAGCCGAGCGGCAACAGCGGCGAGGACTGGTTTCACTTTTGGCTAGTTCTCAAGCTGGAAGGATGGCTTTATGGCAGCTCTGTCTTAACGGGCTGGCAGCAGTGAATCTCTCTGCACTATTACTACAATAGTTTTAGCTTTATTAATGGCTTGTGTGTGTTGTTCTTCAAGCTGGGAACAATCACATATTACCGCGCCACCGGACTCTCAGTAGCCGGGGATGTGCGCACACGGCTTTGCTCTGGCTTTGGGGCAGTCTCACACACTGCCCCAGGCGGGGTATATGCTAACACCTGGTGCCCAGAAATCCCCAAGGAGTTGCAATGGGAACCACGCCAGCAGCATAAAGGCACATGGTGAAATTCAAACAGTGTGCAGCACGTAATTGGTGGGGTTCACCAACAGAAGATGGTGGTCTATCAACAGCCCTGTGAGGGAGGTTAAGAGGCTGTGACTGGCCCCAAGGTGAACTTCAGGACTTGAACCCTGATCTCCCAGGTCCTAGTCCGACACTAGAGACACTAGAGACCTTCTGCTATGGGGCAGCTCTATAAATTAAGTAAGTAAATAAATATGAGGAAAACAAAATGTCACTTAGAGAAGGATCTAAAGTATTTTCCCGGAAGCTAGAATTTGTTTTATTCCAGATCGTTTCCTTTGATGTTTTAACGTGTTGTAAACCGCTTTGGGTTTTTTTTCTCTTTAAAATATAAAGCGGTATAGAAATGAAATTAATGGCAACAGCAATAAAGTTTGAAAGGTGCCTAGACATTCTGTTGTGGTGACCGTAACCTAGGTTTATGGTGCCATTTGGCGATTAGCTTATAAATCAGAGTTTCTAACACTGCGGCCAGGTGGGTTTCCAGAAGCTCACTAGCAGGGCTTGAGTGCAAGAACATCTCTCCTGCTGTTGTTCCCCAGAGACTAAGAACCACGACACAATGGCGGCTGGACTCACACAACCATTAACTCAATTTTCCTGATGTTTCCCTACCTGCTAATTGCAGCATTATATCTGAGCTTGGGCAACACAGGCAAAAAAAAACCCACTTCCAGATATACAGTGAAATATAGCACAAGTGCAGAGCTCATTTCCGTGTTACTTGCTTCCAGAAAAAAAATAAGCAAACGACACAGAAATGAGTGCCATATTCCGCTATATTTCCAAAGCCATGTGAAGGCAGCTCAGATATAACGAGGAAATTAACAGTTGGGGAAACGAAACGCCATGTGAATGCAGCTAGTATCAAAGTCATCCGTTTTTCTCTCTCTGCAATGTCAAAGTAGACTTTGCCGTACTCTGAAGAAATCACTGCAAAAAAAGAGGGAAAGAACCCTGTATCGGGTCTAGACGAAGCACTTTTTATCCCAAGCATGTTTTGAACACCAGCCTCTCCCAGGGGAAAAGCGGTCCCCCACACCCACCCATAAAAGCCAGGTAGCTGGATTTGCTCCATCTCTCCTGACACTGCGCATAAATCTCTCAGAACCTCACCAAGTCAGGGCAGGAGAACGACTCACACAAATCACAGAGCTAGTCATCAGCCCAGCCAACGGTGACACAAAGTCACAAGGCTTCTGCAAGCATGTTGCTGTTTTTTAAGAGATGGAAAAGGTGATAAGAGGCCACAGGACGCCCTTACTCCCAGTCGGAGGCTAGCCAGTTCATTAGAAGTCTTCTATCAGGTGGAAGGACAACCAGTTTAAATCACTGCGCAACCTTTCCTCTAGATTAAGAACACAGGGATGCCGCAACTCTGTCCCAGACAACTGGTATTTGGAGGCGCACTGTCCCTAAACAGCCCCATGAGCTGTTCGAGAACGGAACAGGCCGTCTCGGAAAGCGGCAGTCTCTCGTCCATCGAGACAATTCTGCAGCGGTGCTGGATGCCAACCCATCAGGGATGCTGTAGCAGTGGGAATCTTCAGCATCGCAAATGGGTTGGACTACAGGACCAGCGTGGTGCAGTGGTTAAGAGCGGTAGACTCGTAATCTGGTGAACCGGATTCGCGTCTCCGCTCTTCCACATGCAGCTGCTGGGTGACCTTGGGCTAGTCACACTTCTTTGAAGTCTCTCAGCCCCACTCACCTCAGAGTGTTTGTTGTGGGGGAGGGAGGGAAAGGAGAATGTGAGCCGCTTTGAGACTCCTTCGGGTAGTGATAAAGCGGGATATCAAATCCAAACTCCTCTTCTTCTTCTTCTGAAGTACGCTCACTTTAAAAGGCCCGTTTTTACATCACAGCATTTCGCCTCCAAGGCAGTAGAAGCTTGAGGAACTGCTCTGGAAGTCTCCTGGTCTACAGCTCAGCTTGGCTTGTCAGCATGTTCATAGGAAGCTGCTCTATGCATTGGGCCGTGCTGCCAATACTCACTGCCAAGGATTCTCAGGCAGGGAATCTTTCCCAGCTGTGCCTGGAGATGCCTGGGACCGAAGGTGGGACCTTCTACATACAGAACAGCTGCCCCACCGCTCAGCCACAACTCTTCCCAGAAGGGTCCCCGCTGCATTTATAATCCAGTGTCCCTTCCAGTCTCTGGGCAAAGAGGATTACATAATCCCATTTGCGCCAAAAGCCCTTGATGGTGGAGGAGAAGCCTGGCTACCTCAAGCCACTGGGCAGCTCTGCGGCAAAGCAGTCCCCGGCGTCCGAAAAGCCGCCACCATAAACAATTCACGCAAACCCCCATTGGCTAGAACGAAATCAAGAGGGCAGGTCATTTGCACATCGACGCCAAGGGGAGCATCCGACACACCAACGGCCACGGGTAGCACCAAGCAACACACAGACACCCCCCCCCTGCTGCCAGGGCAAGTGATCAATGGCTCATTATGCTCACCAACGGACAGTTAACCAAGGCTGCAAAAAAATAATAATGAGCATCTCTCCCCAGCCAATGATGTTCAGCTGGCTGGAGGCATCAAAGCTCTCTCCCCTCCCCCTGGGATGCAAGCCCTGGGGTATCCAATTCAGTTTCCCCACTGCCTCCTTCAGATTCTGCAAATTCTCTAGACCCCCCCAGGAAATGCAACACTTGGCCAGAAATAAACACAGCCAGCTGCCCCCAACTCCCAGCGGCCGCCGGAGTGTCCGCAGTTGTCTGCCGAAGGCATCCTGCCACCCCCCTTCCTGTCCACACCACCCCCTGCACAAATGCAACCACAGCTGTGGGGCAATGTGAACCTTCAGTGCGTGACGCCACATTTTGGGGGGGGGGGAAGCCGTGCACAGGCAGCGAGCCGGACAGGTTCCTCATCTCTGCAGAAACAGAGGGTCTGTTTCGGTTTGGGGCGATGGGAGCAGGGCTGTTGGAGGAGGAGGCAAAGGAAATATTCTGGGCGCAATTATATTTCTCCCCCCCCCCCCCGGAGGGAGCTGCACGGAACTGAGTAAGAGACGCGAGGAGAGTGCGCTGCCTTTGCCCAGCATGTCTTTGCATGCGCTGGGATGGCGACGTGAGCAGGGGGTGGGCTCTGCGCTCGGAGGCACATGGCGCAGGATGTGGTGGGGGGGGGGGTGCGTGCATGCATGCACTGCCATGGGCAGAGACCTCCCCCCCCCCCAAATCTTCGGCTGAACGACAAGATTTTACGAGGAGGGAGAAGAGAGAAGGATGCGTGAAACACGCAAGTCTGGAGGGCAGGGATCGGGGTGGGTGGGGGGGGGTTTGCAATTCAACCTCAGCAAACTATACCAGGCCTCTCAATTGGGGGGGGGGGACACACACACACACAGAAAACGAGGACCCTTCCCTCTCCACTCGAGGCTGCCCGAACCGCGCCCCATGCATTGGAATTTTGCGTGCATTTTTTTTGGGGGGGGGGATCGGGTTTGCTACGCATGCATGCAACGCGGCCGAGGCGTTTGCAACCTCAGCAGCCACCTCCAGCCCCTCTTTTTCTCCCCGCACCAACCGGGCTGCAGCCGCAGCAGCTCGGCTGTGCGCAGAGCCGGCCTCTTCCTTTGTTCGCGGCGGCGGAGGAGGGGCGCGGGTGGGGGGGGGGAGGAAAAAACGGGCAACCGCCCCCGCCGGATCGAGGGGTGGGGGGCGTCTTGGCGCCGCACTTTCCCCCCCTGCAACTTTTCTGCAACCACCGAGGCTCTTCTAGAGAGAGGTGGCGGGGGGGGGGGAAGAGAGAGAGAAACACGATAGGAGGTCCCCAACTCCATTTCCCCGGGTTTGTTGGTGAGGCAGGAGACCCAGACAGCCCCCCGAGGCAGGGGCTTCCCACGCGCCCCCCTTTGATTGAGCCCCCCCTTTTTTGCAAAAGGACCTGGCTCCCCGCCGAGGCCCCTATCACGCACCCCCGTATGCAAGCATGCACGCACCCATAGATGCAAGCACCCATGCATTGCCCCCCCCAGCGGTTCTCTGCAAGCGCCCGCCTCCCACCGGGGGAAGCTCACCTGGAAGGCGCCCCGCGACGCCCGCCTGGCGCTGCCCTTCGCTCGCTGGCGGCGTTGTTGTCGCTGCTGCAGCTCCCCCGCCAGAGCAGCCACCATCCCGGAGCCGCCGAGCGCCCCGAACTGCTGCCACCCGCGCCGGCGCCCGCTTTATATACCGCGGCGCAGCGGCCAATCCGCGGGCAGAGCTCCTGCCCGCTTAGCAACAGCTGACGGCCGAGGGGCGGGGGCGGAGCAGGCCACACCCACTTACAGCCCCCACCTGCCTGCCCCGCCCCCAGCGCCTCCCCAGCCAGGAGGGGCTCGGAGGTCTTTGGCGTTAAGGACGCAGAAATATACCCTTTGGGTTCCTCCTTCCCACCCCCAGTTCTTCACATTTCCAGATCAGTTTGCCGGTTATCCCTCTTTTTAAAGCCCCCAGAAAAAATAAACAAATCAGCGTCTCAGTGGGAATTTCACTTAATGCAACGCATTTTGTTTCTATTCTTTTGGCAGGCGGTATTGCTAGCCACCTTAAGCAATTTCCCCTGATATTATTAACTCTCATTATTTATATCCTGGCTTTTCTCATGCAAATTAAAGCAACCGAGACACAGGAAGCTAAAAATATACAGTATATAAACGATAATAGTTAAAAAGCAATGAAGCCTTAATAGTATTAAAACAATATACAGTGGTATCTTGGTTCTCAAACTTAATCCGTTCCGGAAGTCCGTTCCAAAACCAAAGCGTTCCAAAACCAAGGCGCACTTTCCCATAGAAAGTAATGCAAAACGGATTAATCCGTTCCAGACTTTTAAAAACAACCCCTAAAACAGCAATTTAACATCAATTTTACTAGCTAGCGAGACCATTGATCCATAAAATGAAAGCAATAATCAATGTACTGTACTATAAAATAAAAAAGACAGTATTGTAGATGATAAAAATGAATGAAAAAAAATTCTTACCTGCACTGATGATAGTCATTGTATGGATGGGGGGCTTTTATCCATTTCCGCAGTCACACAATCAATCAATCAATCAATCAATCAATCAGAAGCTGAACTGGGTTCCACACAGTCACAAAAACAAATTGACCGAAAAAGTATTAAAAAACAAAAATGCAAAATAAATAACAAAAACAAAAGGGCCAAACTTAATCCGTTCCAAAAGTCCGTTTTAACTTCCGAAATGTTCCGGGTTTCCGGCGTTTGAGAACGAAGGTACCACTGTATTTTGTTAAGGATGCTGACCTCACAGAGCTACAGTTCCTGGCACGCTAAACTAACCAAAGTTCCCTGGATTCTCCAGGACTGTTAAAATTGTATAATTGTGTGTTGTGTTTGTGATCTGCCACCGGGTACCTGAGGGTGTTGCTCAAGCCTGACCAGAACCTCTCAATAGATTGATTCAAACTAGTGGAATAACCATCCCAGCTCACAGTTTAAAGGGGTGTTCAAATTCTGTCCTCTTTTGCAGATCTGCCACACTACTATGGGATGCCTGGCACTCTGGCAGGGCCGTATCCCATATCTTATGCAGCTGGTGGGTGTCCCCACCCTGCTATAAGGCTTTGAGACATGTACCCTTTGATTAAAGCAGCTCACCTGACAAATTGCTGCAGGTGAATGAGATTTTACAGCTTTTCATTCCCCATTTTGGCGGGCTTCGTTTCTGTGCAGCAACGCAGCTCACTCTTTCAATTAAGTGATAATTTGGTAAGTGCTCTTCTTTAGGTTTTCCAGGCCTTTTAACTTTCTCTACAACAGAAGAGATGGGACGTGGGTGGTGCAGTGGTCTAAACCACAGAACCTAGGGCTTGCTGATCAGAAGGTCGGCAGTTCGAATTCCCACGACGGGGTGAGCTCCCGTTGCTCGGTCCCTGCTCCTGCCCACCTAGCAGTTCGAAAGCACGTCAAAGTGCAAGTAGATAAATAGGTACCACTCCAGCGGGAAGGTAAACAGAGTTTCTGTGCGCTGCTCTGGTTCGCCAGAAGTGGCTTAGTCATGCTGGCCACATGACCCGGAAGCTGTCTGCGGACAAACGCCAGCTCCCTTTGCCTATAGAGCGAGATGAGCGCGCAACCCCAGAGTCGTTCACGACTGGACCTAACGGTCAGGGGTACTTTTACCTTTACAACAGAAGAGAGAGTTGTTGCATTGCATTTTTTAAGAGGAAACACAAAAGCCAGCTGAGCACACCTCCTTTGGGTCGGCCGGCAAGTTCTCTCCCTTTCCCAGCAGCTGAACAAGTTTAACATCATCGCCGTCGTCACACTGCCAGCCTCCATTTAGCCTTCTGAGAACAGGCTCCGCTGACTAAGTAGATCAACATGGTTCACTGCCCAAGGAGTCAGGAGCCAGAGTGGCATCAGCCTTGAACGTGCTTCGGGCAAGCTGTGCATAGGACGTGTGTCATTATTGCTCAGCCAGCTTCTGTGTTGCAGGTCACCCTCCTCCATATCTCTGTTGTACCTCCAATGAGAGAAAGAGGCATTATAGAATTTTAGAACTGTAGAGCTGGAAGGGACCCCAAGGGTCCTCTAGTCCACCCCCTGCAATGCAGGAATCTCAGCTAAAGCATCCGTGACAGGTGGCCATCCAACCTCTGCTTTAAAACCTCCAAGGAAGGAGAGTCCACCACCTCCCCACATAGCTGTCAACCCTCCCTTTTTTTTTGCGGGAAACTCCCTTTTTCCAATGCCGTTTCCCGCTGCTATCCCGGATTGTTGAGATCCCTTAAATTTCCCGGATTTCAAAGGAAGCAGCTCCTCTCCCTCCCTGTCAGACAGGGAGGCTCCTCAGCTGCGTTGCTCGGCTGCCAATAAGGAGTCTGAGACCGACTGGGGGTGGAGCTTGCATGCCTTGTGCAGCCAGACCCTCACGCCCAACTAGACAGCCAGCCTGCCTGTCGTCTATGCGCTCGCTCTTTCGCTCACCCGTTTGCGTGCAGCCTCTGGAGCGCAGGGTGGCGAGGCTACTTGGTGCCATTGCACCGCCCTTGCGGCATCCCTTATTTTCAAATCCAAAAGTTTGGGGAAAATCCCTTATTTTCAAATCCGAAAGTTGACAGCTATGCCTCCCGAGGGAGTCCATTCTCCTGTCAAACAGCTCTTACTGCCAGAAAGTTGTTCGTCAGAATCTTCTTTCTTGTAACTTGAAGCCATGGGTTCGAGTCCTACCCTCCAGGGCAGGAGGAAACAACCTCGTTCCTTTTTCCACGTGACAGCCCTTCAGATATCTGAATATGTCTCTCATATCTCCTCTCGGTCTCCTGCTTTCCAAGCTAAACTTACCCAGCTCCTTCAACCTTTCCTCATAAGGCTTGGTTGCCAGATCAGAGGAGAGGCGTCAGTCCACCTCACGTCATCCTTGAGATGCTTCTCCAGCAGCTGGTTATGCACGACGGTGATCTGATGAGACAGGCGGAGCTGGTTTCTAAGAACACCAAGTACAGTTGAGACAGTTCCTGTGTCCCTGTGTTTTCCCACATTGCTTCAACTGCATTGCGCCACACCATCTCTGCAATATGCAAATATGCACCTCTGTACGGTTCCGATATGTGGACAGCGAAGCAACCATGTCTAGAAGACTACAAAGCCCATGGTGCAGTGCAACCAGGTGCGAGCTTCACCCAAAAGAATCGTCGGAACTGTAGTTTGTTGCAGGTGCTAAGATTTGTTAGGAAACTCCTATTCCCCTCACAGAACTCCCAGAGTGGTTTGACAATCAATCTGTTTCCCCAGGGAACCCTGGGAGTTGTAGTTCCAGAGGGGGGAGAATTGGGGTCTCAGCACCCTTAACAAACTACATTTCCCAAGATTCTTTGGGGGGAAACCATGACTCTTTAAAGTGGCATGTCCCTGCTTTAAAAGGACAGTGCTAATGGGGCCTTGCTCTCTTTTTCAAAATTGAAAACTGGGGACCTGGAGATTTTGGTTCATTCAAGGGAGGGAAATTGCATCGTGTCATTCAGATTAACAGGTAGATAGCAACAATTACAGGCAAGCCCACGTGGCTCTCCCACCAAGTCCACCAAGCTATTCTTGAAGTTTTTTTTAAAAAGCCCAATTCACTTTTTCACTTACCGAATGTGACTCAGTTTTAACTACATTGTCTATTTCTACTTTTTCATTTCTTATTTCAGGAGAGCCTCAGGGCGTATCCCAGCCGTTGCCTGAAGCTTTGAATCAGGCATAGGCAAACTCGACTCTCCAGATGTTTTGGGACTACAACTCCCATCATCCCTGACCACTGGTCCTGTTAACTAGGGATGATGGGAGTTGTAGTTGTTGTAGAAAAATCTGCCCTTATTCCCTTATGGGGTACACAAGAGCCCTTGCAAGTTCCCTGCAGGTTCTCCATCGGTAGGAGTGAAAACAGAGGCCAACCAGAGAAAAATTGAGAAGCAAAGCCTTTATTTTCACTGTTGCAACAGGGTGCTTTCCTCTCACACAGGAGCAGGAAAAGGACCCAGAACAATGGTGCGCAAGCTCCTATATAGACTTTGAAATTCCCCCCCTTCCCCTCAAGACCAACCCCCTATACCTTATACATACATCACTAAAAGGGGTGTAACGCAGGACCACCCCTCAGATACATCACAGCTACATCATAGAAAAAGGCGGTCTCCAGCCCAGCAGGAATCTTGAGTTGTTTACCTCCTGTCTGCCACTTCATGTGAAAATGTCTTATCTGATTGCATTTCCTGGGGAGTCCACTCTTTTGTTATGATAACCACTAATTCCTGAATCTAGGTCACAGGTCACAGGCCCACACCCTGTCCATCTCTTGAGTCTTTCTGTGCTGTTTTCAGACACCCCTCTCTGTTCATGTCTCAAATAGTGTAATGGGGTGTTTTAAAAGGAAGTCCCCCCCCCAAATTCCTACAACAATCCCCCTCTCTGAGGCAAGATTGTTGTGTAACAACCAATCATTGCCTCACACAATCCATGGTCACGTATTCGCCTTCTCCCAGGTAGTACATTGGGACAACTTCGGAAAAGGTGGGGGCTGTTTGGAGGTTTGTCATCATGGCGGGAAAAATGAAATTGATACCTTTGTGTAAATCTGAAGTCTTGCAAGTCAAGCCCCTAAGGGATATTTGCAAGTGCACATAGCTGGACATAAAAAATATATGAAAAATAACACATGTTGCATTTTGTTACTAAATTACTTGTGGTAGTCCAGGACTTTGGGATAAACATTTTCTCAATAGTGGTCTATGCTTTTCACTCAGCAGGAAAGTGACTGAAAAGTGCAGTCTGTTTGGTTTCTGCCTTTTTTTTGTGTGTGTGTTCCCAGGTGTCATAGCTCGCAGTCCTCTGGGGTCCCTTGACCTTCAGCACACCACAGCAACACCCACCGACATGCATCCCTGGTAAGGGCTTGCATTGATTTGACCTAAAGCAGTGCCTCATGTGTTTAGGTGTGACACTCCCTGGAGAGGAAATGCCCAACCTGCTCACCTTTGGGGACTCTTCGGCTTTGGTCCTGCGCTCACAAAGGGGTGTGCCTGTGTTCTTCGCTATTTAAAGGGACGAAAGCCAATGGCACCTTGGATACACTTGCCAAATTCAAACTGAGTCCAATCAGAATTTATATAGGCCCATGGTTTTCACTTTCCAAACCAATAAAAAAGGGGCAGTTCAAATTAGTTAATTTAATTCTATAAGGGATAATTCCTGTTAGATCAAGGCATAGACACTTTCCGGTTATCTGGGCTTTCATGGATCCTGAAGCTTCTCCTTGGTAAAATTAAATGTGTAGAGAAAGTTGGACAGGGAAATGTGGTCATAAATTATACATCAGACATAAAACAATTAAACACAAAATTGGGTCGCCCCCCCCCTTTGTGGGAATCGCATCTACTGTCAGACATGGTTCAATGTTTCTGCATAATATCACACAACATAAAACATAATATATCTTTTCAATCCTACGGTAGAGTCTTGAGGTCAAAAGAGAGAAAACGTCCTTGCAATTCAATTGTTTCCCCATTTGTGGAAATCACATATTATCAAGCACATTTCAGAATTCTTACATAATAACACATAACACACACAACATACAGTTATTAATTCCAGACTATTTGGATATCCTTTAGGAAGTCATGAGATTTTTGAGCCAATTCTTGGGTTTACACGTATCCTTAACCATTAGGTACAAGGGCTTGAGGTCAGAAAGAGAGAAAATGTCCTTAAAGTGCAACTTTCCCCCCTTTGTCAGCTTCACCCCCCCCAGTCTGTCCTTTTGAATGAGATTTCCGTGGCCACTTTTAAAACTCTGGTGTCTGTTGTTGTTGCAGGTGATAGTCTTGTGGTCACAAGGAATTGGGCTGAGGGTTTCCATCATTGGATCTGCAGTAATATCTGATATCCTGTAAGGGGGCAGGGTTTGGGGCTTAAAGACACAGTTATCAAGGAAAGAAGTAGGAGCCAAAAGGAGAGAATCTCCTTGAGTTTTTCTGGGAAGCTGCAAACAAAAAATCTTAGCAAGTTAAGTACTTTATTCATTTCATTATTATCACATTTCCATATAACTACTACTGTGATATTCTGCTGTTTAAAGACAAAAATATTAAAATGAAGCAAAAACAAAATTTAGATTACCAGTTAAATGAACTTTTCCAGATGAAAAGGCACTTGACAGAAATTTAATGAGAATTATTATTAAATAATACAAAGATATTATCAAAACCATACAGATTACTGGACTGGAACCTTAAGGATAAAATAATGAGGGGAAAAAAAACCTTAAAATTCATTATGTGGTATCTGATAAAAGAGAACTTTATGAAAAAAAACACTTACAGATGGTACCTGACCCATTAAAATCAAGTCAAAATAAATAAATATCAGCAATACGTTTTGGAGATGCAGATAAAATGAAGGACCTTATTCCATGTGATGCACATGCCCTCAAAATATAAAACATGACCTGAGGAACCAAAAGCAAATAAATGCTAAAACAAGAATTTTTTTTTTTTTTTGCAAGGGAAGGATTAACAGAGGTAATGGTTGTGTTGCAATGCAAATGTGAGATAAGTATCAGAAAAATACATCCTGAGTAAGAACACTAGAAGTTTGATTTTGCATAGTCTGTCACCTGGATGAAGAGAACAACACCCCTATTCCTCTTCCTCCCCCCTTCGGAGATAGAATTTGCAGTAAGAACTGCAAATTCTGGATCTGAATATCCTGTTGAAATATCCTGTTGAAAGAGAAAATTGTTTCATGTGGAAATCTCTGTCAGGAGATGTTCCTAAAATGCATTAAAGAAAACCTGTTCTAAAATTCATTTAAATCACTACCCTCTCATTTTACCTGTGGAAAGATTTTGGCATGTTATTTTTATGGCCCAATACTTAATTCTTTTGTTATTCCTCAAGTAGCCCCTGGGGCAAAGGGTACAAAGGGTGTTTTCCTTCAATTCCTCATGACTGTCACCTCTTAGTTAAAAAAAAAACCTCCCCCCCTTTTCTCCTTGTTTTTTTGTGTGTGAAGTTGACATAGCCTCTGTGCATATACAGAGTTCATGACTCAGAAATCTATTGTACCATAAAAGTGTTGCACCTTTTGGCTAAATTACCATTTGAATAAGGCCAAGATTGGGTTTTCCTTCAGCAGGGACTTAATGAAGGGGAAGGGGAAGATTAGTCAGTTTAAATCCATTTTCCTAGGTTGATGTAAAAAGACATTTCTGATACATGTTATTTCCTGTTTCTTGTTGCTTACGAAGTAGGCTTATAAATCTTAAAATTTAAATATATAGAAATTTAGTATTCAGGGAACCCAACCCTTCCATCCTTTATCTACAGGATTTGGGGTACAGATTTCTATTAAAATGTGGGGTATCCCCCCTTTTTTTTTTCTCTGGCCATTTAGTGGGAATCCCCACCCTCTTATTTATGAGTAAGAATGGCACAGGGAGTCAAATATTCTTAGCAATTTCAGCCATGGGCAGAAATTCCTTGGCTACACGGTCAGAATTCATCTTCTCTAACATTTTAATTCATTTTAGCCTTACCATTTTGCAGACAAAGATTTTCTGAGGTCACCTAGTCCAACCCCTTGAAACACAGGGTTTACAAGATTTGTATTACCAGGAAGACTAAGAGTTGATATAACCACCCACAATAATATAAAGCCATAGATTTGATAGAAGTACATTTTTTTTAGAAAGGCTAAAAGAGAATAATTGAACAATTTTTCCTAAGGCCTGGTGAGCCAATGAATTAAAATGACCACATATAGGAAAGTGGAATGGGGGTACTTTTAGCAAACATTGCCACTCCCCTTGCCAAACAAAGCTTACTCAGGAGTAGATTTACCTGTTTAAGCACAGAAGTAAGATGGGAAAGAAAAAAAAGGGAAAAAAAACTCAGAACAAAGAGGAGTGGGAAAGCATTTTAAAAGCAGTTTTAGGATTCCTCAAAAGACCTTTTACTTTAAGCCAGATACTGAATTTATATTGAAAAGCATCTTGTCCTTAACTTTTAAAACTTTGCAGCAGGAAAAATTAAGTACAGAGCACAGTCTTCCTTTTCACAGACCTTGAACACTGTGAGATCACAAATTCAAAGTTTAAATGAACCATTTTCAAAGTTACCAATCTCCCATTTCCTTTTTTTGTCCTGCTTCTCCTTTCTGCAGGAAAACAAATATACACAAACACTTACTCTCTGGAGAAAAATTGGCCTTCTGTAGCCTCTTAAAAAAAAAATACACATCACTTCCACACTTTTCAATATTTGCCATGGTTTTGGGTTGATCAAGCCCTTACATGAAAACTTGAAGCACATCTTTCCCCCACTGTGCACAGTTAAGAGAAGTTGTAGCCAATTTTAAACACAAACCAATTTTAAACACAGACACAAAGTTTCTTAAACACAAATTGAAGGGGTCTTCCAGAGTCCAGATGGGAAATAAGCACCAGTTTGGGCTTCTTTCTCATCGGGGGCCTGGGAACTTTGTCTCTTTTATAGGGGTGCACCCATTTCTTCTACCTAGGCTTCTCCGGTCAATCTCCGATCTGGGGTCTGGGGAATCTGGGTTATCTGGGTATTCAGTTCACTGGACACTATCTCCGATCTGGGAAGTAGGCAACCTCTCTGATTGGTAAGTGGACTCCTCCGATTGGGAAGGTGGACACTCTCCGATAAGGAAAAGGGGTTTAGACACTCTAGGGACGGATGGACATTCTCCAAGTGGGGAATGGACACACTCCGATAGGAAAACTAACCCACCCACAATTTTGGAGTCACAGCAACACCCTGCCTTTTACAATCTAAGTCAGTCTCTACTGAACGCTTGCAGTATTGCAATGCCAGATCAAGGCTGAGGAAATAAAAAGTTGGATAGGAATGGGCGCCCTTGCGTTCCCGTTCTCATGGGTCATGCCCAATTAAGGTCTCCATGAGGCGGTTTGCGGCTACACCCGTGGAAAGGTTTTCAGAAATGAGGGTTCCCACAAAGCTCTCTCTCTGGGCACACTCCGATGGAGTTTGAGCTTTGGAGACAGGTGGAGGGAAGGGTTGGAGAACAGAACCCACAAGCTTTCTGCCTGGGCAGACTCCGAGGGACGTTGAGCTTTGGGACAGAGGATAGTTTAAGGCAGTTAGAAGGAAGATAGTACAGTGAGCTGTTGCTGTGGTAAACCCACCCTGAGCCAATTTCCTATTTATACTCACGTCGACGCACGCGCTGTTTCCTGGAGATCCTGGGATCTTTTAACTGGTTGTTTTAAGGCCGGCCTGATAAAACTTTGCTTCCTCTGGTTAAAAAGCCTCGCTAGAACTCCAGTTATTTCCAGACCCTGGGATCAATGGAAGATTGGTTGCTCCTCCTGGCAAATGGCCTGGTGTGCACTGGAGCACCAATCCTTCCTTGCCCCCAGAGTCCGGGTAACCGAGAGTCCCACCAGAGTCACCATCTGTTGTAGAAAAATCTGCCCTTATTCCCTTATGGGGTACACAAGAGCCCTTGCAAGTTCCCTGCAGATTCTCCATCGGTAGGAGTGAAAACAGAGGCCAACCAGAGAAAAATTGAGAAGCAAAGCCTTTATTTTCACTGTTGCAACAGGGTGCTTTCCTCTCACACAGGAGCAGGAAAAGGACCCAGAACAATGGTGCGCAAGCTCCTATATAGACTTTGAAATTCCCCCCCTTCCCCTCAAGACCAACCCCCTATACCTTATACATACATCACTAAAAGGGGTGTAACGCAGGACCACCCCTCAGATACATCACAGCTACATCATAGAAAAAGGCGGTCTCCAGCCCAGCAGGAATCTTGAGTTGTTTACCTCCTGTCTGCCACTTCATGTGAAAATGTCTTATCTGATTGCATTTCCTGGGGAGTCCACTCTTTTGTTATGATAACCACTAATTCCTGAATCTAGGTCACAGGTCACAGGCCCACACCCTGTCCATCTCTTGAGTCTTTCTGTGCTGTTTTCAGACACCCCTCTCTGTTCATGTCTCAAATAGTGTAATGGGGTGTTTTAAAAGGAAGTCCCCCCCCCAAATTCCTACAACATAGTCCCAAAAACAACTGGAGGGCCGAGTTTGCCTATGCCTGCTTCGAATAAATCCCACAAGTGGATTCCAGGTGGCAATGTTGGTTATCTTTCCTTAAATGCTATGGGTGTTTTAAATGCCTTCAGATGTCTTATAAAGGTTATATAGTGTTTTTTAAAAAATAATAATATAATAATAATTTTAATTGCATTTTTGAATTTTACATTTCAAAATTAATATATTCCATTATAGCCATCAAATGCCTTCCCTCCCCTTCCAATGTTTTTTTTTTTTTTTTTAAATCTACCCACCATTCCTGCATCTAATTCAGTTCTCCCATCTTATATCCCTTTTAAATATGTTATACTGTGGAATTCACCTTAATACTGTCAGCATATAAGTTACTCATCTCCTTGACATCTGATGGGAGGGCGTTCCACAGGGCGGGTGCCACTACCAAGAAGGCCTGGTTTTTATTTTAATTATTTACTGAATCTATGTACAAATATTTTATTTATTTATTTATTGAATTTTGGTCACAGAATAAAATCAGAATATAAAACTGTAACTTCACTTCTCACGGTGACGGAACCACCAGAAGGCCCTCGGAGCTGGACCTCAGTGTCTGGGCTGAACGATGGGGGTGGAGACGCTCCTTCAGGTATACAGGACAGAGGCCATTTAGGACTTTATATATTATGTACAAATAAATACTGTATATAAGCATGGGTAGGCAAACTAAGGCCCGGGGGCCGGATCTGGCCCAATCGCCTTCTAAATCCGGCCTGTGGACGGTCTGGGAATCAGCGTGTTTTTACATGAGTAATAATAATAATAATAATAATTTATTATTTGTACCCCGCCCATCTGGCCGGGTCCTCCCAGCCACTCTGGGCGGCTTCCAACAAACACTAAAATACATTGAAATAGAGTAGAATGTGTCCTATTATTTAAAATGCATCTCTGGGTTATTTGTGGAGCATAGGAATTCGTTCATCCCCCCCCATATAGTCCCCCCCCACAAGGTCAGAGGGATAGTGGACCAGCCCCCTGCTGAAAAAGTTTGCTGACCCCTGGTATATAAGGAATGTTAATTTTGTACCTTTAACAAACTACAGTTCCCAGGATTCTTTGGGGAAAGCCATGGCTGTCTAATATAATATTATATAATATAAAAATATCAATATCAATATCAATATAATATATATATATATGCTTGTAATGCAATGTAATTAATATAATAAGATAAGATAAGATAAATATAATATAATATAATATAATATAATATAATATAATAATATAATATAATAATATAATATAATATAATATAATGGCTGTCTAAATATTGCTTTAGATATAAAGTGCCTTAAAGAGAGGGAAATAAATAAGCCCCCCCCCCCATTTCTCCTTTCACATCAAAAGGCAACAAGTTAATATATTTTCAGGAAACCAATTATGGGAGATTTAGCTCCAAACATGATCATCACACAGATCCTTGATTGCTTCTGCATAAAGGAGAGGCCAGCACAATAACAAATCAGGGACAAAATTGTACTTAACAAGGGTAATTAGCCGGCTGGCGCTTGCATTGCCCCCAGGAACAGATGCCGGAGGAAACGGAGTCCGTGCCCACAATCCATAAGCAAAGAAAGGCAGATTTATTCACTCTCCTCCAAAACAGCCCTTGACCAGTAACCACACAGCTGAACGTTTATGGAGGGTTGGTTTGTTTCTATGCAAATTTGCATTTTTAAACAACAACAACCTACTCAGGTGGTTAGGGGACGCGGATGGCGCTGTGGTCTAAACCACTGAGTCTCTTGGGCTTCCTGATCAGGAGGTCGGCGGTTCGAATCCCCGCGACGGGGTGAGCTTCTGTTGCTCTGTTCCAGTTCCTGCCAACCTAGCAGTTTGAAAGCATGCCAAAAAGTGCAAGTAGGTAAATAGGTACCGCTCTGGCGGGAAGGTAAATGGCGTTTCCGTGCACTGCTCTGGTTTCGGTGTTCTGTTGCGCCAGAAGCGGTTTAGTCATGCTGGCCACATGACCCGGAAAAACTGTCTGCGGACAAACGTCGGCTCCCTCGGCCTGTAAAGCGAGATGAGCACCGCAACCCCAGAGTCGTTCGTGACTGGACTTAACTGTCAGGGGTCCTTTACCTTTACCTTACTCAGGTGGTTAACAATAGACCCCGATGCAACAGGCAATGCAAAAAGAGCTAAATCGCAACAGGTGTTGACCACCCCCCTTCCAACTGGCCTCCTTTTAAGGTACGAAAACCAGGTCCAAATTAAAAAGGGTTGCAATGCATTTTGAAAGAGTGGGGCTGGATTTGAAAGGTGATGAATACGAGAAGAGCAGGGGTGGCTAGTCCCGGTAGGGCAGAAGTCAGGGAGCCCAACAGTAGGTGGCGCCAGAGCCCATGGCAGGCAGAGTGAACTCATTCTGGCTTTCTTTGTCTCCCTTTTCTTCCACCCTGCTGAGTTCTACAAGGGCAACACTGAGATTGAGGAGGAAGCTGGCAGGCATGTTAAGTGCAATTGTTTAATTCACACTGAAATGGAGAATGCCTGTGTGTGTTGCTGAAAGGGTTTAACGGGAGGATTCCACTGAAGCTAAAAAGAGAAGCAAGAAGAGCTCTCTGAGCTCCTTGATGAGTGGAACCATCAATAATTAGCTGTTATTGTTGTCTGGAAGCCCTGATGTGGTGCTTTAACCTTAGATCACATGAAAGGTATTGAATTGCAAATGCGCCATCTTGGAAGGGTGGTGGCTGCAGTTTATGTTCCCAGGCACTGTGGAAGTACGGATGTGTAAATGAGTCTCCTGAAGAGAGAGAAAACAGTTTCAGGGAAGAAAAAGGATGCTATAAGGAGAGGGGCCCTTTGCTTATAGGTCTGTTTGGAATTATCTTTTATTTCGAAGAATATGAACCTGTGCTGGAATTGCACAAGATATTATATGGAATTATTTGGATGTATTTTTTTTATGTTTTTTGTTCTGTTTTGAGGAAAGCTCTGCAAGTAAAGTTTTGAATGATATCCAATGGTTCTGGACAATGCTTCATTCCAAAAGGAGTCGGTTTTTCAGCATCCAATCACTTCAAGCTGTGCAATATTAATATACAGTGGTCCCTCAACTTACAAGTGACCCGACTTCCGTATTTTTCGAGTTATGAGGGATCAAAGCGGCTGCGCGCCTACGAATTTTTACGACTTCCGAAAGGAAATCGTGGCTGTTTTAGATAGGGTTTCCTCGACTTACGAAGTTTAGATGCGGTTTTTTTCGACCTAAGAATTTTTTTCTCCCAATGTATTCCTATGGGGAATCGACTTACGATTTTTTCCAACCTACGAAAGTCCCGTCGGAACGGATTAAATTCGTAAGTCGAGGGAACCACTGTATTCGATAAGGCATGGCAACCCCCTCAACTGGTTGGAAGTAAGGCAGCAGGAAGGTGAGGGCTGGCCAAGGTTGGTGGAGCAGTGCCTCATTTGGCCCAATTGACCGGCCTCCACTGGGGAGGGGCCTCTTTATTACAGCTAATGGGGAGAGGGAGGGAGCTCAACAGGTGCAGACATGCTAGGAAAGCCCAAAGAAAGTGGTACTACTACTTCCTTTGATCTGGACACTATGGTGGAATCTAGACACATACTAAAAAACATTGTGAAAATGCTTTTTTTAAAAAAATGTTTTGAAAAATATATTGAATTTGCCATAGCTCGCCATCACCATCCAGTGTCCCATTTGTATAATGCACTTTACAACACACTTAAAACGTTTTATTTGCAGCTGAGTCCTAAATTTTTGTTGATGCAACCTAGTGTAGCATTCTTTTGTTGCAGCTGTGTCACATTGTTGACTCGTTTTAAGCTTTTGGTCCACTAAGAACCCCTAGATCCTGCTGAGACCCTTAGAGCAGGCATAGGCAACCTCGGCCCTCCAGATGTTTTGGGACTACAACTCCTATCATCCCTAGCTAACAGGACCAGTGGTCAGGGATGATGGGAATTGTAGTCCCAAAACATCTGGAGGGCTGAGGTTGTCTATGCCTGCCTTAGAGTCTCCTGTTCAGATTGTGTAGGAGAAAATTCAAGGCAGAGGCCGCTGCAAAATTTGTCCAGGTTTTTTTTTATAAAAAAAATGTTGTTGAGGGCGATTCCTAGATTCAAAGCAGTCCGCCCCCCCCCCCGGCAATAATGCAGGTGCTCTCCCTCATCACTCCAGAGAGCTGTGAAGTAGAGAGAGATCTTCTCCCCTTGAGCCTCCGGGCGATAAGCAGGCAAGGGAACTTTGTGTCACAAAACAGCATCTCCCCGGTAACAAACTGTGACAGGTTCATAAAGACCTTTTAATATCTCCGGCTTGGTGGGAGAAGTGCGCTTGCTCTTCCTGCAATGACAGCGGGGAAGGCAAATAAGCCTCTTTCCACTGCTGTCTCTGAAAATCCATGCTTTGCTACGTCTCATCATCTCCTCTGTGCTAGAAAAAGTGATGTCACCCACAGGGTTTTCAAATTGCCAAGTCGCTCAGGTTTCCCCCGCTCCCACGACACACTTTAACCTTGTGAGTACGTTTCCGAGCACAATTCAAAGTGTTGGTGCTGACCTTTAAAGCCCTAAACGGCCTCGGTCCAGTATACCTTAAGGAGCGTCTCCACCCCCATCGTTCTGCCCGGACACTGAGGTCCAGTGCCGAGGGCCTTCTGGCGGTTCCCTCACTGCGAGAAGCAAAGCTACAGGGAACCAGGCAGAGGGCCTTCTCGGTAGTGGCGCCCGCCCTGTGGAACGCCCTCCCATCAGAGGTTAAAGTGATAAACAACTATCCTACATTCAGAAAATACCTGAAGGCAGCCCTGTTTAGGGAAGTTTTTAACTTGTGATTTTGATGTATTTTAATATTTGTTGGAAGCCGCCCAGAGTGGCTGGGGAGCCCCGTTAGATGGGCGGAGTACAAATAAAAAATTATTATTATTATTATTGTGAGGTAAGCTAGGCAGAGAGAGCGGGATTGGCCGAGAATGAGGCTGCTGAACTTCAACTCCCATCATCACCTCTGACCATTGGCCACACTGGCTGGGACAGACGAGAGTTGGAGCCAATCGCCAATCTCCGTATACCCACCACATCCCTCCCTCCCATAGGAGCCAACTCCTAGGGACCATGGGAGGCTTGCCCCCCCCCCACAATAACATATTTGAGGGGGCCGGGCTCCCACAAAGTTGATGGGCATTGCCATTCAAATGGTGTGTGTGCACTGCATCATGTGGTCAATTCTGTGGGGCGGGGCTTACATGGGCCCCCACAATACCGTATTTTTCTGTCTATAACAGGTCGGCAACCTCCGGCCCATGGGCCAGATCTGGCCCACAGAGACCGCTTTACCAGTGCAGCATGGCGCGAGGACTTGCCGAGCGGCGCAGGAAATTGCGTCTGCACATGTCCAGGCGCCGAAAATCGCTTCTGCTCAGGCGCAATTTTCAGCATCTGGGCATGCGCAGAAGCAATTTCTGGCGCCGTGGACATGCACAGACGTGATTTTCGGCTGCGCCAGTCCTGCCCATGGACGATCTCCATGGGAATGATCTGGCCCATTTCCGGTATACCTTGCCGACCCCTGGTCTATAAGACACCCCCATGTATTTGAAGAGAGGCTGCCTTTGAACCTGGAGGTTCACGTCTGTTGCTCATCCATGGAGTTTTCTAATAATTTTCCTCCCTTCTGAATTGCCATGAGTCATCCTGGGGATTAGTTAACTGAACAGTTGCATATACACAAATATATATATATATATTTAAAAAGGCAGCCTCCAGACACCTCCAGCCTGTCGGCATTTTGCAGGCGGTTCCAAGCCCATCCTTGGAAATTTAGGTTTCCACAATTAGAGTGGACTGAATGTTACTCTCATGCAGCGAATTCACTTCAAGCCAAATCTTTCTTGTTACGGTCCATGATACAATAGGAAGCTCATAAAACACATTATAATAGAGCAAAAGAGCATAAAAGAAGTTAGATACAATGCAGCGTGGAGTAAAATAAGGCAGTCAAAGGATGCAATCCTGCCACAAACTCTAAAGGCAAAACAGGGCCGAGTGTGTGGGATCAGGGCCTGGTGAGTTTTGCTCACTGCAGGACAGCATTTGGCCACACTCAGCAGACATTTTGCAATTAGGAATGTGATAGGAAAATGCACTGCAGTTTGGAATTCACAAACAATTAACAGGAAGATGTGTATGCACCCTGCAAGCAATTCAAGATTATTGCTCCTTGTCGTAGAACCACCCTGCTAACAAATCAGAACAAATATGTTGGCATTCGTCTGTCTCAGGAGACAATGGAGGAGTGAGCCTTTGTGGGTAAAGTCGAACTGTTGGAGAGTTACAGCGCCTGCTGTGGCTGTAGAGACCAATACGGGAGAGACATGTTTTGTTGCAGCTGGGGGCAGATGAAGGCGTCTAGTTTCACTGTTACAGATGCACCATGACGTTCCTTCCCTCTGCTCTCTGTCACTAGATCCTGTTTGATAACATTGTATTTTGCAGCATATTGTATATCCCTTTTTTTTTTAATTAATAAAAACTATTTTTTTAAAAATGAAAACGACAACTGGACAAATGCTTCAAAAAGACAGGACGTCGTTTAACCGTTCTAGTTCAGCAACATCTAGAGCAGTGATGGCTAACCTTGACACTCCAGATGTTTTGGGACTACAACTCCCATCATCCCTGACCACTGATCCTGTTAGCTAGGGATGCTGGGAGTTGTAGTTCCAAAACATCTGGAGGGCCAAGGTTAGCCATCACTGAAGAGGGTCAAAGGTTCCACACTCCTGCCCCAGGGCAACACATCCACTTTAAAAATTAAATAAACGACTTGTTGCTGTTTGGAAAGTGATGGGGAAATGCCTTGAAAAGTGCAGGATGAACAAATGACTCCTGGGAAGATGTGGAAACACCCAGCAAGCCAATCAGGATCAGTGCTCATTGTCACAAAACCGTCCCACCAACAAATAGTAAAATCTGGTTATAGTGTAATCCCTAAGTTCTTTTGTGAGCAAATATGGAGGAATTGAGAGGCAGAGGCGCTGCCTTAGCATTATATTATAAGGCAGCTTCCTGTGTTCTCAGGACACTGTAAATTCTCCGCCACCTGGAATCCTTTGAAATGGAAACCTTTTAAAGAAGAGAATTATGGTTCCACTGCAAGTTGCTGAGTATCTGCTTACAGAGTGGAGATGAGTAATTTCACTCAGAGCCAGAAACAGTGGTGTTAAGCGAGAGGCAGAGGAGGCCCGGCTGAATTTCAACGGCTTCCTCCTGAGTTTATGCAAGGAGCACAATTCTTATTAGTCTTCCTTCTGTGTTGGATACTTCAGTCTCTAGATTTGGGGAAGCCCTCCAGCCCAGAGCTACAGGCAAGCTCAGAAACCCAGGCAGGTATAAACAAAGACCAACCGTAGGCATGCATCGAAACCTGTCTGTGCACCCCATGGGCTGGATCCAGACTTAAGTTAAAATTGCACCGTGATCCCACTGAAATCGATGCCACTTAAGCCACTGCCATATGGGGATCGAACCTGCAACCTTGGCATTATCAGCACAATGCTCCAACCAACTGAACTATCCAGCTGGTCCTCACCTGCAAGCAGGTGACGGCTCACCCACGCCACACCTGAAAACCCATGTTCTCTGTTTTCCATTTGTCCTCAGCCGACCTCCGCAGGTCCGTACCTGACTGCTTTGCTACATGAATTGCAAAATATTCGAAACCTGGAGTTAGGGCTTCCAGCACCACAGGTGTTGTTCTCTCCACTCAGTTTTTTCCTTCCCTCCAACCCTCCATCTGCCCTTGGACCCCTGCTTCTTTCTTCAGCAGTGCATACACTCTGAAGTGGGGTGTTCTTCCCCACCAAATGTTGCACAAAAATGGAAATAAAGAAGATTCCCACCTGGATATAAAAAGACTGGTTTCAGGCACTGGGTTCCCAAACTCCCACTTCAGCTGTGGGGAAAGTGATAAAGAATTTATTTCTGGAGCTTTGAACAGTGAAAGTAGACGCTTGAGAACCCGGCTAGCTTCCTTTTCTGCCTTCCACAGGTGTGTGCAGGTATATGATGTTTTCTTTCTCTCTTCTTCATCCCTGATAAAGAACCTACTCCTGAGTTTTCTTCCTTTCTCCCGTCCTCACCTCTAGCAATCTTTGAGGAAGGCCGGGTCTGTAACCCAGCAGAGGTCAAAGAGATAAACAACTATCTGACATTCAGAAAATACCTGAAGGCAGCCCTGTTTAGGGAAGTTTTTAACCTGTGATATTTTAATGTATTTTAATATCTGTTGAAGGCCACCCAGAGTGGCTGGGGAGACCCAGCCAGATGGGTGGGGTACAAATAATAAATTATTATTATTATTATTATTATTATTATTATTATTATTACTGCGTAGAACCCAAATAGGGTCCCAGGTGGTGCTGTGGGTTAAACCACAGAGCCTAGGGCTTGCTGATCAGAAGGTTGGCGGTTCGAATCCCTGCGACGGGGTGAGCTCCCGTTGCTTGGTCCCTGCTCCTGCCCACCTAGCAGTTTGAAAGCACATCGAAGTGCAAGTAGATAAATAGGAACCGCTCTGGCGGGAAGGTAAACAGCGTTTCCGTGCGCTGCTCTGGTTCGCCAGAAGCAGCTTTGTCATGCTGGCCACATGACCCGGAAGGTGTCTGCGGACAAACACCGGCTCCCTCAGCCTATAGAGCGAGATGAGCGCGCAACCCCAGAGTCGGACACGACTGGACCTGATGGTCAGGGGTCCCTTTACCCTTTAGAACCCAAATACCCCCAGGAGAACATTATTGTGCGGTTTTCATCCCGCTGCCAGTAGAGCTGTATAAAACTGCCTCTTGAATAGATTTTGCATATGGCAAAATTCCTGTTTACCTTACCAGACAATGCTTTCAAAGATGCAAACGGTTTCTCTCTTTGCATGTTCCCGATAAGTGGGCTGCTTCCCTTTTCCCTTCACAACAGCAGAATGGAAGAAATAAATAAAGAAAAGAAGAATTAAAGAGAAGTCTGGGATAGAGATGGAAATTGCAAAGACTTGCATTTCTCACCAGGTGCAGGCCACTTACGTTTCAAAAATAAATCTTTTTGCTTTGTGCGCTGAGATGGTGCTTTCCTACTGGGTGGCGGGAATTAATTGGTTACAGAAATGCAAAGATGTGGTCCAAGGAAGTTACCATTGCGTGCCTTGCAAGCTGGGATGCCTCTTCGCAAGCTGATGCCCTCCATATGCTGCTGGAATTGGAATCCAACAACATCTGGAGAGAACCAGGTTGTAAAAGGCAGTCTGAAGTTGAAACTGTCTTCAGCCCAGAATCTTAGGAAAAGCAATGACAAACCTAGACAGCATCTTAAAAAGCAAAGACATCACCTTGCCGACAAAGGTCCATATAGTTAAAGGTATGGTTTTCCCAGTAGTAATGTACGGAAGTGAGAGCTGGACCATAAAGAAGGCTGATCGCCGAAGAATTGATGCTTTTGAATCATGGTGCTGGAGGAGACTCTTGAGAGTCCCATGGACTGCAAGAAGATCAAACCTACGGTATCAATTCTTAGGAAATCAGCCCTGAGTGCTCACTGGAAGGACAGATCCTGAAGCTGAGGCTCCAATACTTTGGCCACCTCATGAGAAGAGAAGACTCCCTGGAAAAGACCCTGATGTTGGGAAAGATGGAGGGCACAAGGAGAAGGGGACGACAGAGGACGAGATGGTTGGACAGTGTTCTCGAAGCCACCAACATGAGTCTGACCAAACTGCGGGAGGCAGTGGAAGACAGGAGTGCCTGGTGTGCTCTGGTCCATGGGGTCATGAAGAGTCGGACACGACTAAACGACTAAACAACAACATTAGCTCCTTCAAAGAGATCTGATCCTATAAAGGTAAAGGTAAAGGGACCCCTGACCATTAGGTCCAGTTGCGGACGACTCTGGGGTTGTGGCGCTCATCTTGCTTTACTGGCCGAGGGAGCCGGCGTACAGCTTCCGGGTCATGTGGCCAGCATGACTAAGCCACTTCTGGCGAACCAGAGCAGCGCACGGAAATGCCGTTTACCTTCCCGCCAGAGTGGTACCTATTTATCTACTTGCACTTTTTGGTGTGCTTTCGAACTGCTAGCTTGGCAGGAGCAGGGACCGAGCAACGGGAGCTCACCCCGTCATGGGGATTCGAACCGCCGACCTTCTGATCGGCAAGCCCTAGGCTCTGTGGTTTAGACCACAGCGCCACCTGCATCCAAGATCCTATAAAAGGACACAGCAAAAGAACCCTAGGCTACTCCTTGCAGGGTGCTGGAGAAGGGCGTATTTCATGATTATCAGCAGCCATATTCAAAGGAAAATTGAAATTTGCCAACAGCATCAGGGGTGGTATATGTGTGGCCCAGATTATGACTGGTCAAAGGTTACCCAGGGAATTTCATCACTGAGCAGAGATTTCATACATTCATTTATTTAACATCGGCAAAAGAAATACATCACAAACTCTGCATTTAAAACCATACCAAAACACTACTACTACTACTACTACTAATCCCACATTTTGGGTAATTAAATAAATCTCTCTAAGCAGTTTACGTTGGCAAAACAACTAAATCAGAAAAAGAAATTGGGCAAAACATAAAAATATATCAACATATATCAAAATGCTTCATAATTACAATAGATCAGAACACTTTCATTCATATTATTCTCCCCCCCCCCTCCACCCAAAAAGACATAATACATTCATAAAAATCAGGTGTGGGGAACCTGTAGCCCTCCAGATGTGATTCAACTAGAATTCCCATTAACCCTGGTCATTGAGGAAAATGACATTTTTAAAAAGTGGCGTTTTAGGGAAAGTTGTTTGCAAAAATGTGCATACTAGACAAAACTTCATTCATGCATGTATATATTAGGAAAAGGTGAGTTGGTTTTTTTAAAATGCACACTGATACAGAAAATGTAGGAAACTGAACTTAAAATGGAAACTATGAGAAAATAAAGAAACCAAAATGCAAATGTTGGCGAGTCCCTAGTTGTGACACAACGAATTCTTGAATGGGGAAAGATTTGGATGGAAGAAACCACAGAATCGGCTGCAGGTGAATTTCACCATAGGAAATGGTGTAAATTTTGGGAATGGGTGGAAATCCTCTGCCTGTGTGTAACTTTTTCACAAACTTTGTCCAAAGCTTTACCAACAGACCTTTCTTCAAACAGACTTTAAACAATAAATGTTACACCCAAATAGTGGCTCACAATCATATGCTCGTCCGAACGTAGGTTCAGCTTCTTACAAATATAAAACGACTTCTTGCTGGCTGCGGAAGCATTGCAATGGAAGAACTGGATTGGTGATGTTTTTGTTCAAAAGCACAGGAAGGCCTTCGTATGCCAAGGATTTTATTTTCAGGATAAACAGGACTCCGTTTTTGCACCTACACACACACACACACACACACACACACACACACACACACACCACTCTTAATTGTTCTCCGAAATGAGGACAGGAGGAAAAAGGGAAACCGGGACATTCTGGGATCAAATCAGAAACTGGGATGGCTTCTGTAATTCCAGGACTGTCCCTGGGAAATAGGGACACTTGGAAGGTATGGACGTATGGCAATGGCCACCAGCTATGAACATAAATGCAAATGCTGAATGGAAAAATATGGGCGCTTGCTGGTGCTTGCTCATGTCCAGAGAATGAGAAGCCTTCGCTGCTGCTGCGGAAGGTAGGGGGTGGCAAAAGGGGTTACACGTACCTTGTGCCACCAGGACTGCCACCTGACAGCCGCGAAAAATGACCTGCTTTTCTTTTTCCGTTTGCTTGCAGCCTGCAAAAGCAGCCTGCAACGCTTGGCCACCTTTTCCATGAGCTCAGCTGTTAATTACAGCAGTGACCCTAATTCTCAAAGCGCTGGTTCTGTGCTCTGGGAAAGAACAAGGCTGCAGTTCTGCTTACACGGCAGTTAATTGGGCTTGGAGTGGGAGGCAGGCAGCGGCTGGCAAGTTGCCCTCTTTGGGGAAGATGGAGCGACAGTAACTGAATTGTTTATGGCCTAAGCCTATAATGCAGGGTTTAAGTCCTACTGTCTTTGGTGGGGTTTACTCCCTCTTGAAGGGCGTTTAGTATTGCCGTTGAAATTTCCCCTTAAAGAAGTTTGGCTTCCTTTTAAGGAAAGGCCCTCCTTTTCCCCTTCCTTCCTTCCTTCCTTCCTTCCTTCCTTCCTTCCTTCCTTCCTTCCTTCCCTTAAAAGCAAAGAAGAATTAAATCTCTAGTGCCTGATTCATCTAAATTGTTGCACTAGTGGAAGCCTCTTCCTCCCCACATGACAATACCCCCCCCCCAAAAAAAAGCTGTGGTGGAGTTGTCAGGAGAACCCCCCAGAGCACAGTGGAGGGAGAGGAAGATTGTTCCATCTGGCAAGGAGAAATGCTTCCGCTGATGGGACAAATGCCTTAGCCTGGAGCTGAATCTATTCAACAAAACTAGGTCCCCTCCTCTCCAAGGCTTTTCCCAAGCAATCTGAGACTGATTCTGTGTGCAGCCAACTTCTTCTCTGCTCTTTTCATGCCTCTTCTGGTTCTGGGGGGGGGGGGAGCTTGTCGCAGCAGGAGGGGGAGACACCCATGCCTTTTCCCCAGCCTGACTCATCTCTGCCTCTTGGCCTCCCTCTCCTGCTTCTGTTTCTGGACTTCTTCTCTCTGCCACAGACTCTCCCAGCTCACTAAGCCCTGTTACATAGTTAGTTTCCAACACCTCCTCTTCCCAATCTTCTCCCTCTTCTCCCCCTGACCAGTCATCATCACTCCCTGGGCTCTGAACGTTCTTCCCTTGTGGATTCCCCAGTGGGTTCCTCTCATTGTTCCTCTGTGTCCAACCAGTTCATGTACTCCAATGACTAGCTATGTTCAAATATATAAAAGGATGTCATATAGAGGCAGGAGAAACGTTGTTTTCTGCTGCTCCTGAGAAGAGGACACGGAGCAATGGATTCAAACTACAAGAAAGAAGATTCCACCTAAACATTAGAAAGAACTTCCTGACAGTAAGAGCTGTTCGACAGTGGAATTTGCTGCCAAGGAGTGTGGTGGAGTCTCCTTCTTTGGAGGTCTTTAAGCAGAGGCTTGACAGCCACCTGTCAGGAATGCTTTGATGGTGTTTCCTGCTTGGCAGGGGGTTGGACTGGATGGCCCTTGGGGTCTCTCCCAACTCTATGATTCTATGATTCTATGACTACAGATCCCATTATTCCTGACCCTTGGCCATGTTGGATGTGGGTGACGGGAGCTGGAATCCTAAGTGTTTACCAAAATTCATTTGGAGAGCCACGGGTTCCCCCACCCCTGTCTTAAAAGTGTGTGAGAGAGGTGGAATCATGGTGAGGTTTTCTTGGCAAACAATTTCAAAGTGTTATGCCGGTGTCATCATTTTGAAGAACACACACACGCCATCTCATCAACCACCCTTCTCCGGGATCGATAACATCGATGTGTTTATTTTATTTTTCTCTTTATGCTTTCCACTGTTTTGATATGCCTTTTTTTTATTAATGTGATGTTTCTAAGGTGACACAATAGCTGTCCTATTAAAAAAACAAAATCAATTCACCTTCTGAATTTCACCGCCTGAGGAATCAAGGCTATTCAGAAAAGTTCAGGACGTGTTTTTTTAGTTAGTTTTTTCTCAGTTGGAGAGACCAGAGTAAGGCAGCAAATTAGGGATGGAGGAGAAATTCGATTCTATTTTCATTTAAAGGCAAACTTATCTACTGGCAGGGACCCAGGTGGCGCTGTGGGTTAAACCACAGAGCCTAGGGCTTGCTGATCAGAAGGTCGGCGGTTCGAATCCCTGTGATGGGGTGAGCTCCCGTTGCTCGGTCCCAGCTCCTGCCCACCTAGCAGTTCGAAAGCACGTCAAAGTGCAAGTAGATAAATAGGAACCGCTCTGGTGGGAAGGTAAACGGTGTTTCCGTGCGCTGCTCTAGTTCGCCAGAAGCGGATTTGTCATGCTGGCCACATGACCCGGAAGCTGTACGCCAGCTCTCGGCCAATAAAGCGAGATAAGGGCCGCAACCCCAGAGTCAGACAAGACTGGACCTAATGGTCAGGGGTCCCTTTACCTTTATCTACTGGCACTTTCTGAAACATCATGGAAACTAAAACAGAGCTATCCTTTGAAATTCATACTTCTCTGAATTTTGCAATGAATATCTCCAGCCACGTAATTTGACACAATGTGCATACACTAGGGTAGTCTGTGAATAATAGCGCATATAATAGTGAAAAACAATGCACAAAAATACCATTATATTTGGGAAAATGTGTACAATAGGCAAAACTGCATACGAAAATGTGTCTATTGGGGGAAAATTGCACTAAGATGTTGACAAACCTTCGTGAGGACATAAAAAAAAAGAGAGAATAATTCACAAACATTTGCAGAGATGTAGCAGACTGAACCTTATGGTGGAAAATGAGAAATGAAAAGAATCCGACTGTCACCCCCCCCCCCCATTCCTAAAAAACAGGTCTCTTTTATTCTGAGCTTCAAATCTTTCTTGGAAGAGAACATTCACATCACGCCAAGCACCATTTTGTAGCTTTAAAAATCTGCCGTCTGCTTTGGGCCCTTAGAGATGCAACCTCTGGTGGTTTTCTGTGGCTGCCAGAACTGAGTTGAAAAATCAGGAATGGGAGCAGGAGGCGGAGGGAGAGAAGATGCCACCTCAATGCCCTCTCACTAGAGCGTTGACAATGTTTACCTTGGGGCTTGAAGACACATTTAGAAGTAGGTCGCTCCTCTCCATTCTCATTTCCCTTTTGCTAAAGTCAGGTGGTCTCCCGCGAGCCAATCAAAGGCCTGGAGCTCACTCATTGAAGAGTATTGCTTTCAAACAGAACAGGATTGAGCCGGAGGATTTCTGCTCCTCTGCGAAATGGACACATGCCGATACGCTTTAGAAAATCTCAGCTGAAGGCAACTGTCCTCACGGTCTGATGGCGCTGGCTCAGGGGCTGGTCCCGGGACAAGAGGCTTTGCCACTGAGCTTGCCCACTCGCCCTGCAGGAATCTGGAGGCGCATGCGCTCTCCTGTCCGACCTTCCAACAACCACATGCACGTGTTTGAATTTGCAGCATGGGATGTAGTGCGTGCCATCGTTCGCCAGCATGATCACGCAATCGCCAGCAGAGGTCTTCCCATGGGGGGGCGGGGGGGGCTGGCTCAATACATGAGCCAAGCACTGTGTACTTTAACCCATTGTTCACATTACACCAACATGCAGCACATGGAAGTATGTAGCTGCAGAGAGCCTTGAACTCAGTCCTTCTGGAGCCTTCCTCTGAGGAAAAGCATACTTGTGGCTGAATACTAAACGTGAGCAGAGTGTTGCCGTTGCTTCAGCAACAGTCTCCTTCCTTCCTTCCTTCCTTCCTTCCTTCCTTCCTTCCTTCCTTCCTTCCTTCCTTCCTTCCTTCCTTCCTTCCTCTGTCCCAATTGCAAGCTCCTCCTTCACAGGGATGCGGGTGGCGCTGTGGGTTAAACCACAGAGCCTAGGGCTTGCCGATCAGAGGGTCCGCGGTTCGAATCCCCGCGACGGGGTGAGCTCCCATTGTTCAGTCCCTGCTCCTGCCAACCTAGCAGTTCGAAAGCATGTCAAAGTGCAAGTAGATAAATAGGTACCACTGCAGCGGGAAGGTAAACGGCGTTTCCGTGCGCTGCTCTGGTTCTCCAGAAGCAGCTTAGTCCTGCTGGCCACATGACACGGAAGCTGTACGCCGGCTCCCTTGGCCAATAAAACAAGATGAGTGCCGCAACCCCAGAGTCTTCTGCGACTGGACCTAACGGTCAGGGGTCCCTTTACCTTTACCTTCACTGAAAGGTGCCTTTTTAGTCGAAGGGGCCCAGCCTGCTCCAGGCATCTTTTACTCCAAAGGAGTGTGGGAGAGACTCTGGTGGTTGTGTGGCTTCTGCCATGGAGTCATCGGAGTCAGAACATGGCAGGCTGAAGAGGCGCTGCTACCATGGACTCGGCCTGCATCCAGAGCTGGCATTGAGTTCAATTCTCCTTCTGACTCAGAATCCTTGATCTGACCCTCTGAAGAAGACTGTGAGGGGAAACCTCACAGAGAAAGGGAATGAATGAAGGTCGAAGGCACCATTTTAAACTCCTACGGGAGGAAAAGGCGTCACTCTCCCGCCAGAAGAAGCGGCGCCGATTAAAAAAAAAGGCACGATTGTGTTCTAGAAACTTGGGAGGGCTTTTGTTACGATGAACTCCCTTTGCACTTTATAAATTAACACGCAAACACGGCTGGAGAGAGAACAGAAGAGGATGGCTGCGGCAGAGAGCAATTTCCAAAAGAATCCGGTTCCTTGCTGAAAGGCTGTTGTTCAGATGCCCACAGTTGCTCAGAGGAGCTTTTGTTTTGAGAGAGGGGTCACTTCAGGTCCCTGAGCTCGGCTGCTTTGGGTGAGTTAGCAGAAAAGGAGCCGCAGGAGGGACGTCCTCAGAATCCATAATAAGGAACGAAGATCCTGCCTGGGCTCAGGGAAAACTTCCACAGCGGATGGAGTTGAGGGAGAACTCTGTGGGAAGGTCATGCCAGAGATTTCTGGGTCAGAACCCAAATGGCACCCACCTGCTCCCATGGGATCATAAGTGGTTTGCCAAATAGGTTGCGGCCCTTAGCCTAGCTTCCCAGCAGGTGGGCTATGTGGGTTCCTGGGAGGGAAAGCAGAAGAGGTAAGGCAGAAGGAAGCCAGATGCTTCTACTAATCTGCTCCACAGGGACATGACTTGCTGGAGAGTGTTGCTGAGATCTGCCGTTTCCTTTAACAGGGACACAGGTGGCGCTGTGGTCCGTACCACTGAGCCTCTTGAGCTTGCCGGTCAGAAGGTCAAATCCGTGTGACAGCTCCCGTTGCTTTGTCCCAGCTCCTGCCAACCTAGCAGTTTGAACGCATACCAGCACGAGTAGATAAATAGGTGCTGCGGCGGCGGGAAGGTAAACGGCCTTTCCGTGTGCTCTGGTTTCCGTCACGGTGTCCCGTTGTGCCAGAAGTGGTTTAGACATGCTGGCCACATGACCCAGAAAGCTGTCTGTGGACAAACGCCAGCTCCCTTGGCCTGAAAGTGGATATGAGCGCTGCACCCCATAGTTCAGGGGTAGGCAACCTAAGACCCGTGGGCTGGATGCAGCCCAATCGCCTTCTCAATTCGGCCCTCGGACGGTCCGGGAATCAGCGTGTTTTTACATGAGTAGAATGTGTCCTTTTATTTAAAATGCATCTCTGAGTTATTTATGGGGCATAGGAATTCGTTCACATTTTTTTTCAAAAGATAGTCCAGCCCACCACATGCTCTGAGGGACGGTGGCCCGGCCCACAGCTGGAAAAGGTTGCTGACCCCTGCCATAGTCGATTTCAACTGGACTTAACCGCCCAGGGGTCCTTTGCCTTTACTTTTACCTTCCTTGAACACAGCACTGACTTCACTGATGATAACAACAACAACAACAACAATTTATTATTTGTACCCCGCCCATCTGGCCGGGTCTCCCCAGCCACTCTGGGCGGCTTCCAACAAATATCAAAATATATTAAAATATCACAGGTTAAAAACTTCCCTAAACAGGGCTGCCTTCACGTATTTTCTAAAGGTCATGTAGTTGTTTATCGCTTTGACCTCTGCTGGGAGGGTGTTCCACAGGGCGGGCGCCACTACCGAGAAGGCCCTCTGCCTGGTTCCCTGTAGCTTTGCTTCTCGCAGGGAGGGAACCACCAGAAGGCCCTCAGTACTGGATCTCAGTGTCCGGGCTGAACGGTGGGGGTGGAGACGCTCCTTCAGGTATACAGGACCGAGGCCGTACACTGACAACAGAGTCCTGCATCTTTTGTGCTCACCTGCATCTGACTCCAACCCTGACACCTGGGTTGCATAGAAAGGGATCAAGACCTTCATGTTGTCCACAGGACTGAGGATCCTCACCCCTCTTTTATTGAAATAACTGGGTATGCCCATTGCCACCCCCATAGCTTGCCACCAACAGCCAGCTCAATTTCGATGTCTCAAGGAGTCCCACCTGCACAGAGCCCTTATTTATCCCCCTGATCCTAGGCACGGGGAAGAGAGCTAATAATTAAACCAATGTCCCTTACAGCAACATGTCCTACATGTCCTCTTTGGAACATGGTAAAAATCCATCGCCTCCTTCCACAAAGGCGTCTGCTGACTTTTGCTTTGCAATCACATAACAGTCTTTGGTCCCTCCAGGCCTCTAACATTGCAAAATCAATCGCTTTCCAATATTCTGGCAGATGCGCGGCTCGCTGTCAGCCAAAAGCAGTGACGTTAATCGGTCCCCGTTGAGTTACAGATTTCTGTTGCAGGGTAACTCAGTAAGAAGCATCTTCCATACTTAGGTGTGCAGACGGTTTTGTTTTTAAAACTGAAACGTTCCGTCGGAATTTTTTTCTCTTCCCAAAAGCCAATAAGTAACTTAGGGAAGTCTGAGCATTCTCCTGCTGTCTGTCCGGCGCTTGCGAGACATAGGAATGCAGGGAGTTGCATTATGCAGAGTCAAAGGTTTCAGACACAGGCTTTCCCCATCCTGCCTGGAGACACTGCCACATACTGAACCGGAGACCTTCTGCATTCAAGACAGATGCTCTGCCATCGGAGCAGCTTGGAGTGCGTTTCGATCTCGGAACCAAGGTTCAGGAAGGATGTCGTTGGCACCCAGAGAACACCAAAGACAAAAAAGTGGTTCAACCCCCCCCTCTGTTTTCATATTTCCCTGTGTCTGGTTCAGAAAGGCAAATTATCGACTGTGGAAACTGAGAGCATTTCAGGTACGTGATTTGCACTCGCAGCACTTTCTGGTCACACAGTGACCCTAATACACAATAGACAACGGTCAACTTCCATCACACCCGCACCACATGCTGAAAGCACATGGTTTCCCCCAAGGAATTCTGGGAGCTGTAGCTTTCCCTTTATAGACCTACATTTCCCAGCACTCTTAACAAACTGCAGTTCCCAGGATGCTTTGGGGGAAGTAAAATAGTGTGTGGCCTAAGTTAGAGTAGATCCCCTGAAAGCCCTGTTCTTGGGTAAACAGAGAAGGTGTCATGGGCCCTTCCAGACATCCTTTTTATGGTGCAATTAGGATGCCTTGTGCTCATGATGTTATGGGGCATGTATACGCAATTCCGCTTTCAATACTGATCGCACCGGCAAAAATTCTGGAGAGACCATACTGCCTAATTTCCAGTTAGTGCATGCTCCATACTTTCCTGTTGAAGTCCTGCAACTTTTCATACCACAGGTCTTCCTATATATATATGTTGTTGTTGTTTAGTCCTTTAGTCGTGTCCGACTCTTCGTGACCCCATGGACCAGAGCATGCCAGGCACTCCTGTTTTCCACTGCCTCACACAGTTTGGTCAGACTCATGTTGGTAACTTCAAGAACACTGTCCAACACACACACACACACACACACACACACACACACACACACACACACACACACACATATATATATATATGGAAGCATGGCAGAAAAAAAACTAGTAAAGAGGAAGGATATGTGGATGGACAATACTAATGCATTGTTATTGTGTAAGTGACATGTGACAGAGTACACTTGGACTGGCAGACTATACTAGGAGTGGGGGAGAAACTCAAGTCAGTTTGTTCTTGAAGGCAAACCTGCCTTTTCAGAAACAATGGATGAGCTGAAAGGTAGCCATCCTTCAAAACCCACTGTGATGGCCTGGGATTCAGACTCAGATGCCGAACCTGAGGGATCCCAGCCTGCACAGAATTCCCTGCCTCCAGAACCAGCAGAGCCGGGCTGAGTCGCAAGGGTCCTCACCTGTGCTGGATCTTCAGGTGCAGGCATCTGCTGAGTCTGCTCTGGCTCCTGATGGGATGGAGGACCCATTGCCTGCAGGTGCTCCACTCCCAGCCCTGTCAGGGGAAGCTGAGGTTGCCTCTGGGTCCGGTAACCCTCCAGCCTCTCCTGAGCTGCAGAGGCTCAGGGCAGAGAGGCGAAGGGAACTGAGTTCCCGCAGGAGGAGTGCTTGCCTCCAAGCCAGGAGAGGCGAGTCACCAGAGGATCGGGGCCGCCCTATGTCTTGGGGCAGATAAGAGCCGGCCAGCCCCAGCCCCAAGTTGCAGGAGCAACATTGTTGGTGACCAGTTTCTGCCAGTGTTCCTACTTGAAACCTGTCCTGCTTTCCTGCCTGAGCTCCTGACCCGCCCTGGTTCCCTGCTTGCTTGCCTACCTGTTCCTGACTTCGCCTGACTCCCTGCCCTGCACCCAGCTACTACGGACTGCCTTTACATTGCACCTCTGACCACGGACCGGACTTAGACCTCGCCTTTCAGGTAACCCACGGGACCAGCACACCCACGCTTCTCCGAATTTTGCAATCCAGTTCTCCAGCCATGCACTGTGCACTAAAGTTGTTTAAGGTGTGCATCTAGGGAACTGCATATCTTGGCGATGGATAAATTTCAAAATGCACATCAGGGGGAAATCGCTTGCCAAAAACGTGTTTCTTAGGAGACATTTGCACCAAAACGGTGGTGGATTTTCACAGGGGCTTTTCAGAAAAACAAATTTGCAAGCTGAAATGTGGAGGACCGAACTTAAGATTGGGGAAATGAGCCAGGGAGAGAAAACCGAAATGGACCGATTCTCCCACCTTTGGCCCACGCGAACGCTTGCCCAAGAAACAAAGGCAGGCAAGAGCATCCTTCCAACTCCCAGGCCAGGCCAAGGCATGTAAGGAAGCCATTGCCTGCTCTAGACTTTTTCCACATCAAAAGGAAATGAAAAGCTCTGCTTTGCAGAAGCTCAGACAGGTTGTCTAGGCTGCGAGAGTCATTACATATTAATAGGCTCTAAAAATATTCCAAATCCCCATTTCTGTGCATGAAATCTGCTCTCGGCAGATGGATTTTACCCTTGCAAGCGAATCTGGGAATCAGCTCTGGAGAAGACTGTCTCTGGCTAAGGAGCCTTTCAAACTTCTGTGATCTATTTTTCCCTGAAACCCCATGAGCTTTCCTGCTTATCGGTTTCCCAGACGAGATTCCCTCTGCACCTCTCGATATAACTTGCATCGCCAGCAGCGAGAGGCAGATGGACTCGGAGGGGGAGCGATACCCAGCCTGGCTTGCCGGGGGGGGGGGGGAGATAAATAATTTAAACTTCCATTAAAGAAGAATCTTTGGATGCCATGAAAGTTTAACGGTGTGGGTCTCTACGTGTGCATTAAGGCAGTGCACACAAATGTTGTTTCTCTGCTGCTGCCGTGTGCAAAGGTGAATTTGTCACGTATGCAATAGTTGATAGTTGGAACTCAGGGTGCTGCCTTAGACTGAGTCAGACCACAGGTGCATCTACAACAGGTGTGGTGGACCTGTGGCCCTCCAGTGGTGGCTGCACTACAACTCCCATCACCCCTGGGCATTGGCCATGCTTGCTGGGGCTGGTGGGAGTTGTAATTTGGGGACATCAGGAGCCCCACAGGTTCCCCAGCCCTGCTGTAACAGCACCACCCGAACCACGACTACTCAGAAGTAGGAATGGGGGTGCAGAGAGAGATCCAATCTGTTTGCATTTAAATCTATACTTTCAGAAGCAAGACGCAACTGAAACAAAGCCTTCCTTTGAAATTCACACTTCTCTGAATTTTTTTGCAATACGGTTTCCCAGCCATGTCATTTTTTCCTCTGGGTGAATGTTTCCGTTTGGATGGTTTCCGCACAGTGGCGGAGCTTCATTCTCTGGCACCAGGGGTGGCGAACAAGCGGGGGCGGGGCTGGCACACGTCCTGGGGGCGGAGCGTGCCACCCAAAGGGGCGGGGCATGCATACTGGGGGCGTGGCGTGCCGCCCGCAGGGGCGTGGTGAGCGTTCTGGGGGAGGAGTGCGCCAACCACGGGGGCAGGGCGCACAGACTGCGGGGGCGGGGCACCCAGCGCGGGGGGGCAGCTGGAACCCCCCCAGATTGCGGCAATGGGGGCGGTGTGCTCCCATCGCCCCCACATTCCTCCGGCTCTGTTTCTGCACATGCTGTAGAGGAGAGTGAGGAGCAGATGGGGCTCATCAACCTGGGAAGGGAGCCCATCTAGGAGAAGGGAAACTCTGATCCTAAACCTCTGCTGCCTCGTGGGATATCTTCAGGAGATGAAAAGGTTCAGGAGTAAATGCTACAAAAATCCAGAGCGGAGTCACTATTAAATTATTATTGTACGCCTCCTTCCTGCAACTCCTGCAGCCAAGCAGCTGCCCAATGTCTTGCTCTGCTTTCCTTTGGACCACATCAGTGCATAGCTGTCAACCCTCCCTTTTTTGGTGGGAAACTCCCTTATTCCAATGCCGTTTCCCGCTGCTATCCCGGATTGTTGATATCCCTTAAATTCCCCGGATTTCAAAGGAAGCAGCTCCTCTCCCTCCCTGCCAGCCAGGGAGGTTCCTCAGCTGCGTTACTCGGCTGCCAATAAGGAGTCTGAGACCGACTGGGGGCGGAGCTTGCATGCCTTGTGCATCCAGACCCTCACGCCCAACCAGACAGACAGCCTGCCTGCCGTCTATGCGCTCGCTCTTTCGCTCACCCGTTCGCGCGCAGCCTCTGGAGCGCAGCAGGGTGGCGAGGCTACTTGGTGCCATTGCACCGCCCTCTTGGCATCCCTTATTTTCAAATCCAAAAGTTTGGAAAAATCCCTTATTTTCAAATCCGAAAGTTTGAAAAAATCCCTTATTTTCAAATCCGAAAGTTGACAGCTATGCATCAGTGAGGCTAAGAGGGGTGTCCTATTGTCTGGGCAGTCCAGAACCTCTGTACACACTGCCCAAGCTTCTGCCCTAGGTAGGTCACTTCTGTGCTGCTAGCGCAATGGTTTGACTTCACCCGTGGAGGCGCGCTCCATTGTCTCTCAAGGCAGACAGATGCCAACAGCAACAATGCCACCATCATGGAGGACCCCATTGCCATCATGCTACAAGATCCTTTTACCCGGAGATGCCAGCTTGAGTTATTCCAGCAGGGTGCGCTTTCAGATAACGTGAAACCAAAACGAGGTCCTAATACCCTGGGTGGTAGGGAACCGTATTTCAGCATGGGGGCCACAGGCAAACTCCCAGAGGGCCGCAGTACCAGTAGTGTACTTTTGCTGGAAGCAAAAGCAGCCTGGAAAACTGAAGCCGAGTCTTGTCATTAGGCACAATGTGGCCTCTTCTACGCGGAAGCAGTCAGCACCGTGCCAAATCGGATCACGGCAATTCGGAATATCTGGGGACTCTAATAACCGCGGCGAGCGAAAACACGGAAACAGATTGGACGCCTGTCCCCGTCTCCTTATTAGCTTTGCTCCCGAAGCATGACAGATGCTAAACTCATCAGCTTTGCCCAGAGGTATTCCTTTGTCATGAGCATCTCAGAGCTTATACCCTCATTAAGTTAAACTTGCATGATGAATATTGAGTGTGGCAGTTCGACAGACAGCGCTTATGCGAGAAGCTGGCTCCATTGAATTCCCACATTTGAGGGAGGGGAGATTTTGCAGGTTGGTTGTTGTTTTTTTAACACATTGCTGAGAGTTCGCTGGACACTCACACCACACTTACGTGACCACCTCTGTGGGAAATTGCAATATGCAGCCACGCGTGGACTAAGGCATCATTCACCAACCTGGCGTCTATACACACACACACACACACACACACACACACACACACACACACACTTTTGACATGCAAGGGGCATTTTCAGAGTTCAAGCACACATTCCAAACAGGAAAATTCACTTGGGAGGCAAAGCAGTGTCACAGTGAAAGGCGTGGCCGGGGCGGAGTTTCAAGGGCCAGGTGGGAAGGCCTGGAGGGCCGCAATGGTCTGACTCAGGACAAGGTGGAATTCCTCCGTATATAAGGAATGCAGGGACGTCTTAGCCATAGAGGCTAGTGGCGCGGTGAACCATGGCGCGCAGCGATCAGCCTTCATCCCTCCCTCCCTCCCTCCCTCCGTCCGCCCCTCTCCGGCTAGTGTGTGTGCCCTGCCCGGGAGGCGGGCACGATCCCCGGCGGCCACCCCTCCTCTCGGTTGCTGCTGCCCGCCCGGAGGGAAAGGTGGGTGTGGGGGGCGCCAGAGGGATCCTTGCACCAGGGGGCCAGATAGGCTTAAGACAGCCCTGAAGGAATGCCAGGCCAAAGACCTGACTTCCCCAGCATGCAGTCTCCAACGCAGAACAGCTGGAAGATTCCCATCTCTTTCCACCAAGCGATCAAAACTGTCCTTGCAGGGTGAGATGCTGCAAAAAGAGGGAAAATGGGTCAGAAAATGCCGGCTGCCGAGGGAGTGATGCTGGAGCCAAACCAGCAAGCTTTAATTAGAAGGGTGCTCTTTTTTTGGAAGCTGCCTCTCCCTGAGATGCCGCGCTCAGCAAACAGGGGGAGGAGAGCCTGGAGGAGCTGAGAATGGCAGCCCTACGCCAGAAAGGATGGGGGTGCTGATATAACTGAGTGTTATTGCAAAAAGAGGAGATCTGAAGCAGGGAAAGAGCTTCAGAGCCTCCCGAGGGACATACGCCAAGCCAGTGGTGGGTGGGGCCAGGGATGAAAGTGAGCAGGACACCAGGTGTACAATTCACCTCTGTGCAATTGGCTGGTTTTTACAGGTGTGCAATAAAAGGGACATTCATAGGGGGCAGGAGGTTGGTGGGGCAGTTTGAACTGGATTATTTTCCTGGCTTTAAGGACAATCAATATGGACATGGTTACCGGCATGAGTGATTAATAAGGATTAATAAGGAATATTAATTTTAAATGATAAGTAAGAGGAGAACAATAGGGCTGAATACTCTGAGATCAAAGGGAGGAAAGATGGGAAGAACATGGGGAAAGAGCAGAAGTACCTGGATGCCTAGGTGTGAATTTAGGACCAATAAGTAATTTTACCTATGTACTTGACGATGATTTAAAAGAGGTATGAATCTGTTAAAGAGGATTTATTATGAATTCAACAGTGGGGGACTCAAGGAAGTCAATTGAAATATGAAATTGAGAAAAATAGAGATGCCTGGCCCACAGAATTGGGCCAGGCCCAAGCAATGTTATGGAAAATATTAGCAAGGTTAAATGTATAATGACTATGTATACCTCTGTGAGAGGGGGGGATGGATCTTGGCTTCCCACGGTGAGAGGGGGGAAGTATGAAAATTTAACTGTCATGTTATGTGCTTTAAAAATTGAAAAAACCAATAAAAATTATTTATTTATTTTTAAAGGAGGTTGGTGGGGCAGTGTCCCCTTTGGCCCTGGAGATCGGCACCATGCATTTAAAGCATACCCAATGCCCATTCAAGGTATGTGGCTCCCCCCCCCCAAAGAATTCTGGGAACTGTCGACAGAGGTGTAGGAAGGGGGTGCGGTGGAGGCGGTCCGCCCCAGGTGTCATCGCTGAGGGGGGTGACATTTGGCGCTCCACAAGGGCCAAAATGTCTTGGGCTGGTCCTGCCCGGTTCCTCTGTTCTATGTGCAGAGCGCTTCTCTGGCTACATGCCTGCATAAATCAGTTAAGGACACCGAGCAAGATCAGTTAAAAGAGGCAGCTGCACCTCCAGCATTCAGTATACCACAGGACACAACTTCTTGCTCTTTATGGGATCGAAAGAGATGCTGCTGCTTTGACCCTGAAGTTTGGAGGCCCAAATGAGGCACAGGGAGCTGTTTCTTTTTTAATTATTATTATATTTATTGGCATTTTCATTTTCAAAAAACACCGTGTGATTTTACGTAACTTTACATCTATATATATAAAATCGTTCAAGTTGGATGTTTGTTAACAATCACCTTTCTCCGTAACCCCTTGATTGATTCCGTTCAAATTTGGACACAACGTTCCATGCCCATATGGGAGTGATCATATGTACTTACATTGCACAAATACCACACCTTTCCCAGGTAAAAATGTGATTTTGTGCAAAAAATAGTGCCCTCCAGTGGATGTTAAACAGCACCGCACAACACACCTGTTTCTGACCCCTCCTCCTCCTTTCCTGACATCACTACCACAATCCAATCGACAGACAGACCGCCCACAAACACTACTGCTGGCTCCGCCGGTGGGTATAGAGCCACGCCGGGAGGAATAGCCATGTTCGCGGTTTGCAACGCTACCTCAACCGGCTGTAGAGAGAGGCCGGATGACAACGCCGCTACTCACATTTCGAGCCAGATACCACACCTTCCAGAGATACAAACCTGTTCCTATAAAAACAAACATACAGTCCACCACTACACGTCAACAACATCGAACAAGGCCATTGACAAAATCAGGCCTTAGAACCTCATAGACTAAAATAGTAGTAATAAACAATTGTAGAAACGAAGACAAAAACAGGAGGGGCAAACGGAGAACACATAGACTGAACTTCAATGAGATAAGTTGTAAGTAAACATACCCTTTCTCTTTCATACTGTATCTTACTTTTGCATTTCACCAAATCAGCCACAGCAAGGCGTGGCCGGGTCAGCTAGTTACCTATATTCTGACTCTCTCGAGTCGACGACTTCCTGCCATCTCTCCCAACTGACTTTCTAACTTCCAACTACAATTTCATCTGCATTTCTCATTCCCCTCATCTACCTTTCCTTTAACTTTGAAATTCCCTATCATTGTAAATAATTTTCTAATTTTAACTGACAAACCTTTGAGCCAGTCCTGTTAGTGTTGTTAAGTGTTTACAATGTTCTTTCAAATAAATAATAAATTTACTCCAGTCTTTTTCAAACTGTTGGTCTCGCTGGTCTCAGATTTTCCCGGACAGTCTTGCCAGCTCTGTATACAGAGGAGCCACAGGGAGCTGTTTCAATGGCTCCGGGGTGATGGCTGGCTGGGAAAGGAAGGAATATTTTCCCGGTCAGCAGCAAATCCTTCACGTCGGGGCATGCATGTGGCCTCATTTTCCCAGAGACGAGGCTGTGGCTTGAATGTTTTAGCATGAAAGACATTGCAAATCCTAGCAAATCATGATGCTCCTGCTGTCATATTAAAACAGCCAGAAACCAGCCCATTGATGACGCTAACATACCTTAGCTGTAAATAGGGTTTTCATTTTTTATTTTAATTGCCTGATGCAGCTGCTGCTGAGGCGTGCCTGGAGGAGAGAAGCAAAACCGGCGTTTCTCAAGGCTGCGAATGAAGAGTCATAAGTGTGATCCCAACATGACCCTTGCGCATAGCTGTCAACCCTCCCTTTTTTTGCGGGAAACTCCCTTATTCCAATGCCGTTTCCCGCTGCTATCCCGGATTGTTGATATCCCTTAAATTTCCCGGATTTCAAAGGAAGCAGCTCCTCTCCCTCCCTGCCGGCCAGGGAGGCTCGTCAGCTGCATTGCTCGGCTGCCAATAAGGAGTCTGAGACTGACTGGGGGCGGAGCTTGCAGGCCTTGTGCAGCCAGACCCTCACGCCCAACCAGACAGCAAGCCTGTCTGCCGTCTATGCGCTCGCTCTTTTGCTCACCCGTTCGCGCGCAGCCTCTGGAGCGCAGGTTGGCGAGGCTACTTGGTGCCATTGCACCGCCCTCTTGGCATCCCTTATTTTCAAATCCGAAAGTTGACAGCTATGCCCTTGCGTGTGTGCATGTGTGCATGCTTCCGGTGGACGGGAGCTTTCTCCCAAGCAATTTGGGATGGGATATTTTAATGGAAAACTCCCTGGATGTACTTCTTGAAACAATATGTGAATAGAAGCAGCACTATGTTTTCAGATTTGCAGTTCTCTGAATTTTGCAATGCAGTTCCCCAACCAAGCAGTGCAGAATCTGAGCCATCTCAAGCTCTTTTTTATGCAGTCTTATTAGAACCATAGAATTTTAGAATTGGAAGGGACCAGGAGGAACATCTAGTCCAAACTCCTGCAATGCAGGAATATGCAGTTGTCCCATCGTTCAGCCCAGAAACTGAGGTCCAGCTCCGAGGGCCTTCTGGGGGTTCCCTCACTGCAAGAAGTGAGGTTGCAGGGAACCAGGCAGAGGGCCTTCTCGGTGGTGGCGCCCACCCTGTGGAGCACCCTCCCATCAGATGTCAAGGAAATAAACAACTATCTGACTTTTAGAAGACATCTGAAGGCAGCCCTGTTTAGGGAAGTTGTTAATATTTGAAGTTTTGTTCTGTTTTTAGTGTTCTGTTGGGAGCCGCCCAGAGTGGCTGGGGAAACCCAGCCAGATGGGCATGGTATTATTATTATTATTATTATTATTATTATTATTATTAGGATCTAACCTGTAACCTTGGCTTTATCAGCACCACACTCTAACCAGCTGAGCTATCCAGGCTGTTTATTATGTAGTTATAGTGAGTTAGATCAGGTTTCCCCAACCTGGTGCCCTCTAGATGTTTTTGGACTGGGCCCCTGGGCCCATCTATGATCAGTAAATGCAGGGGACAGGTTTGTTGTGCAGTTGGGGGTGGATAGGGAATGGGGACAAGTTAAATCATGTCACGACAGTTGATAGTGTTTACCCAACACCCTCCAAACTCAGATTCCAAGAAATCAGCTACGGCACTTAGATTAATCAAGGTAATTATATTCATAGCAATCATTTAGATTCTACGAGCATCGCAGAGGATAAATCAAATTTCTTCCACAGAATATTTTATGCGGCTGAATGCCTGGGGATTACTTCAGCCTCTTCATTCTGTTTGTCCTCCTCTTTGCATGAATTGGAATTGAAAGTCGTGTTGAGGAAGATTAGCACTCCTCAAATGCGCACCAGGACTGCTGCGTCACTGACTGTTTCCCTGGGGGGAAATTCTGCTCTAGGCCAAGACGAGCCCAGCAATGGCTATTGCAAAGCATGACAATTTTGTTACTTGAGGCCGGCTGGCCTCTTGGACGAGTGAAATACTTGTCCACAGCTCTGAATCATTGCTTCTCTGCATCCTTTGCCATGCAAGATGAATGAATTAGGAAGAGAGTTCAAGGACACATCCCCAGCCAGACAAAAACACCCAAGAAGGGTGTGGATCTGGGCTGCTGACAGGAGGGAGCCAGCAGTAAATCACACCAAGCAAGTTGGAATTAACTCTTTATTAGCAAAACCAGGATCTGCATAGGAGTGCCAGGCCTAATGAGCAGAGCAACTCAACTCTGGCAGGTCTTGCCCCCATGAAGTGCCGTATTTTTCTGTGTATAAGACTCCCCCATGTATAAGATGCCCTCTATTTTTGGGGACTCAGATTTAAGAAAATGGGGGGAGGTGGCTCAGAGTTGTTGAGTTTTTTGGGGGGGATTGCACAGGGTTGTTGAGCTTTTTTTTTTACGGGGGATTGCTAAAAATCGCTCACCCGCATACGACGCAAAATCTGCCTCTCGTCTGTCCTCTCGCTGGCAGAAGATGCCAATCGCCCGCCCAATTGCCGCAGCGCCAGCCAATCAACAACAGCCGTTGACGCAGCAACCAATAACATTGCCAATAGCTGTTGACAGCTGCGGCAGCAACCAATCAAATGTCCACCCTATGCACTATCCATGTATAAGACAACCCCCACTTTTTAGCATAATTTTTAAAGGGAAAAAAAACCTAGTCTTATACACGGAAAAGTACAGTAGATGCCAAGACTGAAGGTCCCTTACTACCTGTTGTAGAGTGTGTTAATGATTTCAGCAAGTGATTTCAGTTCTCTGACATAGCAGGCAGGAGACAGCGTCTTCATGTAACAACTCTTTATTCAGGCAAACAAGACTTAGGGAACTGAGGGTAGGGAAGCTACATTTATAGGGACAGAGGACTGACTAGGAAAAGATACATTTTGGAGGGAACAATCTCAATCAATCACACAGCTGCTTTTTGGTGGGAACCAATAAGACTGAGGATCCCAATGCAGCAACTTGAATGCACCAATAGTAACTGTTCCTTCTGGGACAGGAAGGCAGTTACTTTACCCTAATGTGATTACAGACAATAGTAATACAGATATGACAACACTCTGAATCAATACACAACACTACCTACAGCTGCCTAGGCCCCCTCCTGTCCCCCACTTAGCCATGAAGCTCGCTGGGTGAAACCTTGGGCCAGTCACTGCCTCTCAGCCTAGCCTACCTCGCAGGGTTGTTGTGGGGACGAAATGAGGGGAGGGAGAACCATGTATGCCATTTTGGGCCCCTTGGAGAAGAAAGTAGCCTGTAAATGCAGTAAATAAATAACAAACAAATAAACTATCACAAGCAAACAAAAGAGCAAACAAAAAAACCCAGCGGCACCTGGTGAGAGTCTGAAGGGCTCGTCAAAGAGACCTGGAGGTCTCCGACCCTGTTTTCATTCATAAAAATCCAATATCAATTGACATACAGACCTCCATTTTTGCTGTGAGTCACATGTCCATTAAGCCTCACAGTGAGGTTTTCAGTTGCAATTGCTTCCACTTAGAGGAAAACGTGCAATGTGTTATCCCTCCAACATGCCATTTGTGTCAATCAGCAATAACAAACGAAATTGCTGTTGCCCCCCCCCCCCCCGGCTACTGAATGAATGAACTGCGAGGGAGGTGGGCGTGGAAGGTTGTTTTTGTGTGCTGTGAAATCTTCTCTCTTTCAAAGACAGGTGTCTCCTCTCCACTTAAGAGTTTGCGCAGGTACCAGAGGCGTCAGAAAGAGCGGAGAGGGCAGGGTGACTTCGTGTTGTCACAGGGCTAAAAAGAGGCTTAGAGGGTCAGCTGTAAAATCAGCTCAGGATCAGGGCCGGATTTAGGTTTGATGAGGCCCTAAGTGACTGAAGGTCATGGGGCCCTTTCTATGTCCAGCTGTCCTTTGTCCACAACAAATTGTCGCTGTTTTTTGTGTTGAATATATGCTATATGGTAATTTATGGACCTAATAGGTATCTAAAGCCAATTGCACATAACAAAATATGTATTTTATCATACATGAGCAAACCAGTGATATTTTAGGGAGCAGGCTAGCCCATTATTTACATCATAGGTGCCTAAAGGTAAAGGTAAAGGGACCCCTGACCATTAGGTCCAGTCACGGACGACTCTGGGGTTGCGGCGCTCATCTCGCTTTATTGCCTGAGAGCCGGCATACAGCTTCCAGGTCACGTGGCCAGCATGACTAAGCCGCTTCTGGCGAACCAGAGCAGAAGAAGAAGAAGAAGAGTTTGGATTTGATATCCCGCTTTATCACTACCTGAAGGAGTCTCAAAGCGGCAAACAATCTCCCTTCCCTCAATCAGCACACGGAAACGCCGTTTACCTTCCCACCAGAGCGGTTCCTATTTATCTACTTGCACTTTGATGACACAACACAAAACACAGTTGCTGTATGTAGGTTTTATTTTATTTGTTTTTTTATCTTACCGGTATATTTTGGAAATGTACATCCAGGTTTTTTCCCTTTAAATTTTTTTGGGGGCCCCAAGAGAGTGGGGTCCTAAGCTATAGATTGTTTAGCTTATACCTAAATCTGGCACTGCTCGGGATACTGGCTTTGCTGTGCAGGAAAGAAAGACGCACAGGTTTCCCCAAACCTCCCTAGCAACCTACGAAGCTGCGCTATACACAGCCAAACCTTCGGCCTATCGAGCTCAGTGTCGCCTACACTGACTGGCAGCTGCTCTCCAGGTTTTCGGCAAGGAGTCTTTCCCAGCCACTACTTAGAGATGCCATTGGGGGTTGAACCTGGGACCTTCTGCATGCAAAGCAGATGTTCTGACGGCCCCGCTCAAGTGCTGTACGGGCGGCGGCAGGATCCCCCCTCCGCTGCTGCAGCCACGAGTAGAGGATCCCACTGCCGTCCGTACGGTGCTCGAGCGGCGCTGTAGGCAAATCTCCCCGAGGCGCATGCGCGGCGCCACTACATACTGTACACGTGCATGCACAGTACATAGAGCCGCTGCGCATGTGCCGCCGGGCAGTTTGCCCTGACACCTTGCACTGGGTGCCGGTTAGCCTTCCTTCGCCCCTGTCCACAAGTGTCAGCACAGCACCTCAGGGTGGATTTCAATTCAGTCATTTTGCTTTGAAGTCCCAGACTCAGGTCCCAGGCTTCCCTTTGGAAGTTCCAGCTGAAACAGAGGAATCTGTGTTACATGCAGTCAGACCTTTGCTCCGTCTCGCTCAGTGTCACCTACCCTGAATGGCAGCAGCTCTCCAGGATTTCAGGCACATAGCTGTCAACCCTCCCTTTTTTTGCGGGAAACTCCCTTATTCCAATGCCGTTTTCCGCTGCTATCCCGGATTGTTGATATCCCTTAAATTTCCCAGATTTCAAAGGAAGCAGCTCCTCTCCCTCCCTGCCGGCCAGGGAGGCTCCTCAGCTGCGTTGCTCAGCTGCCAATAAGGAGTCTGAGACCGACTGGGGGTGGAGCTTGCATGCCTTGTGCAGCCAGACCCTCACACCCAACCAGACAGACATCCTGCCTGCCTGCCTGCTGTCTACGCGCTCGCTCTTTCGCTCACCCGTTCGCGCGCAGCCTCTGGAGCGCAGTGTGGCGAGGCTACTTGGTGCCATTGCACCGCCCTGGCAGCATTCCTTATTTTCAAATCCGAAAGTTGTGGGAAATCCCTTATTTTCAAATCCGAAAGTTGACAGCTATGTTCAGGCAGGATACCCCACCAGGAGGGACGTGGATGGCGCTGTGGGTTAAACCACAGAGCCTAGGGCTTGCCGATCAGAAGGTCGGCGGTTCAAATCCCCGCGACGGGGTGAGCTCCCGTTGCTTGGTCCCAGCTCCTGCCAACCTAGCAGTTCGAAAGCACGTCAAAGTGCAAGTAGATAAATAGGTACTGCTCTGGCTCGAAGGTAAACGGTGTTGCCGTGTGTTGCTCTGGTTCGCCAGAAGTGGCTTTGTCATGCTGGCCACATGACCCGGAAGCTGTATGCCGGCTCCCTTGGCCAGTAAAGCGAGATGAGCGCCGCAACCCCAGAGTCGTCACAACTGGACCTAATGGTCAGGGGTCCCTTTACCTTTACCCCACCAGGGGATGCCGTGGGGGGGGGGGAACCTAGGATCTTCTGCCTCCAAAGCAGGAGGGTCATAGTGAGGCTCAAAGGAAGAAACAAATGATGCAATATATAAAAAATGCATATGCAGCACATTCCTAAACACATCTCCTCACTGGGATTTACTTCCAGGTAAATAAGGTTAGGATTAGAGCTGAAATGAAGCAGGCCCTTTGCTAGATCCACAAAGGATGAGGGCTGGGCTTCAGCCCTTGGTTCCCTTTGCAAAAAACCAAGCATCTGCCTCATCTCTGGAGCTGAACTGACCTCTGCTGGTCTCTGAAAGTATTAGAAGAATCCCAGCCCCAGGACCGACACCTACGCAAGTCTTCTTTTCTTTTTTAGATTCGGCTAGATTTTGATCAGATTATCTAATTCCTATACCAATTAGTATGTTAAAAATTGAACAAGACATTACAAAAATGCAACACTATGTATAACATCTTTGCATTAATACAACGTTACTCATCTATCTATCTATCTATCTATCTATAAATTGGTTTTCCGTCTGACACACTCTCCCTCTCAGCCTCCGGGTTCTCTTTCTTCCCCCCAGTAAATTTTTATTATTTTCATCTTTTAACATATTCCAACCAAATAAAAAACCAACAATACATCCCATAACTCTGCCGAGTCTTGACTTCCCTCCCTCCCTTCAACAGGTATTTTATTTCAATGTACTCGCGCACTTTATTCTTTAACTAAAATCCTTGTTGTAGGATTTATTTCAATCCTGCTAGAGTCTTCAATCCTGTGATCCCCGCAGAGGCTTGGGAAAAGGTCGACAGCTCTGGGAAATGGGGGGCAGGGCGGGCGGAGGGATCTTTGAACTATGGCGCTGGATATGCTTAAGACAGCCCTGCTGGAGAGGTCGTCAAAATCACACACTATCTCCTAAGACGTTTTTTATTTTAAAGGTAAAGGTAAAGGGACCCCTGACCATTAGGTCCAGTCGTGTCCGACTCTGGGGTTGTGGCGCTCATCTCGCTTTATTGGCCGAGGGAGCTGGCGTACAGCTTCCGGGTCATGTGGCCAGCATGACTAAGCCGCTTCTGGCGAACCAGAGCAGCGCACAGAAACACTGTTTACCTTCCCGCCAGAGCGGTACCTATTTATCTACTTGCACTTGACATGCTTTCGAACTGCTAGGTGGGCAGGAGCTGGGACCGAGCAACGGGAGCTCACCCCGTCGCGGGGATTCGAACTGCCGACCTTCTGATCAGCAAGCCCTAGGCTCTGTGGTTTAACCCACAGCGCCACCTGGGTCCTTATTTTACCAACCAACAATTGTAATAAATAAACTTAGATCCATTGTTGCAGGGCCGCTAAAACCCGTGGGGCCCATAGTTTGCCTACTTTGCCTACTCATTAATCCGGCACTGGATTCTATGGAAAACGGCAAGCACAAAAGTAGAAACCTCTCAGCTTACCTTATTTTAAATGACCAGCATAAGAAATACAACAAACACATGTGGAATCTAGACACATATTTTTAAAAAGCGCTGCGAAAATACTTTTTTTTAATAAAGCGTTTTGAAAAATATGTTGAGTTTGCCATAAGCTCACCATCGCCATCTAGTGTCACATTTGTATAATGCACTTAAAGCGTTATATTCGCAGCTTTTATTACAGCTAGAAACAGAAGTGTAGACACCTGTCTCAAAAGCCAAAGCAAGTGTTCCAGCACACAAATCATGGGCTGATCTCGCGGTTGTGTTCTTAAAATTTAAGTCTGTTAAAAGTTTCAAGGGCTCCAGCATCTCACTTTGCGCGCCTTTCCCTTGGCAAGAGCGGATGCTTGGGTATATATTCACCCGATCCACAGCGGGTCAGAATTCCGAGGCAACGCGCCCTGGTCCGAGGGGCGCGCCAGGCTCCAAAGTGAGTCCCGGGGGGATGGCGCCTCCACCGGGCCAGCAGACTGAGCGAGGACCCCCCGCCAGCCCCAATCCGAGAAAGAAGCAAGCACTCCCCGGGCCTGACTCCCGAGTAGACAAGCTTTGCAGGACCCCCCCGGACTGCCATCCTGCGCGAGGCAGCGGGCAGCCAATGCGCCCGCGCGGAGCCTCGCGAAGGGGAAGCCGTCGGGTGACAGGCTGCGCTGCGCTTTTCTTTCTCCACCGACGAAGGGGCGGGCCGGGGGCGGTCTCAGCACCGGGTGTGGCTGGGCGCCGCCCCCTCCAAGCCTCCCAAAACCTCCCGGCGCTTCCTCGACGGCCCAACAAGCCCAGCGGACACCGCAGAGCAGCTCCACCCAGCTCTGCGTCTCTTTCTCTCCACTCGCTAACGAAACTGCGGGGTCCTCCTGGGCTCGCGTTCTGCCAAGTTCTGTCCCTGGGGGTCCCGGGGGTTTAGGGCAGCCTCAGCGACAGAGCCCCCTAGACGGGACGGGAGTGGCCGCACAAACCTGCGTCGGGGAGTCTTCTTCGCCGAAGCCTCAAGGCGCGTCGAGTAGTCGCAGGCTTGCGGGTGAGGAGGACGCGGGTGGGAGGCGGAGGAGAAGAGGCTTGCGGAGATGAAATTGATGGAGGGGGATGTTGGGGGGGGGACCTTCTCTAAATGTGGAACACAAGACAAGTACACGCACCCGGACCAGAGCGGGGTTCGGCTCCGCGTTTGGGTACTTCGAGGCAGCATCCCCCGTCGGGTTTTTCAGAGCCGGGGCAGAGAAACTCGGTCCTTTCCTAGCTTTCTACGGAGTGTAGCGGGACCCACCTGGAAGTTTAAGGCGCCCTTTGCCAAGCTGGGGCCGCTGGGAGTTGTAGCCCAAAAGACATGGAGGGGCCCAGTTTGGCAAAGGCACCTGGAGGTGGTTGGGGCTGCTTTTTTTTGTTTGTTTCCCAACTTAGGAAGCTGGTTGGGGGCGACTTTGGGGTCTCCTCCCAAGCCCAGCAGTGGCAGATGGGGTCGTGTGTGTGTGTGTGTGTGTGTGTGTGTGTGTGTAGGCTGCTAGCCTCTCCTCCATGCCTTCCAATTTTGCATCTGGTCATGGATGCCAGATGGCCAGGCGGTTTGCGAGTAGCTTCTGGGGGCAGGGAGTTCATTAAGGGGAATAATGAGAGCCTGACCTCAGCCTTGTAGTGGCTCTCCTTTGAACAGGCTCGGGGATCTTAATAGAATCCTAGAGTTGGAAGAAGACCACAAGGGCCATCCAGTCCAACCCCCTGCCAAGCAGGAAACACCATCAAAGCATTCCTGACAGGTGGCTGTCAAGCCTCTGCTTAAAGACCTCCAAAGAAGGAGACTCACACTCCTTGGCAGCAAATTCCACTGTTGAACAGCTCTTACTGTCAGGAAGTTCTTTCTAATGTTTAGGTGGAATCTTCTTTCTTGTAATTTGAAACCATTGCTCCGTGTCCTCTTCTCAGGAGCAGCAGGGGTTGGGGGTGGGGTGGGGTGGCGGGAGTGAAACGAAGATTGGCAGGTGAACTTCCTTCTCCTTCTCCTTCTCCTTCTTCTTCTTCTTAAGACGTTCTGCTTTCTCTCCAACAACAAGGGGAAGGGGGAGATTATGAAACTAAGTGCTGATGTGCAATAGCTCCTCTGGGGCTCTGCTGGATTTGGCAGCCCTTGCCCCATGTGGCATTGCAATATGTGGTGCACAGAGTGCACTTGGCTTCTCCTCAAGGGGTGACGCTCCTCTTGGCAAATGCTCTTCACATTTCCGAGCAAAGGAAGCTGCCTGTTTAGAAACCAAGGCTGCCCACGCATCACGTATTTAAAGCGCGCACACCCACCCACCCAAGAAAAGAACATTGGGAACTGTAGTTTAAGGGTACTGGGAGTTGTAGTTCTATGAGGGGTGAGCTACAGTTCCCAGGATTTGGGGTAGGGAGCTGCTTTAAATGTATGCTTTGACCCGTCTAATTAGACCATTGATCCGTCTGACTCCATATTGTCAACTGACAGTGGCTCCCTGGTGTTTCAAGGCAATTCATGGGCAGAGTTAACCTGTGGAACTCCCTCCCACAGGAGGCAGTGATGGCCACCAACCTAGATGGCTTTAAAAAGAGACAAATTCATGGAGGAGGTGGCTACTAGCCAGGATGCCCGACCTGCTGGGAGCCTGAGGGCCCCATTCCTGCATCTCTCCACCTGGCCCAGGGCGGGGCCTGGCAGGCTTCATAAGAACTGCTGCTGCTGCTGCTGCCCAGCAAGGACTGGGGTATTTTTTTTGGGGGGGGGGAGTTTTGCCAGGAGCTTTTGCTGCTATTGATATTTTTGTATTTTTATTTTAATGTGGAAATTATTCAGTTTGGTTATGTAGTTTTCGATGTGTTTTTATTTATTTTTATGACTACTTTGCTATGTTTGTAACTATGAAAACTATATGGCTGGCGGGCATGCAGCCAGTGTGGTGTAGTGGTTAAGAGCGGTGGACTCGTAATCTGGTGAACCAGGTTCGCGTCTCCGCTCCTCCACATGCAGCTGCTGGGTGACCTTGGGCTAGTCACACTTCTTTGAAGTCTCTCAGCCCCACTCACCTCACAGAGTGTTTGTTGTGGGGGAGGAAGGGAAACGAGAATGTGAGCCGCTTTGAGACTCCTTTGGGTAGTGATAAAGAGGGATATCAAATCCAAACTCCTCCTCCTCCTCCTCCTCCTCCTCCTCCTCTTCCTCCTCTTCCTCCTCCTCCTCCTCCTCCTCCTCCTCCTCCTCCTCCTCCTCCTCTTCCTCCTCCTCCTCTTCTTCTTCTTCTTCTTCTTCTTCTTCTTCTTCTTCTTCTTCCTATGCCATGGGCAGGCAAACTAAGACCCGGGGGCCGGATCTGGCCCAATCGCCTTCTAAATCAGGCCTGCAGACGGTCCGGGAATCAGCGTGCTTTTATATGAGTAGAATGTGTCCTTTTATTTAAAATGCATGTCTGGGTTATCTGTGGGGCATAGGAATTTGTTCATCCCCCCCAAAAAATATAGTCTGGCCCCCCACAAGGTCTGAGGGACAGTGGACCGGCTCTCGGCTGAAAACGTTTGCTGACCCCTGTACTATGCAGTCTTAGAGACTCAGATATCTAACCTAGGTGCCAAATGGCTCCTGAAACCAGGGTTACAGTCGCCAAAACTGAATGTCCAGGTGCCATTTTTGGGCCAATGAGACTTTTTGATTCCTGAAATTCATTCTGATTGTGCAGATAAAACGGAACTTATAAAATTCTACAGGATGAGGAATTAGTGGATGGAAATAGTCCAGATCCAAAGATCCCCAGGCGTGCACCTCCAGACGGTGGAGACATCAGGCAGCATCCTTGCCCTCGGGCATCTCCACTTGGTTGCAAGCGGTCGATAGCCAGGGGCAAAATGCGCCTGGCAAATTTCGAACGCTGCTGCTATGGCCTTTAGCTCAAGGTTGAGCCTTATACATTCACATTGTTGAGCAGAAGCTGGGCAATGGAGGGACCCGTTTTCTTTAAGCAAAGCCTCCTCCCCATTGTAATTGTTGGCTCCCCCCAGTTTGTGGGTTGCTGGAAGGGTCCTGCTCCTTGGAGAACCAGCCTCCAAATAAGTATGGGCAGAGGGAAGCTGAGTCATATGTAATTTCCGAAGGAGCTTTGTGCAACAGAAACCTTTTCTCTGCTGAGCTGCCTCTTGTAATCTCTTCCGAGAATTAGCGGTTGTGCTGCTGTGAATTATTCCACTTCCGTCCACCCTGTTCTTGTAACCAAGGTAGGGAGCAGGTGCCTTGTGTTCTGAAAGATGGTTTTGCCCTGGCTTGACTTGAGAAATGTCCAAATTCCGCGGGTCATCAGTTCAAGAGGGAAACAAAATCTGAATGCCTCTGGTTGCCAAACAGGCTGGACAGCTTAGGACAGTGGCTCCCAAATGTTTTCATGCCACCACCCCCTTGGTTCCGTAAACTCACCCCCAGTGCCCCTTACCCTATAAAAAGCAGTATTGAAATTAGCGGTTTGCACGACCCATTAAGGAAGGTGATGTTATGGACTGGTTGGGTGCAGAAGAATGGTGGGACTAATAATAACAATAATAATAATCACATATAATGTTCAAGTGTCCCTGCGTCCACTGTGTCAGTGGAACTGCGCGAGTGCGCATGTCCCACAGGGACGCACGGATTGGAGAGCTCTACTTCCCCCCCCCCCAAACAGGGACGCAGGCATTGGAGCGGCCAGAGAGGGGGGCGTGTCCGGGAGGCAGCGGCGGCGTCGCACGCGCGTTGTCACTTGGGGCAGCGCCGCCGCCTTGCACGGAGCCTTCTCCTCCTCCGGCCGCCGCTGCCGCCACGCTCCTTCTCTCCCCCGGCCGCGCCGATCACGTGAGCCCCTGGCTTCACTCGAGGCCTACCCGCCCGAAGCCGCCGCTGGGGACGCCTGTCAGCTGCAGTCAGCCGCCAGCCTCTGCTGCCTCCTGCCGCCTCCTCCTCTAGCGCCCGTTTTTGTAACGGGCTACCTTCCACTAGTAATAATAATAATAATAATAATAATAATAATAATTTATTATTTTTACCCCACCCATCTGGCCGAGTTTCCCCAGCCACTCTGGGCGGCACCCGCTGGGGAAACCCCCCAAGGGAAGAAGGCTCAGAGCCTGGGGAATGTTGGTGGGACAACAATGTCATAAGAGGACGGGGGGGGGGGAGAGTGTTGGAAGCTGAAAGGGTAACAGGGCTTAGTGAGCAGGAAGAGGTTGTGGCAGAGAGCAGTCAAGGACTAGAGGCAGAAGTCGAAGCTGGAGAGGAGGGGGCCCCAAAAGGCTGAGAAGATGCAGGCTGCTGAAGAAGCCATGGGGTTCCCCCCCACCCCTGCTGTGGCCAGCTCTCCCAGTACCATCAGAGGTATGAAGAGGGAGAAGCAAAGACAGACATGCCAGCATAGTCTCAGATTGCTTGGGGAAAACCCTGGAGAAGGAGGAGCAATGGGAAGGCAGAGACCTTCAGTCCTCACAACTGTTTCATTAGGGTGAGATTTACTGGGAAGAATTGCTGTGCTTACTAGGCCTGAGCTGTTTTATTTTCTTGAATAAAGAATTAAGTTCACTGACACTTTGTTCACCTGCTTCCGACACCCACCCTGACAGATAATAACACGATAAAATTTAAAGAAGTAAAAATAAATTGCACATTTATTCAAAATCCAAACTCTTTATTGTAATTAATTCAACGGAATTAATGAACTTGATCCAGTGACACCAGCTTTTCAGAATCTCCTCCCCGCCACCCACTTGCCTCTTAGTCTGTCCCCCAAGTATTCCCGCTGCCCCCCCAAGGGGTGGTTGGAAACCACTGGATTAGAATAAGGAAGGAAGGACTTGATGGGGGCTCCATGCAAAATTGGGACGCCTCCACCAAAATGAGCAGCTTGGAAGACACTACAGGGAGGGTTTTTGAAAAAATGAATTGGTTGCTAGTGAGTAGCAGTCATGAAAGTTGTTTGTTCTCAATAGCTTCTTAAGGACATTCAAATCTTCCTGTTGCATATTCAAGGATGTGGCAATTTTCTGTGTTGCAAAGCACAGAACAGTTTGAGAAAGTGGAGACGTCAGTACCCAGACTGTATTTGTCAGCAAAGGATTGCTTCTCCGGACTTTATTTTTGAGAGGAACTTTTCCAGTACGGTGAGTGTGGACAGAACACAGCCTATGAATAGCTACAACAATTAAAAATGCAGCCAATTTAGCTTGGGTACTGTAGAGCAGTGTTTCCCAACCAGTGTGCCTCCAGATGTTTTGGGACTACAACTCCCATCATCCCTCGCTAGCAATACCAGTGGTCAGGGATGATGGGAATTGTAGTCCCAAAACATCTGGAGGCACACTGGTTGGGAAACACTGCTGTAGAGCACTGAACTGCAAAACCTTCAAAGTTGTAATTATTTTATTTAGCCAGCTAGCCTGATTCCATAATGCTCTTGGGGGGGGGGCAGGAGCTTGGGACTGAGATGTAAGGTTGGCATACCTCGTCTGTGGGCAGGAACACAGGGTGCTGCTTGAAACCGAGTCATGCCATTGGCCCATCTATCTTAGTATTGTCCGCACTGACTGGCAGCACTTTGCTTCTGCAGTGTTGGATGGCAGATTGAGAGGAGTTCCATGCCAGGACAGACTATGCTCATGTGCCCAAGACATTGACTCTATAAAACATATTTTGCTGCACTGTGTGAAATTTGAGCAAGCTAGAAATTTGAGCTAGTACCTTTCCCGGGAAAATCAGAGGCTTACTATGTCAGGTTCCTACTGGAAGACCGGACAAATGACAGGACATTAGCAGTGGCGAAGTTTCTATCAGTGGTTGCAAGAACCAATGATCCCTATTCCTAAGTCTGAACAAAATGCTTGTGTAGCCTGAAGGCGGGCTGTCGAAATTGTGTATTGTTTTGTAATGAATTGTTGGGTCTATGGACCGTAATAAAGATTTGATTGATTGACTGGCAGCAGCTGTGCAGAGATTTTGGCAGGGCCCTCTTCCAAGCCCTTCCCGGAGATGTCAGGGATTAAACCCAGGACTTTCTGTCATGGATGCTTGAGTTGAGATTCCTGCATTGCAGGGGGTTGGACTAGATGACCCTCAGGGGACCCTTCCAACTCTACAGTTCTATGATTCTTCATCGTTAACAGATGCTCTGCAGACCTACAGTTGGACACAACCTGCACTGGAGACCTGTTCCTTTTCCTCCTTGGGCTTGTCTTTTTGCTGCTGAGCTGAGATTGGCATAGCGAGTTGAAGGCAAGCTCTGTCTGTGCCCGGCCTGGCCCTGAGGGGATCTGCTGTCATCTGAGACTCGGAGGCTATCCTGGCTCTTGTGGCAGTTCTGCGCTTGTTGATAGGCCTGCATTCATGCTGCTCTGAATGCTCCTTTTGTGTCTTGGGTGCCTGGGATATTAATGCTGTGTTTTAAAAACAAGAATGATCCCCAACCCCCCACCGCCGCCGATCCACTTCCTGAAAATGAGCTTCCCCGGAAATGCATGTGATGCTGAGCATGTTCGTGAGGGGTGCAGTTAGGAGGGCATTGCCACTAATCAGTAGGGGCTGGGGTTCACATCCACAGCTGTGATCCCTTTGGGGGCATCTCAGGCAGTGTTAGAAATTAGCCAGGCGCCAGGAGCATTTTGAGACTGGTGGGGGCATAGCTGTCAACCCTCCCTTTTTTTGGCGGGAAACTCCCTTATTCCAATGCCGTTTCCCGCTGCTATCCCGGATTGTTGATCTCCCTTAAATTTCCCGGATTTCAAAGGAAGCAGCTCCTCTCCCTCCCTGCCGGCCAGGGAGGCTCCTCAGCTGCGTTGCTCGGCTGCCAATAAGGAGTCTGAGACCGACTGGGGGCGGAGCTTGCATGCCTTGTGCAGCCAGACCCTCACGCCCAACCAGACAGCCAGCCTGCCTGCCGTCTACGCGCTCTTTCTTTGGCTCACCCGTTCGCGTGCAGCCTCTGGAGCGCAGGGTGGCGAGGCTACTTGGTGCCATTGCACCGCCCTCGCGGCATCCCTTATTTTCAAATCTGAAAGTTTGAGAAAAAATTCCTTATTTTCAAATCCGAAAGTTGACAGCTATGGGTGGGGGTCCAGTTGCGACCATGCGGAGATCTCTGAATGCCGGGTTGGCAATGGACAGTTCCATTTGGCTGGTCCCTCCAGCTTTCTTAAGCAGGTGAACAGAAGAGCTTACAGCTTCCTTGTCCGTCGGACCCGCTATGGGTCTCGTCCGCTCAATCTGCTGGAGCCTGTCTTCGCATGCAGGGGAAGTCCCTAACACACCCATTGGGACTGTTCACCTTGTTTAGCCAGCTAGTTGGAGCCATTCCCAGGGTGTGGCCACTGACGGCTTCCGGGAACCACAGGTGAGAGTCGAGTGCAGTATGGGGGCCAAAGGTGGACAAAGTACCCCAGAAGGAGCACGATATGTCCCCCACCAGAGGTACTACCCCTCCCCTAACACCCCAAAAGAGCTTAAAAGGTAAAGGTAAAGGGACCCCTGACCATTAGGTCTAGTCGTGTCCGACTCTGGGGTTGTGGCGCTCATCTTGCTTTATTGGCCAAGAGCCGGTGTACAGCTTCCAGGTCATGTGGGCAGCATGACAAAGCCACTTCTGGCAAACCAGAGCAGCGCACGGAAACGCCGTTTACCTTCCCGCCAGAGCGGTTCCTATTTATCTACTTGCACTTTGACGTGCTTTCGAACTGCTAGGTGGGTAGGAGCAGGGACCGAGCAATGGGAGCTCACCCCATCGCAGGGATTCGAACCGCCGACCTTCTGATCGGCAAGCCCTAGGCTCTGTGGTTTAACTGTCAAAAAAGCAGCCTTTGCTAATGTGCTGGCTGGGGCTGATGAGAACTTTAGTCTTATTATTATTATTGGGGCTTTTTGAAAGCTGGAACTCACCGGAACTCAGTTCCGGCACCTCTCAGGTGGGTACTATTGCCATTACAAGAGAACAAGGGAAGCGTTCATGGTGAGTTCCGGCTCCTCTTTTTCTAGAAAAATAGCTATTATTAAATTTGCATACCGCCCTTCATCTAAAGACCACAGTGCGATTCACAACATAAAAATACAAAATGAGAACACAAAATACATAATAAAATAAAAGCAACCAATAACCCTCCCTCCCACAAACACATTTAAAAGGGCATAGGATATTAGTCATCTCAAGCTCAGGTTATAGAGAAACATTTTTGCCTGGCACTTGAAGATAAAGGTATCGAAGCCGCTCTGGGAGATGAACCTTTGCTCTCCTTTCACCTCCTCCTTCGCAGGTGTCAAGGCTGGGGCGAAGCTGCATGGGTTAATGATCAATCGCCTTATCAACGGGGCAGATCCTGCACCTTGCTACTGGCCTGGGTGTGGCTCACCTTGGCCAAAGTTATCACATGACGTCCTCATGACTTTTGCTCATGGCGAAGGAACAGCTCTCCGTCAAAAGAGTTTCCCCGTATCTCAGGGGTGGAGAATGTTTTTGGCCCAGCCGGGCAGATCTTTTGCTTTCCCCCACCCACAGGCCACCTTTGACAGGTGGGATGAGTCACCTACCGGCCAATCAGCTGGTTGTCATGATGATGTCAGGTGACTGATAGGTGGGCGATCCCGCCCACCTATTAGAAGTTGATCCATGGGGTAGCTGGGGGCTGGGTGGGGAAAGCAACACCAAGCATGTTTTTTTTTTTGCCAAATCATTTTTATTAAGTTTTCCAATCACAGAAAATAATAATAATAATAATAATAATAATAATTACATCAATCAATTAATCAATTAATCCATATAGTCTAATTAGTTCCAAATAAAATACCAAATTTTTAATCCTTTTTTCTTTTTTCATTTTTGACTTCCCGTGCTTCAGACAATTAGGATTTTACTCATTTTGTAACGTCCATTGCCTTCTGTAGTCCTGATCTCATCCATTTCCTTTCCTGTTGTTTTCCGTCCTTGATTTATTTTCCTTCACGCCACTGCATGCTTTCACAAGTGAGATAAAACAGCCGATAACTGTCACAACTGTGTGGGGCAACACCAAGCATGTTTGGACTCTGGTCACAAGCTGACGAAGGAAAGCTTCGGCCCTGATCCCTGCAGTGATTTGCGTTGCTAGCAGATTCCACACATGGAACATGCTGGCAGAACAGCACCCAACAGGATTAAACCCGCTCCATCGGCTGACATTGGCTGATGGGCAGGTGGGTGTGTTCTCACTTCCACCAAGTGTTGAGCTGCTGCTTTCCAAGTCCTCCTTTGAGTGAGTCTTTCAGAGATGAGTTGCGTGTTGAGCAAAGGGGGCTTTTTAGTGGTGGCTCCTCATTTCTCGCTTGGTGTCGAATTCTCTTTCAATGCCGTACAAAGTCCCTCTCCTCCTCCTCCGATACTTCAGGCGTTTATATGCACGGTGTTTCTAAGTGGCCTACAGGCCAATAAACCGTGCTGGGAATGAAGCAATTAAAAAAAATCTCTATAAAACCCAACGGAAGCCTGAACGCTGCCTTTAAAATGCCTGGAGAAAGTCCATCAGGCTTGTCTAATCTCAGTTGGAAGGAAATTCTTTTACTGCACCTTTTGCCTTATTCTTCTAGGCCTGTTGACACGTGGGCTGTTTCAGTCTGGTTCTGTAATTTTATTTTAATCCCTCCTCCATATACTGTACAATAAACTACTGTAACATTTCCAGTTAAACGGAAGGGCAGGATATCTAAATATGATTATTCAGGAAGCTGCCTTCGCTACGTCAGGCCCTTTATCCATTTATCTCAGCTCTTTCTATGCTGACTTGCTGGCAGCTCTCCAGGGGTTTAGATAAGGGCATCTCTGAGCCCCACCTTGTGATTGCTGTGGTGGGGCTTGAACCCCGGACCTTCTGGGCGCAGGGCGGTTGCTCTGCCCGTAAGCTACAAGTTATTCCCTTGTGTCTTCACTCCTGCATTTGCTAGGGTTTGAAGGACTGGATTTTAAAATCTATTAGATTTTAACAGATTTGTGAGATCCCAGATTAATTAAGGTGCCTCTTAATTAAGCGATACAACAAACGGTAACTTGGTGTGGAACCAGGGTTTTAAAAAAAGGATGGTTGTCTCTTCCATGTGAGCTGCTTTCCTGTTGAGGTCCTTGGTGAAGGCTGTTTGGCAGGTATGCAGGGTGGGGGAAAGGCGCCTTTGCTTTGGACACCCGTCTACCCCCAGAGTACCATTTTACTATGCTATTGTCTGCTTATGAACCACAGAATCATCCAGTTGGAAGGGACCCCGGGAAAAATAGCTAAAAATTTTGAGAACAGAGGGAGGTAAGGGTGTAAAAAGAAGAAAATTAGGAGTTTTAAATTTGTTGTTGTTGTTGTTGTTCAGTCGTTCAGTCGTGTCTGACTCTTTGTGACCCCATGGACCAGAGCACGCCAGGCACGCCTATCCTTCACTGCCTCTCGCAGTTTGGCCAAACTCATGCTAGTAGCTTCGAGAATTAAATTAAATTAGGTTGGAGTAAAGGAATTTGATAAGGCTTGAGGAAAGTATCAGAAGTAATGAGGTGCTGAGGTATGAAAAAAAAAGGAGCTAGCTTAAGTAAAATGATTTTGGTATTTTATGTTATTGTGAAGTTTATGAATTTGGAAAACTGATAAAGAAGATAGATAATGAATTCAACAGAGGGGGACTTGAGGAAGTCATCCGAAATATGAAATTGAGGAAAGGAGGAATACCTGGCCCACAGAAATGGGCCAGGCCTAAGCAATGATTAAATGTCTACGTTAAATGTCTAATGTTTATTGTCTTTCCCGGTAAGAGAGGGGAATGGAAATTTGCTTCCCCCAGTGAGAGGGGGGAAGGATGAAAATTTAACGGTATTGTTAAGTGCTTAAAATTGCTAAAATTAATAAAATAAATTTGAAGGATAAAAAAGGAAGGGACCCTGAGGGTCATCTAGCCCAACCCCCTGCAACACAGGAATATTTTGGCCCAAGGCGTGGCTCAAACCCAGGACTCTGCGATTTAGAGTCTCGTGCTCTCTCTAAGCTGAGCTATTCCAGCTGGCTTTGCTTTATGCCCCACCTTTCCTCCTCGCTCCAATACGAAATGGTGATGGTCTCCAACTTGGATGGCTTCAAAAGACGACTGGGCAGTTTCATGGAGGAGGAAACTATCGATGGCTACTACCCAGGATGGCTAAACTGTGCCTCCCCAGCTGGAGGCAGCAATACCTCTGAATACCAATTGCAGGAAAGCACAGGAGGGGAGTGAGCTCTTGTGCTTGGGTCCTGCTGCTGGGCTTTCCATTGAGGCATCTGAAGAGGATGCTGAACTAAAGTAGCCATTGGGCGGATCCAACAGGCTCTTATGTTCTTAAGTTAGTGAGGACATGTGTAGGGACTTTCCGCCATAAGCAGGCAGATGGAGCAACAGAAACTGCAAGCAGCAATGTGTGAACTGTACAGAAAATAGATTTCGCCCTTGCAGTTACTGTGGGGGGGGTGATCAGCCCCTGCCTGAATGAAATCATTGTCTCGGTGAGAGCCTGATTTGGAGGAAACGTATGTCCAAGAGCAAAAAACCAAACCCACAATTTTCACTTTGTGGAACAGGTGGCGAGGAGAGGCTGGGGCAGTTTTTAATTTCTGGGGTGGGTTGCTCATTTGGACTTTGGTTCGCGGCCTGTTTCTTTGGCCCATTCTTTAAAACTTCGCTTCGGGGAATTCCAGCTTCCTTCTCGAAACTTCGGCCTTGCAACTTACTGGGAGAAGTGATTCTTTTGCGGCTTCTCGATAAATCGCTTCAGAGGCAAGAAAGAGCCAGTGGAAGATGTCTGGCCATTTGCCCTGTTGGGTTCCTGTCAATCCTAGTTGGAGATTTGCATGCCAAATGGATTGCATCCTTGAGGCATCCGGCAATATCTCGTTGCCGATTGCCTCTCTGTTTTCCTTGTTGGGACACGCAGCCTCTGGGAGGTTCCTTTAGCTATGTGGGAACCTGGAAACTTGTGCCTGGCTCTGGATTGATCTCCAGCAGAAATATTTCTCCTTTTAAGATAACCACGCAAATGCCCACCACTTTATGAATGACGCTTTTCTCTTCGGTTTCCTTCTTGTTTTGTACCGCATTGATAACCAAACTGCATTCCGTGTATCCAGGTGTGGCCCGTGACACCTTTTCACCTGAGCCACACCTGCCTGGCCAACACCTGATGTCATAGTTGATGCTAGGCTGAAAACCTGGCTCAGTCAAAGGAAGGTGTGGACAGCAAAATCCCACGCCAAGTGCTTTCTTGAGCGCTTAACACGGCACTTTAACCACAAAGGTCTTGCAAATAAACGGCGACTGATGTCACCGTGATGCCAGGTAACTGACAGCTCTGTTCGCTTGTCAGATTTAATCCACAAGCTGAGAGGAGGGCAGTAACCAATCTGGTTCGATCCTGTTCCCCACCCCTGCACAAGAATTTTCACAAGGCCGTCTTGGTTCTCTGTTCTCATGCTTCGCAAAGTTTGGCGAAGGTGTGACGAACCACACCTTCCTGCCTCTTCTCCTTCCTCTTTGGGTCTGAGTCACGGTGGCTGTTGCTGATACCTATAGTTAGCACTTCCTGGTTCAGAGACTTGTGGTGAGATAGGACTGCTTTTTGTTGGGGACGGCGGGAGGGAGAGGAGGCGAGAGCCAAACACAGAGACGCCCCTAGATGCTTTTTGGACAATACAAAAAAAACCAAGAACTAATTGAAGTGTATCCAAGATGGCGCTGTGGTAAGATGCACTCGCAGGAGTTCCCTTTAAATCCTCTTCCAATTTATGCTTTGGCTCTCAGCCCTTCAAGTTTTTATTCTGAAGATTGTATGAGGTTGTTGGTGGACAAAGCCAGGAGTTCATACTGCTGATAACTGTGAAGCCAGTGTCGTAAATCAGTTTTAATGAGCAGATAGCTGTATTCTCCGTCAGCATCTCCTGACCCTCTGGTTTTTCGTCAGCTCACGCTCAGTTGCCAAGAGTTTTTCTTTCTTAGTACTGTTATTTTAAATGACCTAAAATGATGGGCCATGGTAAACGCCTAAGGGATTTTGATGAGGCTTTGTCCTCCCCGAGAGCCAAACAACCGAAAACCGACCCCCCCTTGCCTGGCAATGGGAGTGGTCCCATCGAACACTGTTACATGGTGGATACTCAGAACCGTTTCTACCCGCTAATGTCCCCAGAAATGTGTAGGTGGGTTCCTACCAGCAAGAACCTTTATTGAACTACATAACTGGGAAACAGGCAAAGCAACTGCTTATATACATTCCTGAAAGCTTGGGCCACTCCCACTCCCACCATGATTGGCTGTCTGATCTTCCAAGCTGCGAATCACGACTCAGAGTTCAAGGACCAATGGCAGAGGCCCAAATCCTGAAATGTTCTGTGATTGGGCATCACGTATCGAATCAGAACACATGAGCTCAGAATTCTTAGTCCAGACTCAAGCTCAGGCAAACACAGGTCACTGAATACATAACACCTAGTTTTTATTAAAGATTTTCTTATGTTGCAAGCAAACAAATAAACAAGGAAAATTACATATGGCATCTCCATTTTCAGTTCATAGTCTTTTCCACTGGTACCATGATGTATGGGAAACTATCATACTAGAAAAGTTAACCAAGAAACTTAAACTAGCACAGCAAAAGAGAATGCCCTTGCCCCAGTGTGGCTCCACTTTATCACATACATCACAACAAGACAATGACCTATACCCCCCAACAGCATACGAATCAATATAGCTAATCTGACCCAACAACCCCCGCCCCCCATACATACAAACAAACCATACTGCAACCAAACAAATGCAACCGACCAATATCTGGACCCTCCAATCTCTCACAAGGCCAATAAAAATAAATATGATCTATAAATAGAGGACCTACCCATGTAATCCTTACACAAAACCCTACGCAAACACTCTGCAATAGAACGAAAGAACATTACCCCTACCTCTCTCCCTCTCTTCCCCCCCCAACCGCATGTCGACTATGACAATAGTGTCGCCTACCCAACGTGATTGCATTCCCACAACCAATCTCAACTCTAGTTTGGCCCTTAACTCTTGTATGAACTTGAGGGTTGGCCGCAATTGCTCCTGGGTGTTGTTTGGCTTGTGCACGCTTGGGAATCTTGCATCAGCCTTTGCAGGTGTTTTGGACTACAACTCCCATCAGGCTGGTGGGATTTGTCGTCCAAAATGTCTGGTGTGCACCATGTTGGCACAGGCTATTCTACAGCCTTTGCTCGTCCATTGCAAGTCGAGCGAAGATGTGTTTCATTCCGGTTCAGCTGGAACATGGAATTCCCTCTCCTCTCAATTGCTGGAAATGTCATCCAGCTGGGCTTCTGACACTTCCATGAGGGCTAGCAACTTAATGAAAGGTGAGGTATTCAGGAAGCTGGGTGCTCCAGAATTGCATCATGCGCTAGCAGCCTTGTCTAAGAGTTCTGCACTTATTTCCTTGGAAGGACAGCTTCCTAGGTGGAGGCTGGTTTCATGCTAATAAGAGCCTCAGAAACATGGCTGTAGGAAACTTGCCTTCTCAAATGTTCCATGAGGTCTGGTTGGTGTAGGTGTGACTTTTAATTGCAGAACGTGACATCACCAGAAAGCTGTAAAGGTAGGTCAAGTTGTACAAAACTGCCCTGGGCTAGGCTAGCTTTTCATTTACTACTACTTCTTTCTTTCTTTTTGCAAATTTATTGAGGAAAGAGAGAGAGAAAGAGAGAGAGAGAGAGAGAAAGAGAGAGAGAGAGAGAGAGAAAGAGAGAGAGAAAGAGAGAGAGAAAGAGAGAGAGAGAGAGAGAGAGAGAGAAAGAAAGAAAGAAAGAAGGAAAGAAAAACAAAACACCAGAGTACAATAAATCCTTCCTTCCTTCCTTCCTTCCTTCCTTCCTTCCTTCCTTCCTTCCTTCCTTCCTTCCTTCCTTCCTTCCTTCCTTCCTTCCTTCCTTCCTTCCTCTGTCCCAATTGCAAGCTCCTCCTCCTTCACAGGGACGCGGGTGGCGCTGTGGGTTAAACCACAGAGCCTAGGGCTTGCCGATCAGAAGGTCGGCGGTTCGAATCCCTGCAACGGGGTGAGCTCCCGTTGATTGGTCCCAGCTCCTGCCAACCTAGCAGTTCGAAAGCACGTCAAAGTGCAAGTAGATAAATAGGTACCACTCCGGCGGGAAGGTAAACAGCATTTCCGTGCGCTGCTCTGGTTTCGCCAGAAGCGGCTTAGTCATGCTGGCCACATGACCTGGAAGCTGTATGCCGGCTCCCTCGGCCAATAAAGTGAGATGAGCGCCGCAACCCCCATCTTAATTTGCACATACCGATTAATCTGCGCCATCCAAATCAGTATCCAAACAAAGTTGGTGTTTATAGAAAATGCGTTCAAATATAACAAGGGCATTTATGTATTCTGGTTTTTGCATAGTAGACAGAGGGTAATTGTCCTTCCAGACTTGAAGGGAACTTGTGAAATCCATTTTCCTTGTCCTGCCCTTTGTCTCCATACTTTTGTCTCGTCTTGACAGGCAGTGGCTTCTGTTGGGGGGGGGGGGAATCTTTGCAACATGATCTGGAGGCCCACATATCTATATTTATAATCAGGATAGGGTGTATAAAGTACTCCAGATCAGCAAAATGCTGCCAACCATTTCAGCCTGATACAATCTCACACTTGCTACAGCTTGCCTGTAATAGATAAGAAGGGTGGGGGATAAACAAAACGGAAATAAAGTATTTACATATAAGGTAGCCTAACAGCTTTATGGAAAAATAGGTATTCTTTTTTGTAATGTTTTTGGGACAACAATATGATAATGTCCAACTTAATGCTGCTTTCAACCTGCTGTAACAGCATTTCTTTATGCTCATTATATTTTAATAATAATAATTAAAATAACCCACAATAAATGGATTCAAAAAAGAAATACGGGCCTTTTCTGCATTGGCCCCCCCATTTGTGGAATGGTCTCCCCAGCGAGGTTCACCTGTTGCCTTCATTATACATACGACTTTTCGTCTGCAGGTGCCTGCCTTTCGCAAAGCAGATGTTTTGCACGATTCCTCTCTCTGTGTGAATCGCTGTGGCACCTGCATTTTGCACCCCGTGACCCATCCTTTGAGGCTATACTCCAACTCCAGAGCAGTCAGATAGTGCTTTTGACGAATCACGCGTTGCATAGATGGCGCGATAGTGGCTGTGATTAGCAGAAGAAACCTTTGTCCCTTAAATCATTTAAACTGCCTTCCCTGAGCACAGGACGGTCGCTAGACAGAGACGCTAGACAGAGCTCAGCTTTAATGAGACCCTTAAGGTAAGCGCTTGAAGGCTTCTAAGAACTTGACTCCTGCAGCAATTGCCTTGCCAATAACCAGGCAGCATCTAGGACAGATGTGCTTAGTACAGAATCATGGAATTGTAGAGTTTGGATATCGCCATGGGTCATGTAGTCCAACCCCCTGTTTAGGGAAGCTTTTAATGTTTGGTGTTTTATTGTGTTTTTAATATTCTGTTGGGAGCTTCCCAGAGTGGCTGGGGAAACCCAGCCAGATGGGCAGGGTATTATTATTATTATTATTATTATTATTATTAAGGAATAATATGATTGCCTGGCCTCGCTTTGCCAAGGCAAAGTTCCTTATATGTTGCTTTATCGGAGCTGCCAAAAGCAGGACAGGGGATGCGTTTTTTCTGCCCTTGGGCGACCTTCCCTTCCTGAGAGTTCTAAGGAAAAACCATCTTCCGCAAAAGCTGCTGCTTGCCTTCTATCACTGTGCCATTGAGAGCGTGCTCACTTATGGCTTATGTGTGTGGTACGGAAGCTGTACTACCAAGGACAGGATGGGGTTGTGCAGAGTTGTTAAGGCAGCAAAGAGCATTGTTGGCTGCTCGCTCTCCACCTTAGAGCAGATTCATGCCACGAGGTGCCACAGAAAGGCACGGGACATAGTGAAAGATCCATCGCATCCTGGTCACCGTCTCTTTGAACTTTTGCCATCGGGACGGAGATACAGGACGATGACAACAAGAACAAGCCGTCTTAGAAACAGCTTCTTTTCCAGAGCGATCGCGGCCTTGAATGGGAAGCCTGGACTTTGAAGTCAGCTAATCTTACCTGTTATGTTTTATCATTGTATGGTTTTAATCAGTGTGTATGGTTTTAATCAGTGTTTTTGTAGTTGTTTTGTGGATGGAGCAGCCAAGTAATTTCGTTGTCCCCAAAGGGGACAATGACAATAAAATATATTCTATTCTATTCTATGAGGAATGGGCTCCTTCGGAAGGTGGCGGACTCTCCTTCCTTGCATCTGTCAAGGATACTTCAGCTGCAATTCCTGCATTGCAGGGGGTTAGAATCGTAGAATTGTGGAATCGCAGCATTGTAGAGTTGGAAGGGGACCCTCACGGTCATCTAGTCCAACCCCTTTTGCAATGCAGGAATCGTTTGCCCAACGTGGGGCTTGAACCCACAACCCTAGTCCCACCCAACTCTACGGCTCAATGATTCTATAAGCCCATAAGCAGGGCCTGAGCTCAAGAGCCCTCTCTGCTCCTGCGGCTTCCAGCAACTGGCATTCAGAAGCAGACTTTTCCTGCCCAATAGGCTTTGCCTTTTGAGCCTCTCTCTGCATCTCTGAGCAAGGGATTGTGCCTCGGCACAAGTACTGGTATTATGAATGGCTACATGGTCCCAAAGAGGAACCGCTAGCCAGAAACTGATGGAGAGGAACTTGAAAGCTTGATGCCTCAGCTCTTTCCTTCCACTTTCTAGTCTACCTGATTACATTGACAAAGTGGAAGGAACTATTTTCAGTTCCTCTCTTGGGCCTTCCTCGTGTTATAAGGAAAAACTGAACCCTTTCCCTTATGGGGTATCTAAGAGCCCGTATTGAGGTTGAATCCTGACAAGACAGAAGTACTGTTCTTGGGGGACAGGAGGAGGGCAGGTGTGGAGGACTCCCTGGTCCTGAATGGGGTAACTGTGCCCCTGAAGGACCAGGTGTGCAGCCTGGGAGTCATTTTGGACTCACAGCTGTCCATGGAGGCCCAGGTCAATTCTGTGCCCAGGGCGGCTGTCTACCAGCTCCATCTGGTACGCAGGCTGAGACCCTACCTGCCCGCAGACTGTCTCACTAGAGTGGTGCATGCTCTGCTTATCTCCCGCTTGGACTACTGCAATGCGCTCTACGTGGGGCTACCTTTGAAGGTGACCCGGAAACTGCAATTAATCCAGAATGCGGCAGCTAGACCGGTGACTGGGAGCAGCCGCCGAGACCATATAACACTGGTCTTGAAAGACCTACATTGGCTCCCAGTACGTTTCCGAGCACAATTCAAAGTGTTGGTGCTGACCTTTAAAGCCCTAAACGGCCTCGGTCCAATATACCTGAAGGAGCGTCTCCACCCCCACCGTTCAGCCCGGACACTGAGATCCAGCACCGAGGGCCTTCTGGCAGTTCCCTCACTGCGAGAAGCAAAGCTACAGGGAACCAGGCAGAGGGCTTTCTCGGTAGTGGCACCCGCCCTGTGGAACGCCCTCCCAGCAGAGGTTAAGGAGATGAACAACTATCTGACATTCAGAAGATACCTCAAGGCAGCCCTATTTAGGGAAGTTTTTAACCTGTGATTTTAATGTATTTTTATATCTGTTGGAGGCCACCCAGAGTGGCTGGGGAGACCCGGCCAGATGGGCGGGGGTACAAAAAAAAGAATTATTATTGTAGTATAGAGTCCTTATGTGGGTTCCCTGTCAGTAGGAGAAAATAACAGAGCCAACCAGAGAATATTGAGAAGCAAAGCAGCTAGTAAGCCTGATCTTTATTAAACTGTTGCAACAGGGTCCTCACTCACCACACACAGGGAGGGATGCCCCCTGGGTTCCCTTCCAACCATAGCTGTCAACTTTCGGATTTGAAAATAAGGGATTTTTTCAAACTCTCGGATTTGAAAATAAGGGATGCCACGAGGGCGGTGCAATGGCACCAACTAGCCTCGCCACCCTGCGCTCGAACGGGAGAGCGAAAGAGCGAGCGCATAGACGGCAGGCAGGCTGGCTGTCTGGTTGGGCGTGAGGGTCTGGCTGCACAAGGCATGCAAGCTCCGCCCCCAGTCGGTCTCAGACTCCTTATTGGCAGCCGAGCAACGCAGCTGAGGAGCCTCCCTGGCCGGCAGGGAGGGAGAGGAGCTGCTTCCTTTGAAATTCGGGAAATTTAAGGGATATCAACAATCCGGGATAGCAGCGGGAAACGGCATTGGAATAAGGGAGTTTCCCACCAAAAAAGGGAGGATTGACAGCTATGCTTCCAACTCCACATTTCTACGATTCTTCCCATAGTGGGTGGTTTGAGAGAGTTTGGGAAATCGCATTGTCAGAGCATCTGACTCACCACTGCAGAGCTGGCGGAGGTTCGAACAAGATGGTTTTGATACAGCATGGTTCCCATTTATGACTTTTATAACCACCAGTAGTGTATTATACAAACCTCATTCATCTCTATGGAGGGGGTACAACTCACCCCCTCTTGCCTGGCTTAGACATGTTTCAGATTGTCCCCTTCCCCAACCAATTGTTGTTGTTGTTTTAAAAAATCATTTATGGCTCTTGAACTAATTCACTCTGACCTGTTGCTCCAATAATTATTTCCTAATAGAGTCATAGCTTGGTTTTCGAACAGCTTAGTTCTCGAACATTTTGGCTCCCGAACGCCGCAAACCCAGAAGTGACTGTTCCGGTTTGTGAACTATTTTTGGAAGACGAACGTCCGATGGGGCTTCCGCGGCTTCTGATTGGCTGCAGGAGCTTCCTGCAGCCAATCAGAAGCTGCAATTTGGTTTCCGAACGTTTTGGAAGTCGAATGGACTTCCGGAATGGATTCCATTCGACTTCCAAGGTACAACTTGAAAATGCAGGTGCAAAAAATCAGTAAGATGTATAGCTCAATAAAATGCACCTGCATTTTCAAAAAATCTGTAAACATATCCTTAAAAAATAATTGAGCGTCAGATCGCATGCGAGGATGTCAAGTTGCTTAACACTGGGGTGAGTGTTTGGTTTGTGCCCTTGTTTCTTCTTGCCTAATTTTTGGCAAATGAAGTCCCAGAACCACTGAGAAAGATCCCAAGTGTGTTTGTGTTAATTCCTGGAAGTGTCACTGGAAATATTATGGAAAACAAAGGAAGAGCAGGGAAAAGGAACCAGCGTAGATAACCGTAAAATCTGATGCAGGCAGACTCATTAGAGTGGAAAGTTCTCTGGCTTCCATCAGTTCTAAGAATAAAACCACAAGTAAATCATTGCGTGCACATCTGCCATGGCTGGCTAGATGCTAATCGCTTATCTGGCTTCTCCTGGCAAAACATCTCTATTCAGTGCTAATAATGATTTTATTATTTATACCCCACCCATCTGCCCTGAGGTTTTGCACTCTTGCGAGGTTGGAAAGCTACATAGAGCCAGGTCCTTGGTGACAGGTTCAGAGGGTCTCTCTCTTTCTCTCCCTTCTGTTACTTTACAATATTACAACCAGGTAAATTCAGCCCGGTTGGTCTGGGTGAGAGCAAGTTCCGATTGTCTGGGGGTTCCGCTCCGTTAGGAGTTAACTGTCATTGTGGCAGGAAGTTAGGTTTTGGCCGTAGACTCTTACTCAGGAGTAAGGAAGGGGCAGGCTGGGCAGCAGCAGCATAGCAGGGCCCAGGAGTCACGACTCAGGAATTAGGAGCAGGATAAGGAGTTCCGAGGTGGCAAGGACGTCCCAACGAGTTCCCCTGCTTGTCTCGCCAAGCTTTTTAAGACGAGGAGTGGTGAGCTCGCTTGCGAGAGACACTTGCCTTGCAGGAATGTCGAGACAGTACGGTTGGTCGAGGTGAGTTCTCTGCTCCTGTCTGCAAAGGCAGTGCCTGGGGTTGAACGGAAAGGTTACAGCTCCCCGTTCAGGGTCCTGCTCAGCCGCTGCTGCCTTTTTCTTAGCCTTCTCCCCATACAAGCTCTCCCCGGCCCACATCAAGGTCCTCCGCTCCACAGGAAGGTAAGAGAGGAGAGCTTCCCTTTCCTAAGTGGCTGAAATTTGGGGTGGAAAGGTGAGGTCACCACCACCTCTGCTTCAAGCCCAGCTCCCAGGTCCCTAGAGGGGTGGCTAATACCCTAGAGGACAGGATCACACTTCAAAATGATCTTAACAGATTAGAGAATTGGGCCAAAGCAAACAAGATGAATTTTAACAGGGAGAAATGTAAAGTACTACACTTGGGCAAAAAAAAATGAAAGGCACAAATACAGGATGGGTGACACCTGGCTTGAGAGCAGTACATGTGAAAAGGATCTAGGAGTCTTGGTAGACCACAAACTTGACATGAGTCAACAGTGTGATACAGCAGCTAAAAAAGCCAATGCAATTCTGGGCTGCATCAATAGGAGTATAGCATCTAGCTCAAGGGAAGTAATAGTACCACTTTATTCCGCTCTGGTCAGACCTCACCTGGAATACTGTGTCCAGTTCTGGGCACCACAGTTCAAGAAGGATACTGACAAGTTGGAACGTGTCCAGAGGAGGGCAACCAAAATGGTCAAAGGCCTGGAAACGATGCCTTATGAGGAACGGCTTAGGGAGCTGGGTATGTTTAGCCTGGAGAAGAGAAGGTTAAGGGGTGATATGATAGCCATGTTCAAATATATAAAAGGATGTCATATAGAGGAGGGAGAAAAGTTGTTTTCTGCTGCTCCTGAGATGAGGACACGGAGCAATGGATTCAAACTACAAGAAAGAAGATTCCACCTAAACATTAGGAAGAACTTCCTGACAGTAAGAGCTGTTAGGCAGTGGAATTTGCTGCCAAGGAGTGTGGTGGAGTCTCCTTCTTTGGCGGTCTTTAAGCAGAGGCTTGACAGCCACCTGTCAGGAATGCTTTGATGGTGTTTCCTGCTTGGCAGGGGGTTGGACTGGATGGCCCTTGTGGTCTCTTCCAACTCTGATTCTATGATTCTATTCCAGTGGTTCTCAAAGGGTGTGGCAGGAGAGGATGGCAAGTGTGGCAGGAAGATTCAAGGACAGCCAAAGAAACATTTAAACATTTCAGTGTGTAGTGTAGTATCAATCTTTTTTGTTTTATTTGCAGAACGGGGGTAGACATAAGAAAAAAGGATTGATGATCTCCTTTTGATAAACCAATAAGCTAATTTTGAGGTTCATTCTGCCTCTCTAACATTGGTGTCCGTTTCACTCCAGGGTCTACTAACCATGGTAGTTTTGAAAGTATTCTGAGTGAATTGGTGACAGGAGAAAAGTAAAGAATCGCAGGTACCTAGAGAAAACAAAATAAAAAACAAAAAAATTCCTCCCAGTAGCACCTTAGAGACCAACTTGGTCTCTAAGGTGCTACTGGAAGGAATTTTTTTATTTTTCATTTTGTTTTGACTATGGCAGACCAACATGGCTACCTACCTGTAACAGGTACCTAGAGAGATACCTTTTAACACATGCCAAATCAAACTCAATATCAAAGGTCACCTCTCCTCTGATATCCCTAACACGAAAGGTGTAAAACAAGGGTGTATTCTTGCCCCTTTTCTCTTTATTTTTCCCCCATCAGATCTTCCAGAGCACATCCAAAAAATAGAACCACATGCCCCCAAAATCAACCAAAACCCAGTCCCACTTTTACTGTATGCAGATGATAAGATAAATAAACTTTATTTGCAAAGCCAACAGCCATAGCAATAAAAGACGCACAATATACAAATAACAACAATGGATAAAAGGAGCGATCAAATGACTATGATTGTCGTTCAGATATTGGCCCTTAACCTCATTGCACCCTCGATAAACCTAGCAACCTTTGTTGTTATCAGATCATCTTGATCTGACAAAAGAAAGAACAACGTGGCAGCAGAAGGGCGGCCTGGGATAGCAAGTAAGAGTGGTGTAACAAACTCAGACCTCATATCTCTGTAGAGGGAGCAAGACAGGAGGACATGAGCCACTGTTTCCAGGTTGCCATCTCCACAGGGGCAGAGTCGTTTTTCGATTGGAATCTTTTGATATTTGCCCTCAACTACGGCAGAGGGCAACATGTCCAATCTAGCTAGAGTAAAGGCATGTCTGAATTTTGGGATGGTTAATCTGTGCAAGTAAGGTGCCAAGGAGTCAAACTGAGAAGGGGAAAAGAAGACATACCAAGGGCAGCGTTTCTTTATAATGGCTAAATTGTTCTGTTGCTCTAAGTCCTTTAGGCGCTGTCCAATTAGCCTTTTTGCTTTAATAGGGCCCATCGTAAGAAGCTGATGTGGACGGAGTCCGCAGGAGAGGAGTTTTTGGTGCACCAGTTTAGACCACACACTTTTATGGGGGTCTTGTGTCACTAGGGGCAGTAGACCGGATGGATTTAGGTTTATACGGAGCCAATAATTAAAGGTTCTTTGCCAGGATTGAGTTTCAACGGAGGGAAAGCTTGCCTCCAGACGTAGTGCAGCATTTGGGACACATGGTGGTACTGAAAGAATCTGCCTTAGAAATTTGGATTGGACAGTTTCAAGGATGCTACAATGGTTGCCCGTCCAAATTTGGGCCCCGTAGAGTATCTGCGCCAGCGGTTTGGCTTGAAAAACCTCTAGGGCTGCTGGGATGTATTTGCGGCCCTTCGTGTAGAAAAAGCAGGATAGCATCTTAGCACTTTGGGCTGCTTTTTCTTTGACACATTTTTGATGTACCTTATATACTCGAGTATAAGCCTAGTTTTTCAGCACATTTTTTGTGCTGAAAAAGCCGTCCTCGGCTTATACTCGAGTGAGGCAGGCAGTGGCTCCTATGAAGCTTTCCCAGGTTTTTTGTGGTAAAATTGGGTGCCTCGGCTTATATTCGGGTCGGCTTATACTCGAGTATATACGGTACATCCCATGACCCCGATGACTGGAAGACTATGCTCAGGTATTTAAAGGCTTTAACCTGCTTTAATCATCGTATGCAGATGATGTGACCTTATTATCACAGACGAGGATAGGTTTGAATCGTCTTTTACTCTCCTTGGTTTCTTACTGTGAAATTAACAAACTCGCTATAAATTATGAGAAGACAAAAAAAAAATCTGGTCTTCTCTAATTTCCAGAAACTAGAGAAATGGAAAATAAGAGGACAAGAAATCCAGAAAGTAAAGATGTAGATATATCTTGGAATTTTATTCCAGAGCAACTCCGGTTGGTCAAACCATCGCACAAGTGCTATAAAACAGGCAAAGCGTACCTCCTCAGCAGTAGCCCACTTTTATTTTCAGAAATGTAACCGGTTTATACCAGCTGCCATTCAGATTTTTCAAGCTAAAGTGTCTTCCCAGCTACTTTTGGGGATGGAAGCATATAATAGTGATTTAGATAAGATGCAGTCAAGTTTCTTGAAACCTGTCCACGGGCTCCCAAATTCAATCAAGTATGAGACAATGTGTACAGAATTAGGTATACACATGCTGGAATATTGGGCGTGGACTAGCACTATAAAATACTGACTGTGTTGCCACTTCCGTTCCCAACCTTCGAATCTGCTTTCTGACTTACTTAAGGACTCCTATAAATCCAGATGACTCCAACTCATACACAGCAAAATTCAATTTATTGGTATTGACTTGGAATTATTGTGTAATTCTAGTGAGCAATACATCTATCGCAATATCCAAATTAGATTAAGGGATATTGAGTCAGCTGTAAATAAAATCTGCTCCTCCAAGTTCTGTGGTTTTAATACAACCGATAACAGGATGACTTACCGGTATATCTCAAAGTTACCGGTAATAGCGTATTTTTCCGTGTGTAAGACGCCACCATGTGTAAGACGTCCCATATTTGGGGGGGGGGGGGCTCCAAATTGAGAAAATGGGGGGAGGTTGTATCTGTGTATAAGACGACCCACAATTTTGAATGTAATTTTTAAATAAAAAAACCTAGTCTTATACACGGAAAAGTACGGTAATTCCAGTCCAACGCATGACATTTATGTTAGCCCGACTGAACGTTTCTCCCTCAGCTTTTGTTAAGGGCAGATATTTAAACATCCCTAGAAATGATAGACATTGTGGAAGTTATTTGAATGTGCCGGACACAGTAGAACATATTCTTTTCTACTGTCCACTGTACAACCAGCTACTTAAACACGTGTTATCCACCTTTTAATAATAATAATAATAATAATAATAATAATAATAATAATAATAATAATAATACCCCGCCCATCTGGCTGGGTTTCCCCAGCCACTCTGGACGGCTTCCAACAGAACATTAAAATACAATAATTTTTGGGTAGTTTAGCATCATGGCGCAATGAAGATATCAAATTCTGCCTGTCTGATATTAACCTAGAAGTGGCTGAGTTTCTGTCAATAGTATCTGCTAGAGTGGCAAATGGTACCATATAGCTGGGAAGACACTCCCATTACAATTTCTGTTACTACCAGTATATGTCTTATATGGCTGCTTCTTTTGTATATATTTTTTAAAATGTTGCATATGGATGTTTTAAGATGGTCTACATCTGTAATGCCTAATAAAGGTTTGGAGGAAGAAAAGAAATTTAAAGAAACTTAGAGAAGTGAGGCTGGTAATAATAATGTAATAATAATTTATTATTTATACCCCGCCCATCTGGCTGGGCTTCCCCAGCCACTCTGGGCGGCTTCCAACAAAATATTAAAATACAATAATCCATCAAACATTAAAAGCAAACATTATCTCTGACATATGCTTTTTAATAAAATGGTTGACTGCATTTGTGCCATCAAGCAGTTTGATTATACTGGCAATTTCTTAGAGAGGCGCTAAATGCGTACTGTAAAAAAAAGAAAATAAAAAGGCCTTTTCAGCCTGCATGTATAAATTATATATATGCAATGTCTACAACACGGAAGTTAATGCTTCATTGCAGGTAGGTAGAGGAGTATATTTGGAAAGATAATAGAGCTGCTCCCTGAGCAAACACACCAGCTTGGACAGGAAGCCTACATCCTCTTATCATACTGTGTACTTTGGGTTGCTGAAAGCATCTGGGTGCAGTCTGCATTATTTATTCCTCGCTCCGCATGGCTGTGCTCTGCAGAACCGCTTTTCACATTTGGAAGCCGGAACGGGCGAGGACTTAAACCACCTGCAGGCGACTTGCCAGGCCAAGCGGTGAGACACACTTGCCCCAACTTCTTTTTGTTCCACCTCCAGGAAACGACTGAGCCGGCTTCCCAGATAAAGAAACACTTGGTGTTTATTTGGTTACATGTGAGGCTGATGGTTCTGAAGAGAGCCAGTGTGGTGTAGTGGTTAAGAGCAGTAAACTCGTAATCTGGTGAACTGGGTTCGCTTCCCCGCTCCTCCACATGCAGCTGCTGGGTGACCTTGGGCTAGTCACTGAGCCCCACTCACCTCACAGAGTGTTTGTTGTAGGGGAGGACGGGAAAGGAGATTGTTAGCCACTTTGAGACTCCTTAAAAGGTAAAGGGACCCCTGACCATTAGGTCCAGTCATGACCGACTCTGAGGTGGCTGCGCTCATCTCACATTATTGGCCGAGGGAGCCGGCGTACAGCTTCCGGGTCATGTGGCCAGCATGACAAAGCTGTTTCTGCCGAACCAGAGCAGCGCACGGAAATGCCGTTTACCTTCCCGCCAAAGCGGTCCCTATTTATCTACTTGCACTTTGACGTGCTTTCGAACTGCTAGGTGGGCAGGAGCTGGGACCGAGCAACGGGAGCTCACCCCGTCGCAGGGATTCGAACCGCCGACCTTCTGATCAGCAAGCCCTAGGGTCAGTGGTTTAACCCACAGCGCCACCCGCGTCCCTCTTGAGACTCCTCTTGAGACTCATCTGGGTAGCCCAGGACCACCATACACATTGCCCAGGTTTGTGCCCAAGGGAAGTCATTCTGGTGCTGCTGACACAGGGTTTTTCCATAAGGAGATCCTTATTCTCCCAGGTCTTCCTGCAACACACTTTCACTCTGCTTATGGCACCGTGGGGTCTTTTGGCCTGCATCTGTGATCTGAAGGTTGGTGGCTCCAACCCACTCCATCTTGCAGCTTGTGGGGGTTTTTTTCTACGTGGGTTTTGGGTAGTATTGCAAATGCAGCTGTTGGGTAGTGATGGTAAGATATACTTGCAGACAAAATACCGGTGAACCCGATGAGCAATAAAACAACCCGCTCACCCCAAAGACAGCTCTATGCATTGCACAACTGGATGGGGAAATTCGTTGCCGCAAGCTTGCTTACGCAGCCATTAGGTTTTTCTGGAGAAAGATTGGCTTGATGCAGGATGTGAGGCACGCAAAGATTGTGGTTGGCTATTAGTTGGAAACGGAAAGTCATATTTTTGTGTGGGTTAACCACTGGATGTTGAAGCAGCTAGGAGGTGCCTCTGTCTTTGATTTTCCCATAGACAGCTAGCTGGCTGTTCAACATCTCAATAATAATAATAATAATAATAATAATAATAATAATAATAATTTATTTATACCCCGCCCATCTGGCGGGTTTCCCCAGCCAGTCTGGGCGGCTTCCAACAGAACATTAAAATACAATAATCTATTAAGCATTAAAAGCCTCCCTAAACAGGGCTGCCTTCAGATGTCTTCTAAAGGTCTGGTAGTTGTTGTTCTCTTTGACATCTGAAGGGAGGGCGTTCCACAGGGCGGGTGCCACCACCGAGAAGGCCCTCTGCCTGGTTCCCTGTAACTTGGCTTCTCGTAGTGAGGGAACCGCCAGAAGGCCCTCGGAGCTGGACCTCAGTGTCCGGGCAGAATGCTGGGGGTGGAGACGCTCCTTCAGGTACACTGGACCGAAGCCATTTAGGGCTTTAAAGGTCAGCACCAACACTTTGAATTGTGCTCAGAAACGTACTGGGAGCCAATGTAGGTCTTTCAAGACCAGTGTTATGTGGTCCCGGCGGCCGCTCCCAGTCACCAGTCTAGCGGCCGCATTCTGGATTAGTTGTAGTTTCTGGGTCACCTTCAAAGGTAGACCCACGTAGAGCGCATTGCAGTAGTCCAAGCGGGAGGTAACTAGAGCATGCACCACTCTGTCGAGACAGTCTGCGGGCAGGTATGGTTTCATCCTGCGTACCAGATGGAGCTGGTAGACAGCTGCCCTGGATACAGAATTAACCTGCGCCTCCATGGGCAGCTGTGAGTCCAGAATGACTCCCAGGCTGCGCACCTGGTCCTTCAGGGGCACAGTTACCCCATTCAGGACCAGGGAGTCCTCCACACCTGCCCACCTCCTGTCCCCCAAAAACAGTACTTCTGTCTTGTCAGGATTCAACCTCAATCTGTTAGCCGCTCAAGAGTGAGTGTCTGCTATTTATTGCATTTCAACCCCACCTTTCTCTCCAAGGAATACAGGGCTCTTCCCCCTCCTACAACAACCCTGCGAGGTAGGTTAAGAGGCTGTGAATGGCCCAAGGTCACCCAGTGGGCTTCAGGACTGAGTGGGGATTTGAACCCTGATCTCCCAGGTACTGGTCCGACACATATGACCAGGCACCCCCAAACTCGGCCCTCCAGATGTTTTGGGACTACAATTCCCATCATCCCTGACCACTGGTCCTGTTAGCTAGGGATGATGGGAGCTGTTGTCCCAGAACATCTGGAGGGCCGAGTTTGGGGGTGCCTGTGTATGACTTTCTAGCCCTGGTTGTGTCCCCCCAGATGTTGTTGGACTCCAGCTCCCATCAGCCCCAGTCAGCATGGCCAGAGATGATGGGCCAACATCTGGAGAGCCACAGGTTCCCTTTCCTGGGTCTAGTAGGCCAGTCATGCATTCACTTTTAAGAGTCTTGTCGGAACAGGAGAAATCTCCTCTATTCCTTTTGGGATACTTTTCACTATGATTAGTAGTACATTCACGCATTGCCTTTCCAGCAGGCAGATTCTCCCCCCCCCCTTTCCCCCTTTCCCCCTTTATCCTCAAAACAACCCTGTGAGGTAGATTAGGCTGGGAGACTGTGACTGGTCACCCGGTGAATCCGTCTCCTTCCTTTAAGTTGGCACCCACAGTTTCTAGGCTGTGGCTTTTTGAATGCGGTTAAAAAACCCAACGCCTTTGTTTATGGCTTTTTCTGCAGAGCTACTGTACAAAGTACAGCTCTGTTTAGTTTATCAGAATTAACAAAGGCAGCAGCATTAACAATGATGTCAAAAGCCAGTTAAGAACATGACTATTTTTAGCTGGCCTTAAAACGAATGCTGCTACCTTTGTTCCTTTTGATTATTCAGAGCCTTGTTGGGAGGACAGATGCCTCTGAACACCCAGTTCCTGGGACTCGCAGTTGGGGAGACTGTGGTTGTGCTAAGCTCCTGCTTGCAGGTTTCCCATTGGGGCATCTTTTTGGTCATTGTGACAGCAGGTAGGCCTTTGGCCTGGTCCAGCATGGCTTGACTGGTGACTGGGAGCAATCGCCGAGACCACATAACACCGGTCTTGAAAGACCTACACCGGCTTCCAGTACATTTCCGAGCACAATTCAGTTTTGGCACTGACCGTTAAAGCCCTAAATGGCTTCGGTCCAGTATACCTGAAGGAGCGTCTCCACCCCCATCATTCTGCCCAGACACTGAGGTCCAGTGCCGAGGGCCTTCTGGCGGTTCCCTCACTGTGAGAAGCGAGGTTACAGGGAACCAGGCAGAGGGCCTTCTCGGTGGTGGCGCCTGCCCTGTGGAACGCCCTCCCTTCAGATGTCAAAGAGAACAACAGCTACCAGACTTTTAGAAGACATCTGAAGGCAGCCCTGTTTAGGGAGGCTTTTAATGTTTAATAGATTATTGTATTTTAATGTTCTGTTGAAAGCCGCCTAGAGTGGCTGGGGAAACCCAGCCAGATGGGTGGGGTATAAATAATAAATTATTATTATTATTATTTATTGTCTGGTTTTATTTTTTAATTTTTTTATTTTATTTCTATACCGCCCTATACCCAAAGGTCTCGGGGCGGTTCACATAAAGCAGGCATAGGCAAACTCGGCCCTCCAGGTGTTTTGGGACTACAACTCCCATCATCCCTAGCTAGCAGGACCAGTGGTCAGGGATGATGGGAGTTGTAGTCCCAAAACATCTGGAGGGCCGAGTTTGCCTATGCCTGACATAAAGGATGTTCTTAAGACCACCTTCTTCCTCTATCCATATCTCCCTTTAATTTTGAAGTTCCTTCTTTCAATGAAGACAATCAGTGGAGGATTAGACAAATGGCGGCTACTACTACTACTACGGAGGGACCCAGGTGGTGCTGTGGGTTAAACCACAGACCCTAGGGCTTGCTGATCAGAAGGTCGGTGGTTCAAATCCCTGCAATGGGGTGAGCTCCCGTTGCTCGGTCCCAGCTCCTGTCCACCTAGCAGTTCAAAAGCACGTCAAAGTGCAAGTAGATAAATAGGTACCACTCCAGCGGGAAGGTAAATGGCGTTTCCGTGCGCTGCTCTGGTTCGCCAGAAGCGGCTTAGTCATGCTGGCCACATGACCTGGAAGCTGTACGCTGGCTCCCTCGGCCAATAAAGCAAGATGAGCGGTGCAACCCCAGAGTCGGACACGACTGGACCTAATGGTCAGGGGTCCCTTTACCTTTACCTTACTACTACTACTACTACTAATAATAATAATTTGTTATTTATACCCCGCCCTCCCCGGCCAGAACCGGGCTCAGGGCGGCTAACACCAATAAAATTACAATAAAACATAAAAGAAAGGGGGAAAAAACAGTTAATTAAAATATGGGATTAAAATACCAGTTAAAATACAATTTAAAATGCAGCCTCATTTTAGTAGTAGCCCATAAATCAAAACCACAAGTGGAGGGAAACATAAGGGTCAGACTGAGTCAAAACCAAAGGCCAGGCAGAACAGGTCTGTCTGGCAGGCCCTGCGGAAAGATGTCAAATCCCGCAGGGCCCTGGTCTCTTGTGACAGAGCTTTCCACCAAGTCGGGGCCAGTACTGAAAAGGCCCTGGTCCTAGTTGAGACCAATCTAACCACCTTGCGGCTCGGGACCTCCAAAGTGTTGTTATTTGTGGACCTTAAGGTCCTCTGCGGGGCATACCAGGAGAGGCGGTCCCTTAGGTACGAGGTACTAAGCATCATACCTACATTCTATGCCCACATCGTTGGTGGTGTCACCACTAGGGGCTGCCTAGTTGGTACTGATGCTTAACAGGTCCTTTTGGGTGGTGGCTCCCCCTTCGTGGGGTGCCCTTCCTCGTTATTGACTTTCAGGAGGAATTTGAAAACTTTCCTGTTTACTCCAGGAATTGGATGGCTGAAAGACACTGTTCCCGGCAACTCTGAAATTACTGGTTTTTTGAATGTTTTAGAACGTTTTGAGATATCCTGTTTTTAGGATAGCATATATCCTTGGAACCGAAAATATTTCTGCTTAGTTATCTAAAAGATGTCATTGCGGAAAATGATCAAGAAATAGTGTTCAACTTGCTAAGATTAAAAAAGACCTTTAAAATTTGGGTGGAGCATATCTGCGATTGTATCTGAATGGATTGAGGAAATGTGGTCCATAGTAACTATGATTGAGCTAAAAGAATACATATAAACCAGCCTAAGGTTTATGGGGGGAAAACGATTTTTTTTGTAATGTTTTGGAAGAAGAAGATCAGTGATAGCTTTATCAATATCCAACAATTCTGCAGCGATTCTGGTTTTTAAGCAATTCTTGGTTTTATCTGCATGCTGCCTTGAATCCCTTCAGGAGAAAAGGTAGAGAACGGACGAATGAATAAATGAATGAATACTTTTATGCTACTTTCAAACTGCTGTAAAAACATTTCTTTATGCTCTTCGTTTTATTTAATAATATATCTATATATGAAAGATGCAAGCTTTTAACACTAGCTTACCTTTAAAAAGGTAAAGGCACCCCTGACCATTAGGTCCAGCAACGGGAGCTCACCCTGTTGCAGGGATTTGAACCGGCGACCTTCTGATCGGCAAGCCCTAGGCTCTGTGATTTAACCCACAGCGCCACCCACTTACCTTTAGAATACTTTTTTTTTAAAAAAAAAAATGTGTGTTTTTGATGCATTTGCAACCTTTGGGACGAAGGGTGGGATACTGAGGAAATAATAACATGCATGCTTTTTCATTTTCTGTCTCCCAGAAATATGGATCCATCCGCTCCTGGCTTTCAGGGGGCCCAGCCTCCTCCTTACACCGAGACATCCGGCATCCATTCTGCTCCGTACCCCCAGCCCTATCCCGTCCCAGGACCAGCTATGAAAGGCCAACAGGCGCCGCCATATGGCATGCAACCTGGACTCATAGTAGGTCCCCCACAAGGTAAGCCTTCAATTGCACCATTTTGGTCCACTTACACCCCACTTTCCTTCCGTCTGGGACATTGAAGGCTATAAACATGAGGCCCCCCTGGTGCCCTCTGAGCATAGCTGTCAACCCTCCCTTTTTTTGCGGGAAACTCCCTTATTCCACTGCCGTTTCCCGCTGCTATCCCGGATTGTTGATATCCCTTAAATTTCCCGGATTTCAAAGGAAGCAGCTCCTCTCCCTCCCTGCCGGCCAGGGAGGCTCCTCAGCTGCGTTGCTCGGCTGCCAATAAGGAGTCTGAGACCGACTGGGGGCGGAGCTTGCATGCCTTGTGCAGCCAGACCCGCATGCCCAACCAGACAGACAGCCTGTCTGCCGTCTACGCGCTCGCTCTTTCGCTCCCCCGTTCGCGCGCAGCCTCTGGAGCGCAGGGTTGCGAGGCTACTTGGTGCCATTGCACCGCCCTTGCGGCATCCCTTATTTTCAAATCCGTAAGTTTTGGGAAATGCCTTATTTTCAAATCCGAAAGTTGACAGCTATGCCTCTGAGCAGAACTGGAGCCCACCAGCGCTCTAAATCTACAGCACTATGATACCTCTTTAAACAGCCATGACTCTTATTTTATCCTATATAATAAAGTGGCTGTGTCCCTGCGTCCGTTCCGTGTGTCACAGAATTGCGCTATTGCACATGTCCGTGTCCCACACGGACGCAGGGATTGGAGCGGGCGGAGAGGGGGGCGTGGCCGCGAGGCAGCGGCGGCGCACGCGCGTTGACAGTTGCGCCAGCGCCGCTGCCTCGCACGAACGCAGAGGGCCGCCCCATCCTCGTCGCTGCTACCGCTGCCGCTACAGCCACCCCCGGGGGAAAAGAAGCCGCTGCCGCCGCCGCTACAGCCGCCCCCGGGGGAAAGGAAGACGTGGGAGGGAGCCCCTCTCCACCCCCCAGCGGCCGCTGTTCTGCCTCCTCCTGCCTCCTCCTCCTCTAGCGCCCGTTATGTAACGGGATAACTTCAACTAGTTTGGAATAAAACTCATAGCCGGCCCAGGGGTGATGTAGAATAGGAGAGATGGAGCGGGTGGGACTTTACTTGGAGCAACGCCATTGTCTAAGAGAGATGACATTTCTACATCTCTCTCTGTGAATATTGAATACAGTGGAACCTTGGTTCTCTAGTCTAACTTAATCCATTTGACTCCTGAAACCGTTCGAAAACCAAGGCGCGGCTTCCGACTGGCTGCAGGAGCGTCCTGCACTCAATCGGAAGCCGCATTGGATGTTCGGCTTCCGAAAAACATTCGATAACCGGAACACTTACTTCCGAAACAAAATAAAAAATAAAAAATTCCTTCCAGTAGCACCTTAGAGACCAACTAAGTTTGTTCTTGGTATGAGCTTTTGTGTGCATGCTCCTGTTTCAGTGTATCTGAAGACGTGTGCATGCACACGAAAGCTCATACCAAGAACAAACTTAGTTGGTCTCTAAGGTGCTACTGGAAGGAATTTTTTTATTTTGTTTTGACTATGACAGACCAACACGGCTATCTACCTGTAACTTACTTCCGAGTTTGCGGCGTTCGGGAGCCAAACCGTTCGAGTACCAAGGTACCACTGTAAAAGACTCTGCAAGAACTCTTCTTGTTTATCTACTTTTTGGCTGCCGCCATGGAAGGGATCGGATTCCTTGAAGCCTGACAGTAACGCCGTGCTTTAAACGCACAGTGCAAACGGGACCCCAGGCCTTTATAGCATCAGCATATGCCCCTCGGGCTGAGCCCCATAACCCTCCAGACACGGTTGGACTGCAGCTTCCATCACAGTCTCTGACCGTTGCCCAGACTGAGTTTGCAGCCCAGCAACATCCCCTGTCCCCTTCTTGGAGATGCAGCAAAATCTGCATCTGAAAGCCAGCAGCTGAGACAGAAGAGGAGAAGCCTCTTGCATCTTCCTTGAGGTGGTTTGTTTGGATTTCCCATTTGGGTGTGGAGGAGGGAGTCCGAGGTTGAACAGGAAGGGAGTGTGACCCTCTCGCCCTTGTCTCTTTGCCTCCTCTGCTGCCCCAGTTCCTGTTCAGACGGTTTACGTCCAGGCACCGCTGGTCTTCCACGACTGTCCCGTCCAGATGAACTGCCCTATGTGTCAAAAAACCATTTTGACGCGCCTCTCGTACACCTCTGGGGCGCTGACCTGGCTGGCTTGTGGCGGCCTCTTCCTGGTGGGGTAAGTAGGTCCTTGTTAGCTTCCTTTGTATGCTGCTTTCTTGTATGCATTAAGCCAGGGGCTGCTGAGCTGTGACCACTGGGCATGCTGACTGCAGCTGACGGGAGATAGGAGCCTCGCAATTTCTCAAAGGCTGCTCCCACATTACATCAGGGGAACGTTCACAACCATAATCTATATATATATATATATATATATATATATATATATATATGTTCCCATTACGTGTTTGTCCGAAACACCCTTGCTGTGTAACCGCTGGACCCAAATTGCATCAAATTAGGACACAGCGTTCCATTACCATGGCAAAAGAATCTGGCATAATAAAAATTCAGAAAAACCACACCTGTCATGCCTAAAATAAAGGAAAAACGAAGAAAAAAAATTGGCTCCCCTATTATGTCACCAGCAAAACAGCGCCCTCTAGCGACGGCTATACTGGTACTACAGCTACAAAAGCACAAAAATTGTTGCACCTATTAGATGTCACCAGCAAAACCTCGCCCTCTAGCGACGGCTATACTGGTACCACCTTCTCCAACCACCTTCTCCAAGGAGCTCAAAGTGGTGTATGTGGGCACTCCCGTTCCTCATGTAACCTCCACAACACCCCTGTGAAGTAGGTTAGGCCCAGAGGCCGTTACTCGCTCAGGGACACCCAGTGAGCTTGACAGAATCTTGGAGTTGTCGAGGTAGAAGGGGTCCTATTTGAGGGGATGCCAGGAAACAGGGAATTAAGTTCACATGTCGTGGGGGTGTAAATATGTGCAATTTTGGTGGCAAAGGGTGTTTAAGGAGATAACAGAAATCACTGGGTTAAAGCTGACCGAAAGTCCAGAGGTAGCACTCTTATCAATTTAGGATTGTTAACACCTGTATCCGTAATCAAAGACTGGAAGATGTGGAGCTATACCAAAATCTCCTAACTGGTGGGGGAGTTTGTTTGCCATAAATATAGGCATTACCCCTATTTACGGAGTTCCGTCCTATTTAACATCACTTACGGTTGCCTCACATCGTTATGCCTTCATAAAAGTTAGGTTTAATGCTTTCCCATCAAACGTATCGAGTCACAGATTTACCAAGGGCCAAGTCTCTCCTATGTGTGCCTGTGAAAATTAATCAACTGAATCTCTACAGCATGTAATGTACAGTTACATGTACAGTTCGATCCGTGTCAGTATATTAAATCTGATAATTTAGTCCATTGCTGATAAGCCAGCTGACCTACGTCTTGCTTGGATGCTCCAAGATGTGGACCCTTACATAACTCTACAGGTTGCTAGATTCCTAACAGCCGTTATCTCGTATAAGAGATGAAATGGAATGTCAGCTGATTATTGATAGTTATAAATATGTTTGTTTGTTTTTAAACGAATTTAGACCTTGATTTTAGTTTGGTGCCTAAATTTTAACTTTAAAATTCCTCTGAGGTATGTTTTTACGGAAATGCTAATATTGGTCCTTGTGAGATGTGTTATCTTATTTGCGGCTTGTACGGTGCCGCTGTTTTATTTGATTCTCGTTTGTTTGTATTGTATGATGGGCGCAAATGCCGAAATAAATTATCTATCTATCTACCTGTATCCGTGTTACTGATCTTATCCAGAAACGGCAGTCACGGAGTACCTGGGGCAAGGGTCTGTGTTCTGAAGGCTGCCTGCTTTCTCTCGACAGGTGTGCCGCCGGCTGCTGCCTCATCCCCTTTTGCGTGGATTCGCTTCAAGACGTCGACCACTACTGCCCCAGCTGCAACGCTCTTGTCGGCACCTACAGGCGGATCTGAGCAACATTAGGCGCGTGCTTTTTTAAAATATGTGCTTTTTTTCCTTTTCTGGAGTTCATGGAAATGATTTTTTTCGCTGTGCCTTTTTTTGCCTCTGAAGATTTGGGTGCAGGAAGACCAATCTTTGGCCAAGAAGTGGGATGCACCTCTCCAGCCTCACGTCCAACATGTGCATGTTCTTTCCTGCAAAAAGCATGCCTACTCCGTCCACGAAAAAGTGTCGAACTGGTGCAGAGTCTTAATGCATCTTTGCGCTTGGGCAGTGTCCCACATTCTCCTCCCTTTTTTGGCATCGAGAAGGAAGCGTTTGGAAACCTCAATGATATATTTTTCTCTCTCTCTCTGTTTGTGTGTGTAAATTGCTAAGGCCTTTTATGCAGCCTGAAGAGACAATTGGTTCCAAAATTCTCTCCCTGGGGAGTGTTGATGAGATCCCCGTTTTAAAAAAATCCTGATTTTTTAAAGGTTGCTTCTAACAAAATGAGGCACCTCAGGGCAACTGATTTCAAGTTGGTGGCCAGGTTTTTTTAAATTTTATTTTGCAGGGGTCCTCAGAACCTCAGGTTGCCTCTTCAACTTCAGAGACCGCCTGGTAGGTCCTTTGTTTGCTACCTGAATTTGGGTGCTCCAAAACCTGCTTTTGTATTCATTTGGAGCTTTATATAAGTGCTTCGCCAACAACATCCCCAAGAGATTTTCCAAAACATTTTAAAATTACTGCCGAGAAGTAAATGTGAGGAAATAGGTTCCAGGCCCTAGAATGTTGTCTTTCTGACCAAAATGATCATTTTTCTGCTACGAGTCAAAGATCTCAGAGGACTGAGCGCCTCAACCCAGTGCCTCGGATCCTTCCCTCCTCTTTACATGTTTGGCTAGAACAGGACCAGTTTCTGATGTATCCATATATTGTAGAGCAAATTCTAGGGAAAATCAATGTCCCAATAGATTATCTAGATAAACCAATGCTGTGAATGTTGAGGCTAGATTCTGTTGGGGTGGCTGTTGGAAATTTCCTGCCCCAGTGACCCGACAGGAGAAAACCTCTGCTTTTCTTTCATCCCCATGGGCAAGCGAGCAGCTGCCAAACGAGTTCATCGCAAGGGCCCCTTGGAAGCAGATGCAACAATGATGGAGATACTTGAAACCTACTTCCATTCTGAACTAAAAGTACAACGCAGTAGAGAGCTGAAGACTTGCCTGCAGGAATTGTTGGTAGTAGCATTGGATATATGCTTCTATTTCTTTTTTAACAAGCAGGGTGCATTTTGCAAAAGACTCTTAGCTCTGCCGCTGTGGATCTGGGCGAGTTTATCTACACCAGATTTGCCCCACCTAAGCCTGAAAGGAAAGCAGACCGCTGGAGATTTTTAAATACAAACATTGTTTTTTGGTGTGCGTGTTTTTTCCATAGTCTATACACACGTAATCTAGTTTGAATTAAACAACGAAATAAAACGGTGCTTCTTGTAAATCGGCTGTTAATGCTGGTTCCGTGCAGGATGAAGCCATCAGCGGCTCCTAACTCGGGTGGCTGTGTTGCAGAGAGGCGGCATGCTTCGGAGAATGAGTTGCTGCAACTTGGAGGAGGGGAGAGAGCGCTGTTGAACTACAGTCCTCCTTGCAGGCTCCCACAGGCACCCAGTTGGCCGCTGGGAAAACAGGATGCTGCAGGAGATGGGCCATTGGCCTGATCCAGCAGCTTTCTGTTAGTGTTCTGGCATTATTGCAGGTCTAGAGGGGAGGGTTCATGGCCTTCCAGAGCCCCAAGACCTCAATAAATCAGCCTGAGCCCCACCCTGGCCTGAGGCCTCCCACCCTGACGTGGAAACTTTTCACAGACGCCTGACTGATTTCCTCATCCAGCAGGCTCTTCCTACTTTAGATTCCACTTTCTGAATTGGGGGTATGGTGTGCTTTTGAGATCTGCAGGTGGCAAACTTTTTCTGCCATCTCCTCTTGAGTAAGGCAGCTCTTCAGCGATCTCTCTCGCAGCCGAAGACAAGCAGCCCTGTTTTTTGGGGCGGGGGCAGACATCTGCTATGAAAGAGACTTTGCCCTCAAGCAGCTGCTGCTTGTAAAATGCAGGTTCCCCCCCCTCCCCATCAGTCGATAGGAAGAAAGGTGGTTTTTTCCACTTGGCACTGGGTTGGGGCGAAGGGATTTTGGCAGGCAGGACAAGCCACCTGCCAGCCATGTGGTTTTATTGTGATGTCGTGTGACTGGCAGGTGTGTTGCCCCACCCACCTGTCAAAGCTGGACCCGGGTTGGGACCAGGATAAAGATCTGATTTCAAAAGGGTTCCCCATCCCTGTCCTAGAGGAACTGGCATGGAAAGGATAGGGAGGTGGTCCTTTGGTCTGCTGCTGCTGCTGAAAATAAGCTATTTTGCCACATTCGTACAGATGGGGAAGGTGCTCCTCTCCATCTGCCCCTCCCCCTCCCCTTTATCATGTCTTAATGCAGTAATAATTATTATTTCTACCCCGCCCATCTGTCTGGGTTTCCCCAGCCACTCTGGGCGGCTTCCAGCAAAATGTTAAAAAGACAAGAAAACATCAGACATTAAAAACTTCTCTAAACAGGGCTGCCTACAGATGCCTTCTAAAAGTCAGGCAGGTGTTTATTTCCTTGACATCTGATGCGTTTCGCAGGGTGGGCGCCACTACCGAGAAGGCCCTCTGCCTGGTTCCCTGTAACCTCGCTTCTCGCAGGGAGGGAACCGCCAGAAGGCCCTCGGAGCTGGACCTCAGTGTCCGGGCAGAACGATGGGGATGGAGACCTTCCTTCAGGTCTACAGGGCCGAGGCCGTTTAGGGCTTGAAAGGTCAACACCAACACTTTGAATTGTGCTCGGAAACGTACTGGAACAATGGAGGTAACAGAGGAGCGTTCTCCTTGCCACTGTGTCTCCAGCCTTGGGCCTTAAGTTTCATGCAGGCCCAAATGGAAAAAAACAGGTTTGGATGAGCAGCATGTGCCCTGCTGAGTTAGGGCCCCTTCCAACAGCTTCCCTTTTAAGAATGGGTTTCCCCTTTGATTAGAATCTTCCATGCTGATCACATGCTCTTAAAATCATGTGACGTTTGACCGCAGGGTTGCCACAGAAGGGGATTTCGTAGCTTTGTTTGTTTGTTCCAGCTATCATGGGACTGTTCCTCGCATGACACTAAAAAGTTCATGGCTTTGGTTCAAAACAAATTATCTTTGCTACCTTTGTCAGAAGACCATAGAAAAAGCTATCTAATCTACAGCCCCATGGCCACTTACAGTGTTTCCCAACCAGTGTGCCTCCAGATGTTTTGGGACTACAACTCCCATCATCCCTCGCTAGCAATACCAGTGGTCAGGGATGATGGGAATTGTAGTCCCAAAACATCTGGAGGCACACTGGTTGGGAAACACTGACTTAACATTATTAAAGTACAGAATCACCTAAGCCTATTCCTAAACACAGATGTGCAACTTACAATTGCATATCTGTCAACTTTCGGATTTGAAAATAAGGGATGCCGCGAGGGCGGTGCAATGGCACCAAGTAGCCTCGCCACCCTGCGCTCCAGAGGCTGCGCGCGAACGGGGGAGCGAAAGAGCGAGCGCATAGACGGCAGGCAGGCTGTCTGTCTGGTTGGGCGTGAGGGTCTGGCTGCACAAGGCATGCAAGCTCCGCCCCCAGTCGGTCTCAGACTCCTTATTGGCAGCCGAGCAACGCAGCTGAGGAGCCTCCCTGGCCGGCAGGGAGGGAGAGGAGCTGCTTCCTTTGAAATCCAGGAAATTTAAGGGATATCAACAATCCGGGATAGCAGCGGGAAACGGCATTGGAATAAGGGAGTTTCCCGCCAAAAAAAGGTAGGGTTGACAGCTATGCAATTGTCACAAAACCCACATATTTTACCTTGCAAAATCCAAATTAAACCACACACCCAGGGAGTTACAATAAGTCCAGTATTCCCATGTTGAGGAGACAAAAGCTGTCCACCTCTGTATGCAGCAACCCTACTGTTAAATTTTCTGCAGGTTTACAAATAACTCTAAGACTGAGGACAGTT